>JAFJYI010000169.1:1200000-1699468 GCA_019022655.1 Acacia acuminata
AACATTACACAAGGATATGGGACGAAACTCACGAAGTGAAGAGGGGTTATCAGTCTTAGGTATGAGAACAATCTTGGACTTGTTGATGGTGGTCATGCTGGAGGGGTTATCAAAGCATTCTTTAATGAACTGACAGATCTTGTCCCCCACTACATCCCACTGGGTTTGAAAAAAGTGAGCATTAAGTCCATCTGGCCCAGGCGCTTTGAAAGCACCCATAGCAAAAGTAGCATTTTTGATTTCCACTCTAGTGACTCTAGTTGATAATCTGCGCAATTCATGAGCCTCAATGAAGGGAAAATTTGAGCACAACTCCCCAGGGTTTCTAACGAAGCATCTCGAGTATAAAGATTAAGAAAGAACTCATGGGCCATCTTTTTTGCAGTGTCATGGTCCTCAACCCATTGTCCCTCCTCATTGCGGATAGCTCTGACTCTATTCTTCCTCCTTTTGATCATGGTAGAAGCATGAAAGAATCTTGTATTTCTATCGCCCCCCTGTAACCATTTACCTCTCGATTTCTGGAACCAGGTGATCTCCTCTTGAGTAGCTACTTTATGATACTCCTCCCAAAGTCTTTTTCAAGTTGTACAAACCGGTCGAAGATTCATCTTCCCGGCTCTATCAATCCCCTCCGCACGACGAATCAACTCTTTTCTCTTTTTTGTAAAATTGCCAATTCCGTTGTCATTCCATCCAAAGGTCGAGGTTTGAAATTTATCGAGACCCTGAAGCCAATTTCGCTCATGCCACGCTTCCTTAGTTATATCCTTGAAGTCGTTCTCCAGGGTCCACGCAGCCTGATAAGCAAATGTTTTTTGATAACTCCTCCTCGGAGCTGAAGAATTAACATTCACCACCACCACCCTATGGTCAGATTTAAATTTGAGTTCATGCTGGACAGAGAAGTTAGGGAAGTAATTAATCCAACTGAAATTGGTAAAAACCCAATCTAGCCTTTCTTTCAGCCCATGCTTTTCCCAAGTAAACTTTTCTCCCTCCACCTTTGCCTCAATCAAGTTAGTGTCCTCAATACAATCCTTGAAGCGTTGCATTGAGGCCCAAGGGGGATCAGCTCCTCCAAGTTTATCATTTATGGACAAAAAAGCATTAAAATCCCCTAATACTACCCAAGGAAGATTAGACTCGGCTATAGACCGGAGAGAATTCCATAAAGTATCCCTGCCAATTATTGTAGTTTCACCATAAACAACCGTCACGAGGCTCACAGTATTACTCTGAAGATCTGTAACCTGACAATGCAAAAGCTAGGTTGTGGAGGTAATATAGGTAATATCAAAGGCATTATTGTTCCACAAAATCCAAATGCCCCCCGAAAATCCAGTAGACTCGACCCGAATCCAATGGCTAAAGCCGAGCTTACGACAAACTTTGTCAGCTCTATCACCACTGATTCGAGGCTCAAGAATGCAAAAAATATCCACATAATATTTATTCATAATATCCTTAATATTTAAGGGAAAGGCACGGCTCCCGGCCCCCTACAATTCCATGATGCCACAATCATTAAAAAATAAATACAATAAATTGGGAAGAAATACTTACCTGAGCTATCCGGCTTTACCTTCCTGACTTTTCTGGGGTTGAGTCTCAAGCAACATAGTTCTGGGCAAATCAGCCTCACCTTGGTGTTGCCTTTGGGACTGGGTTTCAGGCACAGTTGTTCTGTTATCCTCCAAGAATTCAGGGGCAATATCCTCGTTTGGATCCCATTGAACAGCCGACTGCAGGTTTTGATCCTCGGCAAGAACTTGATGGGTGTGTTCCCCCCTCGGGACATTGGTAGGCTCTTGATGGGTTAAAGTGTTAATGTTCCCTTGGAAAATAATGTGGGAGCGTTGCCCTCTATTTTTGCCCTTTTTTCCATGTTTTTTTTTTGTGACCCACGTGTAAGACCAAAGCATTAGATGAGTTAGTAATCCCATCCAGTGTTTGGCAATTAGGCCCACTTGGTTTAGCTTGCATTGAGGAATCCTGTAGCATTATAAGCCCATCATCGTCATCTGGTTTATCCAGCCCATCAGCGCCATCATTCAGGTTATTGGCTTCCTTAGAAATTAATTGCAGTGATTTTCTTGGACCAGGTTGGCCTCTCGGCTCAGCCACAACGAGCCCATTGTCCATGTGCGTGTTCAGCCCAGTTTCCTTATGTGTATTCAGTCCAACGAGCTCAGTTCCCTTTTGCGTGTTCAGTCCATTGATCTGTTTTTTCTCAATTGGTCTATAATGGGCCATTACCTTATACCCATTAACCAACCTTTGATTTCCGTTTTTGACCACATGTGTAGCCCTAACAAGTTGCATTTTTTTGCTCACTGTCCATTTGACTTTGCCGCTGCTCTATGTTCATCGTCCAAGGGAAGATCCGTTCGTATACTCAAATCTTCTTCTGTCAGATGGCCATCCCCTTCCAAATTACTGATCGGCGCAAATCTAGAGGCTTGTCTGACGATAGCCATTTTTGCAATCTTGGTTCCAGGTCCCGAGGAGTTACGGTGAACTTCCCTGAGTTCTTGCTGTTGCAATGGCCAGTTCCGGTTAGCTCGCCGACTAACCAACATCCATGGGCCAAACGTCTCTTCTGGCCGTGGCCGGCGAGCTTGTCGAGGGGCGACTGATAGGCTACTTAGGAATTTTTTGAGACGGCGGTTGATGCAATTCAGAAGACGGTCCTATCTCCCCATTGAAGGTCGACTCAGGGCATTTGAAGGGGCACTCGTCTTTCCTATGGCCAAAGCGTCCACAAGCGAAGCATATGAGAGAAAGCCCCTCATATTCAACGTTGAAGATTGAGCCTACCGCAATTACCTTTGGCACAAGCTTCTTTTGAAGGTTCAATTCCACACAAATCCTCGACGAACTTGCCTCTTTGGATTTTTGGTGTTGTAGCTTGATAGTGTTGTAGTGTGTTCATGTCTACCTTAAGTGTGCGTCCAATGCGGTCTCCCAAACGTGAGATGCGGTGTTTATTATAACAATGCATTGGCACATCTGGGATACGAACCCAAGTAGCCACTCTACCTAGAGGATTCTGATAGGGATTGAAGTAGGGAGTCCAGCGTTGAATGAGAACACAGTGTTGCTTAATCACCCAGGGACCATCATATAGCACCTTTCGATAGTGTGATCTTCATGAGTCCTGATCTTGAAATCTAACTACAAAGTAATTATTTGGGATGTCAATCAATTCAAAGCTCGAAAAGCCCCAAAGCTTCATCAGGAGTTCCTTCAAAACGAACAGGTTGAATTTTCTGCCCAGCACAGTGAGAATTAAGGCATAGTTCCACGGTTCACACCACTCGTTGTATTCCTCTTCCGTGCATGGTGCAACAGGATACATTTCCTTAAGTTTCTTCATCTCTTCAGTCTCCTCAGGTAGTTTCCAACTGATTTCTTTATCGTCAGTAAAGAGGTCTTCTTCCTCCATTACATGGCCACTATGGGCAACTCCATTAAAGCCCATTAGGGAAGCACGATAGGAAGGAAATTTTGGTGCCTGATTATCATTGTTGTCTGGTTTTTCTTTTGGTTCAGTGTTTTGGTCCTGTTTAGAATGATCCTCTGTTTCGTTGTTGGACATTCTATCATCCATAATGGTGTTTGTAGCAGCTTCCACCTTCTTCTTCTTTTTCCGATCATCATGGCCTTCGGCTGGTGGCCGGTCGGGTGGAAGCTTACGCTGTCCGGAGTCATTCAGCTGGAGAGTGTTGAGAGAGTCCGACGAAGCCATTCGGTCCTTTTTTATGGTGCCTAAGAAAGTTGGAGTCAAAAAAAAAAGGCCACTTTTAACGCTATTCTAATCCACACAAAATCTATCATCTAGTCTAAGCTGATCAACATTAAACTTTTAAATTTATGTGGTGCGGTACGGCGAAGAAAAGTCTGCGATTCCAGCTGGAAAAGGGAGGCCTCCTCATATAACAAAAATACAATATTGCCCCTAGATATTTTATTGCCACGGGGCCCTTTTTTCGCTTTGTGCAAACAATATAAGATTCAAGTGCGAAGTGGCGGAATCAAGCAAAAAAATTAGCTCGGGCCAAAAAATAAACATATTAAACTTCTCTTTTTAATTCTTATTATAAGGTACCAACTAACAAGTATATTTTGTTCTTTTTTATAAAACACTTGCTTGTTTCCAAATAGCATTAAATATTTTTTCCATATATACCCATAATTAAAAAGGCGTGAGTGAGAATTATTACTTTTTTTTAGGAAAAAAGAGAGTAATAATTAATATGATATTAGAGTTTAGTGTAATTAATAGGGATAATATTGAAAATTACTTAAATTTTAGGACAAATTTAATTACTTTAACTATTTTTATTGATTTGTGAGAATTGTTAGTTGGTTCCTTAAATAAAGACCAGAGGGAGTATTTACTAAATAGTATCAAATAACCTGGAAAATACAAACAAATAATAACAGGTAATTATAAATTAAAACAATATATAAGATGATACTAATCTTTTCGGTATCTCAAACAAGAATTTTACTTTCCTCTCACAGCCTAATGAGTAATGAAACAAACATTATCCTTACAGAGAAGATAAAAAATTAGCTAGAGCCAAATTTGTGGCCAAATAAAATATCATATGATAAATACATATATATTTTAACAAATTTTATAAGATCAGTCGGGGCCAGCTGGGGCAAAGACCCCAACTAGCCATGAAGGCGTTCCGCCACTGTTCAAGTGTAGATATCGAGAAAGAAGTGAGTCATCTCTGATCATCAGATCCATAATATTATGGAAGCATCTTCCGCCATATGGGATGCCACTAAGATCTGCTGTTGTTTCCTCAACAAAGAAGCTGCTCATGCTTACGACTTGGAAAACAATCTGACGTTGCTTGAAACAAAATGGGAAAAGCTTGCAGAGAAGAAGAACGATGTGGAAGCAAATATTGATGAAGAAGAAAGATCTTATCAAGTGAGTGGTTGGTTGAAAAGAACGGAGAGAGTTCAAGAGGTACCACTCATTATTATATTCACTATTCAATTTTTAAATTAATTTCATATTTCATACTCATTTAATTACATGAATCACATAACTTTCAATTAATTTTTTCTGTGGTACTACACATCTTTTTGCTTATGCTCTTGAGTGAGTAACTTTCTTAAACTTTTATTATTTAAATTTTAAATTAATTTCAGAATCCATTAGCTGCAAGAAAAACTTTTCACAACATAGATCTTATCGTTTTTTTTTTTTTGGTATATAATTTATTTTTTTCATGGGAATTATAGTTAATAAATAAACTACTTTATTCCAAATAGTTATATTTTATTGTTATTTAAAATTCGTATTACACATTTCCGAATCTAAAATATAAGAACTGTTTATGAACACTTGTTGTAAATAGTATCGTTCATTTGCACCTTTGTATACAAATGTAGAAGGGTAAAGGTGTAAAAATACACATGTGTTTTATCTTCGGGAGCGCCCAACATCAAATATTTTTTTGGGTGCAAAAATACAAAGGATGTGGTTACAATTTAGGAGTAAAAGTCATACCACCGTTAAAATCTAACTTAACGGTGTTAATTTTGGCGTGAGGCCCACACTATTTTTATGAAAATACCAAAATACCCCTAATAAAAAAAACCCAGCTCTCAATCTAGTGTTGGGTTAATGTGCTCTTTGGTCACTTAAGCCCAATAAGGCTTAATTGAGACTACAGCCCAAGAACTCTAAGGCCCATGTGGATTAGGGTTAGGTCTTGGGTGTAGTAGCATATAAACTAACTTTCGATCGCTTGAAAAGATACGGCCGCACAAATAGTTAGGAGAGGCTCTCATCGAAACAAAAACCTAGAGGCGAGACGTTCATCATCCGAACGGTTGCCCACACAACCATCTCATCCCCCTCGAGAGATAGTCTGGAAGATCAATCATAGATCGCACGAGGACTGTTCGTAGACAATGTTTGCTCGTGGAGAATCTTTCAGATAACTCTTCAATATCCAGGTAAGCAAAACGATGAAGGTTTCATCTTTTCCTACATCGCGTGGTTCGATACGCTTCCGCGAGTTTCTGATCAGTTTCCTACAATTGGCATCAGAGCCAATAGCGATGAGGAAAAGAACCGAGTTTTGAAATTTCATGTGATTATCTTCGAAAATTATTTTTGAAAGGATGGCATCTGTTTCTATATTTGTTATTTGTTTCATAGTAGTTATCGTTTATAAATCATATGAATACTTTAATCTATGGTTAGATTCTCTCGTGTAATTCTTGATTTGTAACAAGGAGGCTAATCCCATATGATTAGGTTTCCTCCTTGCTTGTTTTTTATGATTTCCTTTCGAATTTCTATGTATTTTTCGAATTCGTAAAAGTTGGAGATCAAGAAACGCGAAGAATATGAGCAAACAACACCGTACGACACTTTTCGTGGACTTGGATCTCGGATTTGGACAAACCATATATGGATGGAAAGAGGACGGAAAGACGAACAACTTGGCGGTCGGAACACCGCCAAAGGACAACCCACGCGCCGCCACAAGTGGCTGCGCGTGGCCGTCACGCGCCGGCAAACGGCCGGCGCGTGAGGGCGCGTGGGCCACCCTTTTGGGGTGTTTCGGTGACCGTTTGATCGTCTCCCGTGCCGGTGCTTCCCCGGAGTTTCGTCTTTGAGATGACTTCGGCTGCTTGTATGGCAGAGGCGAAAGCTAGGGTTCCTCTTTTGTGTCCTAGGGTTTCTAGCCAAGGATTGGGTTTTTGGGCTTTTGGGCTCATAGATACCCTGAAGGGGCTTCAGATAAATCCTATGGGCGGGACAAAAGAGAAATTCCAAAGTTGTAAAATTTTTTAAATTTTTTTTTTTAGGAAAACCATGGATTAAAGTTATTTGTTTTATTAATTAAAGCTTTTATTGAATTGTATGAATTATATTTACGATTGCCATGATGTGTATAATAACATGCCATATAGAATAGGAAGATGCCATATTGTTGATAATCACATGTCATAATAGCATAATAACTATTATGTTTTCAATCGACTAGTATGATAGTTATTATGAGGGATTATTTAGATTGTCCACTACATTAATTATCATTTATTATGATTTTGAAATCTTGAATAATAATTGGATTAATTAATTTTGGAATTAAAATCTCTACATTAATTATCATTTATTATGATTTTGAAATCTAGAATAATAATTGGATTAATTAATTGTGGAATTAGAATCTCTACATTAATTATCATTTATTATGATTTTGAAATCTAGAATAATAATTGGATTAATTAATTGTGGAATTAAAATCTAGACATTAATTATCAATTATTATGATTTTAAATTAAAATCTAGAATAATAATTGTGGAATTAAGGTCTAGACAAATAATCCACGAAATTTCCTAAGAGAATTGTACCTTTTAGAGTAATTTGTGGGTTATTTAAAATGGTCATGTGACGATACTCGCTAATCATGACTATATTTTAGATACCTAATAATTTACTCTAAATTGAACAAATTGTTGGAAATTGAAAATTCTAAATTTAAAATATTGAATGTGTGAAGGTTTTAAATTAAGCATTTAATTTTAAAACCTAAGGGCCCCAATTGTGGGTTTATTAGTGAAATGGTTATCGCTGAAGCCCCATCGGATAAGGATAATCGGATTTCGCTAGATTAAACCTTAATATTTTCAAAATTTTAGTAAAGTTTTGTACGGCCCATCGTCGGCAACACTTGGATACTAAAGATAATTTTGAAAGTAAACAATGGTTAATTACATTCAACTTTGGTAAAATTTGTTAACCCTCCCATCGAGGCTCGCAATGGAACCGAAGGCCCAAATTAACAATATTAGTTTTACAAGAATCTTGCCCATCGTAAGCCTTGTAAAGATAACTAATGGATTGTTAAACAATAAATGAATAGTAGTTATTAGAATCTACTAGCGCTATATCTGTTTGTTGTTAATTATAGTTTGTAATTAGTGTGATTTTTCCTTATTTTCATAAAAATGTCTTCATTCAATCCTTTAGCTACAATCTTGAGCCAAAAACCTATGAATGGTACAAACTACAAACAATGGAAAACTAATTTGGATATTGTTCTTCAATATGAAAAGCTCAACTTTGTTCCCACTACCCCTATGCCAAGACTGCTTAGCTGAGATGCGTCGATGCAATTCGGACTCGATTTCAGCGGGAGAAGGAAAGATGGGAGAAGGCGAATGTGTCGGTTCGCTGCTACATTTTGGCCGATCTCGCCAATCACCTTCGGGAGCAAGTGAGCATGATTGAGAGTGGAGCAACAATGCTCCGGACTCTTGATGGCATGTTTACTACGCCTAGCGCTCGCTAGGCAAAATGCGTGGAGTCGGTCACAAAGACGGTGATGTGCGGAGGAAGTGTGCGGGATCATTGTCCAACAATGATAGCGAACTTCAAGAAGGCTGATGGTATGGGTAATTTAAATGTGATTGAGGCTTGTTTAGTGGAGAATCACGATGATAAATGGATCGTTGATTCGAGAGCCACTAACCATGTTTGTTACTCTTTGCGTGGTTCAAACATAGCTTGCACTGTAAGTAAAGGACTAAGAGATTTGAAGCTTGGAACGGGGGAGCTTGTGTCTGCACTAGCAGTGGGACAAGTTATTTTATCTTTTGATAATTACAGAACTTTGGTTTTAGAAGACTGTTTATTTATTCCAGATTTTAAGAGGAATTTAATTTATGTTAGTTGTTTGGATAAACATGGTTTGACAGTTCAGTTTAATTCCTCGTTTCAATAAGAAGTTCATCTTCTTTTATTTGTTACAGTGTAAAGTTTAATGGCCTTTATTTCCTTAGTCCTATTCCCTGTGAAGTTAATCATGTTGAATTAAAAAATGTTGAGCATATCAATTCGTCAAAGAAAAGAAAAGTTTCCAATGAAACTTATCTTTGACATTTGAGATTGGGTCATATTAACTCTAACGAAGGGGATCCAAGGTTTGGTCAAAAGTGGGATTTTAAAATCCCGAACTTTGAACCGATACCAAAGTGTGTGAATCCTATTTAGAGGGTAAAATGACCAAGAGATCTTTCAAGGCCAAGGGAAAACGTGCCACACTTCAATTTGGAATTGGTACATACCGATGTATGTGGACCAATAAATGTCCAAGCCGAGGCGGGTATCGATATTTCATCACATTTACCGATGATTACTCTAGATTTGGACATGTGTACACGATGCGTCACAAGTCCGAAGCTTTTGGAAAATTCCAAGAGTTCAAGGTCGAGGCGAGAAAAACATCTAGGTGTTCAAATTAAGACTCTTCGATCGATCGAGGGGTGAATACCTATCTGGAGAGTTCAGGTCTTACCCGACCAAGGAGGGGATAGTTTCGCAATTATCTTCTCCAGGGACACCCAAACGAGAATGGAGTTGCTTTGAAAGGAGAAATAGAACCCTTTTAGAAATGACAAGATCTATGCTCGATTATTCATCACTTTTCGATTCATTGCGGGGATATGCCTTAGAAGCTTGACTATGTATCTATTGAACTTAGCTACGTCCAAGTCGATTTCAACGACACCAATTGAATTGTGGAAAGGGTGTAAGCCCACCATGAATCATATTCGGATTTGGGGTGCTCCGGCACATGTCTTGAAACAGAAACCAGACAAGATGGACTCGCGTACTGAAGTATGCATGTTTGTAGGCTATCCTAAAGGAACCAGAGGTTGGTTGTTTTATAGTCCAAGAGAAAAGAAGGTCATAGTGAGCACTCACGTGACTTTCTTAGAGGAGGACTATATGACAAACTATAAGCCAAGAAGTAAGGTTATTCTTGATGAGCTAGTCTCGGATCAAGTTTCACCACAACCTCGGGGTTCCGCTTTTGTTCTGTGGTTGTTCAAAGAGGGGAAAATGTGTCCGAACATACACGGGGAACCGAGACAGAACCAGAAGTTCAGCATGATGTTCAACTAAATGAAGAACAAAATCATGAATTAGTTGATCCACTTAATGAGGGTCCTCATCTAGAAATTGTCAACCCACATAATGTGGACCCCCTGTAGATGCACGACATCAAGTGCGACAAAGTCGTAGTGGGAGATTGATTCGTAAACCTGCAAGATATCTCTTGTTGGGTGAGTCAAATCAGGATGACATCATCCCAGAAGATGGTGATCCCACGAGTTATGACGAAGCACTAGGAGATGTGCACTAGGAGATGTTGATGCTCGGGAATGGCTCGAGGCTATGAATCGTGAAATGGATTCTATGTATTCCAACTCGTTTGGTCTCTTGTAGATGCACCTAAAGGGGTAAGACCCATTGGGTGTAAGTGGATTTACAAGAGAAAGAGAAGATCGGACGGGAAGGTTGAAACCTTCAAAGCTAGATTGGTGGCGAAAGGGTACTCCCAAAGAGAAGGAGTGGATTATGATGAAACCTTTTCGCCGGTTGCCATGCTCAAGTCTATTCGGATTCTCTTAGTTGTTGCACGACCAATCTTGATTATGAGATTTGGCGAGATGGATGTCAAAACTGCTTTTCTAAATGGAAATTTGGAAGAGGAAATCTATATGCAGCAACCAAAAGGGTTTATAGCCAAAGGGCAAGAAGAAATGATATGCAAGTTGCGAGGTCCATTTATGGACTTAAGCAAGCACCCGGATCATGGAACATCGATTTGATCAAGCCATTGAGTCTTATGGCTTTGAGAAAAGCCCGATGAGCCGTGTGTGTATAAAAGGATCCAAGGTAATGCGGTATCTTTTCTCGGTACTTTATGTGGATGATATACTCCTTATCGGAAATGATACAGAGGTATTGTTGGGCATAAAAACCTGGTGAGCAAACATTTTGATATGAAGGACCTGGGGAAGCCAATTATGTTCTTGGTATTAAACTCTTGCGAGACCGGAAGAACAGGGTTTTGGCATTATCCCAGGCTCAATACATTGACAAAATACTTGCCAGGTTTAGCATGGAGAATTCAAAGAGGGGAATTATACCCTTCGGGCATGGGATTCATCTCTCGAGAAACAATCTCCTCAAACTCGAGAGAGAACGCATGAGTAGGATACCTTATGCTTCAGCAGTAGGTAGTCTCATGTATGCTATGCTATGTACCGGACCGGATATCTCGCTATGCATGGGAGTAGTAAGCCGGTACCAATCGGACCACGGAGAGCAACATTTGGGTAGCGGTTAAACATATACTCAAGTACCTACGGAGAACGAGAGATTATATGTTGGTCTACTCAAGTGGGAGTCTTGAAACCATTGGTTATACGGACTCGGATTTCCAAGGAGATATTGACTCAAGAAAATCCACCTCAGGATATATGTACACCCTTAATGGCGGTGCCATTTGTTGGAGAAGTGTAAAACAAACATGTGTGGCCGACTCGCCACGAGGCCGAGTATGTAGCTGCTTCGAGGCCGCAAAGGAAGCTGCATGGTTAAAGAAGTTCCTAACGGATCTTCGGGTGATACCAGTGTAAATTGTCCTATCACACTCTCCGTGACAACAGTGGGGCGGTAGCGATCGAAGGAACCAAGGTGTCATAAGAGACGAAGCACATAGAGAGGAAATACCACTTGATCCGAGAAATAATTAAAAGAGGAGATACGGTGGTAGCAAAGATAGCATCGACGAGAATCTCGCCGACCCTTTTACTAAGAGTTTGCCCGAGCGTGTGTTCGAGAGGCATGTTTCATCTATGGGTCTTAGGAGGATTCCGATTTGTCAGTAGCTTTAGGCGTTGTTATTTCACTTTGTTATTTTGTGCTTTTGAGCATGACATTATGACATTGCATTTCTTTTCCGAATGTTAATAAATGGAGTATTTTTTTCATTTATTTCGCACACTATTTATAAACTCTAAGGTCCGGATCAATTGTGGAGTATATGATCATATGAATACTTTCATAGAGGACATGGTCATAGGTTCTCACAATTGATGAAATGATTCTGACTATTAAATTAAGTTGGGCACTTTATTTAGGCTGCAATGTTTTATGAAATGGTTTTGTCCGAATCATTATAAAACATTGGTGTGAGTTAATGCTCACATTGAATGGATCAAGGAGAGATTTGATTAAGGTTGTTCTTTCGTCATAAGGAATCAAATCTCCGATAACTATAGTTATGTAGTTGCTCTTAATCCCGAGTTTATTTTAAACGAGGTAGTCGAATAGTTTTCATTCTTTGATTTACCAACGGGTGAGGTTTGATCTATATGACGGCCAACAACTCGGTATTTTGGGATTGAGACTATTTGGTTATCGGTGTTTATGAGATAAACAACATGGAATTTATAGGAAATGTCCCCTTGATATGTTTCAAGCACTGGATATTGAAGACACCGCCGGTGCATGTAATCCATTAGAGAAACTATCAAAGTCAAGGGAATAAATAATTGATTGGGTTACGTAAAACTAGTCAATCAAATTATAGACATTCTATAAAGGGGCGGTGCATATTCTTGTTATAAGTGTCATTGTTCTTGGAGATCACGTTCGGGCTTTTAGTGGAGTAGCACCGAACTAGATAATCTGTAGATTATCATGAGCCTTGATGAATGACAAATGGTAGGTCCCCGTGCTAGCTTGAGACAAGGGATGAGGTATATTATCAGATGATGATGGCTTATGGGCTATATGGTCTTGGGTTTACGAATTCAAGTTAGTATCTTAAAGAGCAAGTGGGAGATTGTTGGGTTAATGTGCTCTTTGGTCACTTAAGCCCAATAAGGCTTAATTGAGACTACAGCCCAAGAACTCTAAGGCCCATGTGGATTAGGGTTAGGTCTTGGGTGTAGTAGCATATAAACTAACTTTCGGCCGCTTGAAAAGATACGGCCGCACAAATAGTTAGGAGGCTCTCATCATAAACAAAAACCTAGAGGCGACGTTCATCATCGAACGGTTGCCCACACAACCATCTCATCCCCCTCGAGAGATAGTCCGGAAGATCAATCATAGATCGCACGAGGACTGTTCGTATACGAGGATTTGTTCATAGACAAGGTTTGCTCGTGGAGAATCTTTCAGATAACTCTTCAATATCCAGGTAAGCAAAACGATGAAGGTTTCATCTTTTCCTACATCGCGTGGTTCGATACGCTTCCGCGAGTTTCTGATCAGTTTCCTACATCTAGATCTCGGCACTTAGATGTGATAGTGACTCATCCTCTCCACAGATCCTCGGCTTGGTCTTCTTCCCCACTTCATCTTCACCTTCTCCATTTTGTGTTCGTCCAGCGACGCCTTCATACCCAACCGTTCACGTTGTCATTTGAGCTTTTTGGTTCATCATCGATTTCTGGTTTTGCTTGTGGAAATCGCATCTTTGCTCTCGATCTGTTTCTCGTAGATCGGGGCGATGGTGATCTTTTGCTTCAAAGGAGCAGCCAGGATGATCATCTGTAGCACTAGTTTCAAGCTCTTAATACGCAGATTATGGGAGTATGCCGCGCTGACGAGAGGCTCAAATAGTGTGGGCATTTGTTTCCCTAGAAAATCTTCTCTCCCACAAATTGAGTTCGATTGAACATATTACATTCAATCCAACTTCGTCTCTGCATGCATTCGATGTGTTATTGAAAGTTAAAAAGTAGCTGACGAGAGAAATTGCCGCAATTCTCATTGCTCAATAAAGTACATTTTGCAAAGTAATTTACTTTTTTTCCAGCTCGGTATCGTATGTTATTGTGAGAATCTAGTGCTGGATCGTGAGTTTATTAGTGGGATTTTAGCAATTTTGAAGTTTCTTCCATAACGCATGGGTATAGTCGGTTAGGCGGAGCAAGGAATGGTAGCTCGCCGCCGTCATCACCTTGGTTCCGTCATGGCCGGAGCAAGAACAATGGCTGGGTGAATAGGTTTGTCGGCGGTGGAATCAGGGGTTCCAAGGAGCGCACAATGGAGAAGTTGGTCTTTGGACTTATGTCGGCGGTTTTCAGAAGAAGGGGCTTGCTTTTCTTTGCAAGCCCTTTTGTATATTTCTGGGATGTTGCTGTATATGGGTTCGTTGAATTTTGATGCTATTAAAAATGGGGTTGTTTTTGTACACAAGCTTGCTCCTCCAAGTTCAGTGTATAGAAGTCCATAGGTACTTGAGAAACTGTGGCCTTCAATGGAGTCTGAGAGCAGCCATTAGAGCCGTTAATCAGGGCCGGCCCTCCAGGGTCCGGAGTAAGAAAAACACCTGTTTTTCAAAGCCCGGCCCGCAGGGCCTGGAAATTATTATTCCAAATTTTAATTATTTTTTCTCCGTGTTTTTCACACAAATATAATTAGTAAATTACAACAATTAAAGCTCTAAATTACAACATAAATCATCTAATTTATCAAATAAATGTTGTCAACATTTATATACAAAAAACACAATCATCCAACAAAAAAGCATTCACGAATTCATAATAAAAAAACAAATTATGTTCTAAAATAACTTACATAAAATATAAAAAGCATACCACTAATATACATAAATTATGGTCAGTGAGATGCGAGAGCGAGAGAAGAGTTGCGATCGAGGAGGAGACGAGGAGTGGAAGGGACATGAACATAGTTTATAGTGTAAGGATCATAGGAGTAGTCAATAACAATATTAATATATTAGTTTAAAATTTTTAAGACTCTACATTGTTATAAGACATAAACATTATATTCCAACTCAGTTCAGGATTTTGTTAGGAAAATATATCAAAGAAATTTTTTTAAGACTCAACATTTAAAAAAAAAAAAAAAAAAAAAATATGACGGGCTAAACGGGCCGGCCCGTAAAAGCCCGTGGCCCTGCAGGGCCTGACTTCATCTCTTTCTTCTATTTTTGAGGCCCAGCCCGTAACGGGCCAGGGCTAAACGGGCCCGGCCCGTTTTGACGGCTCTAGCAGCCATGGAAGTGTTAATGCGGTACGAATCGAGAGCGGGGTTTCTTTTTAAAAAAAATTAAATTAGGAGTATTTTGGTATTTTCACAAAAATAGTGTGGATCCCAAAATTAACACCGTTAAGTTAGATTTTGACGGTGGTGTGACTTTTGCTTCTAAATTGTAACCGAATGTGTATTTTTACACCCAAAAAAAGCATTTAGTACTGGGCGCTCTCGAGAGTAAAACACATTTGTATTTTTGCCCCTTTACCCAATAAAAAACCTGCTTTAACTATTATTTACTCCTAGACATCAATCAATCGTAGGCCGGGAGTAAGAAAAAAACCTGTTTTTCAAAGCCCTGCCCGAGAGCACCAGGGACCGAATCCGAAAATTACTATTCCAAATTTCAACTATTTTTCCTCTGTTTTTTTCCAAAGAAATATAATTAGTAAATTACAACATAAATCATCTAACAAATAAACACAAGTCACTAATTTATAATCAAAAGCAAACTATGTTCACAAATAACTCATATAAAACATAAAAAGCATACTATTAACTACTAAGCGACATTAGTACAATGACTATTCTTGTCGTCATCTTCGCTACTATCATCAATTTCAAGCGACATTTGATTGTTGATCCTTTATTATTGTCTATAACAAATAAAAAATACATATAAATTATTGAAAGATCCAACTTCAACAAGTGGTCAACTTTAAAAAATAAAGAGCCGGCCCGTAGCCCTCCAGGGCCGGCCCGTGTAAGCCCTTGGCCCTCCAGGGCCGAATATCACCTCTCTCCTCCAATTTCCAAGCTCGGCCCTTAAAGGGCCATGGTTAAATGGGCCGGCCCGATGGGCTCGGTCCGTTTTGACGGCTCTATTTACTCCCACGGATGTTGACTAAAATTTTAAACACGGGTTTTCCAAAAAAAAAATAGTAATTTTAAAAATCCAAGTAATTATGATGATAGTTTGAAGCAGGGGAGGCAAGGGTGCTAGATCCCCCCACAAAAAATAACTGAAATTACAGAATACTATTCAGGTTTTCAGAAAATTATATTTCAACTTTATACAAATTTCAATATTTTTCACCTTAGTCCCCACTATTTGTTTGGTGAAGGGACTAAAATGAAAATATTGGAATATTTGTGGGATGGAAATGTAATTTTATGAATATTTGGGTCCTATTCTATAATATTCGCCCCCTAATAGCAATTTTTGGCTCCACTTCTGGTTTGAAGTGATGTATAATTGCATATTTTCTATATACCTCTAAACTCATGTTATTGAGAAAAATTGTTGAACTTGTGACAAACAAAAATAAGAAAAAGTAGGAGACAAATGACACCCTATCAATTAATTAAAGCTTCTTCGAAAATTTAAGAGCGAAATATAAATAGATCCTAGATAAGAAAATTAGTTTTATCTTCAATTTATTTACATGTCAAATTTCATTTTTATATATATCAACATTTTGTATTTACAAGTGGTTAGAATCCGTGGATAATTAATTTCCTTATTTATGGCCTGTATGTAAGTATTTAATTGAACCTATAGTTTATATTATTTTAACCATGGTCTTTATTTGATATTAACAAATGAAACGTGCTTATTCTTATCTACCAGAATGTAATTACTTACGCACACGTATACATATACATAAATGTTTGTGTTAATGATCTTACCACCTGTACACCCAAATTTGATTTATAATGATGACATTGTGAAGCTAATTAAGAGTATTATATTCACAGAAAATAAAAGATATTCAAGTTTGTGGGAATGAACAAATTGAAAAAAAATGGCTGAGTAAATATTGTCCAAAACAATGCATATCAAGTTACAAGGTAGGAAAGAATGTTGCCAAGATCCTAAGGAAGGTAGATATGAACTAGAGACTGAAGGGGAACAGTTTTGTAGGGATTTTGAAATTGCTCTCAAACATCTGCATAAGCCGAATGAGATGCTTGTGGTGAGACGGTGGGCTTAGATTTAATGATTTGTAAGGTATTGGAAAGTATTGAAGAAGAAAATGTTGGGATAGTTGGCTTATATGGGATGGGCGGAGTGGGAAAGACAACCTTATTAAAGAAAATTAATAATGAACTTGTGAAGAGATCATATTTTTACATTTTGTGGGTAGTGATATCCAAAAGTCCCAACTTAGATAGTATTATGGACAACATCAGAGAATTGGTAGGGATTGGAGATGACGTTTGGAATCGTTGTAGTAACCAAGATGGAAAGGGTGCAAAGATTTACAAAGTCCTAAAGAAAAAGAAATTTGTTTTGTTATCGGATTGCGTATGGGATAGGTTGGACTTGGAAAAGGTTAGAGTGCCACATCCAAAGGAAACTAATTTTCAATCCAAAGTGTTATTCACAACACGATCTAAGGATGTGTGTGCGAAAATGGAAGCTCAAAGAGAATTCAAAGTTGAAGTTTTAACAGAGAAATAAGCATTTGAGCTATTTTGCATGAAAGTTGGTGAGGAAACTCTAAAATCTAACACTGCCATTCGCGATATAGCACAGAAGATGGCTAGAGAATGTAAAGGGCTGCCACTTGCATTAAGTGTGGTAGGAATCGCCATGGCTGGTTTGAAGAGTGTAGAGACATGGGAACACTCGATCAATAACTTAACAAGTTCTTCATTGACAACTTTAGGTTTTGAGACAAAGTTTTTTTTTTGTCCTCAAGTTTAGCTATGATCGATTACCAGATGAAACACATAAAAAATGTTTCTTATTTGTGCATTATACCCGGAGGATCGTTTGATTTCTGTGGCCGATCTCATTTTTAGATGGATGGGGGAGGGGTTTCTTGATATTGATGGGATGAGAAGTGTACATGATATGCATTGCCATGGTGTGTCCATAATTGAAAACTTGAAGCTTTCATGCTTGTTGTTGGAGAATGTTGGACATGATTCCTATTTTGGGCCCTTAGTTAAGATGCATGATGTCATGCGTGACATGGCATTATGGATAGCACGTGATCAAGATAGGATAAAAAAGAAGATTATAGTACAAGAAGATGCACGAGCAATATCTCAAGCTAATGTTGAAAATTGGGAAATGGTAGAAAGGATTTCAATCTTCAATGGTGTTGAATCATGGATACGAAGCAAATCTTGGACAAGTCTCAGAACATTAATATTGGTTTTCAAATCTGATTGTGCAATAAATGGATTACAAAATATCCAATATGCGAGCCAATTAAAAGTCTTGGAACTGCACAATGTGGAAATTGTATCGGCCAAAGGAATAGGTGGCCTAAATCTTTTGGAATATCTATCATTGGTAGTAACCACATTGATGAATGAATCAGATGTTTCGAGAGAGTTGAAGAATTTGAAAAACCTGAAGTTTTTTGGTTTGGTTTTTAATGATGATATTGTTATTCCTTTGGGATTAATATCAAATCTTCATAAATTAAAAGTGTTTGGTTTTCGGACCAAAGGAGTTAGAGATGAGAGAGAAGAGGAAGAATTTGTAGAGGAGTTGGAGTGCTCATCAAACTTAGAAGAAGATGAAAAAGATTCTATATTCCCTTCTCTTGAAATGATGCTATTGCACAAATTGCCAAATCTGAGGAGAATACATGAGAGAGTCTTGTCTTTCCCTTTCTTGAAATTCATCGGAGTGAGTGGCTGTGAAAATCTAAAAAAGTTACCATTTGATTCCAATTCAGCCAAGGCTAAGTTGAGGCGTATCAGGGGTCATCAAGGGTGGTGGGATAACTTAGAGTGGGATGACCCTGTCACTAAAGCCACTTTCCACTCAAAATTTCAACAGCTACGATCTTCTTGAACATTACTTTCTTTCTCAGGTAAAAGTACTTTAGTTCTAGGATTATTAATATTAGTCTTTTTACACCTATTTAATTATAACGTACATTTTACTTCCTTGTATATCTCTGCAGATTTTTTTTTTTTTTTGATATCGAAAGTTTTGGAGGGGTTCGACATCGGTCCCCCAAGGCCGGAGCACGGCCCCGGGCTCTATGAGCACTGCGGGGACTTACGAGATCGCCTACCAAAGGAGTCCCAAATGACGGCGGAGGGGATCGAACCCATGACTTTTAGGCCTAGTCCTAGATCCCTTACCATCTATGCCAACTCTCATTGGCATATCTCTACAGATTTATTTATGGAAGATATATTATATGTGGGATGGGCTCAGTTTTCATAGTCATTTAATTGGCCTGGTTTATGGTACTATATCCCTCACTTTTATTTAGTTTTCCTTTTCGTCTCTTTTGGTTTAATATATTATAATGTTCTTTTATTTTAATGTTTTCATATATATATATATATATATATATATATAGGTTCAGTCCATTAATGTTTTCATTTATTTTAGTTTTATGCTTCTACTATTTTTTATTGTTAAATGTTTGGGTGAAGGAATTATTCCCTTGTTTATGGGCTTTTTATTGTCTCTAGCATGAAAAGTTGAAAACTTTAGCTGGGCTTAAAACTTTCGTTCGAAATAAACTACAAAACATGTACCAAAAACAAGTGGCACGTATATATTTTGCCATTTTCCCGGAACTATATTTTTGGGCATTTTAAGATTGACTTTTCATGTAGGTAGTTAACTTGTGTATTGCTCTACTTTTTTAAATAAGAATTTGAATTATAGAATTGAACTTAAGGATCCAGTGTTTTTATTGAGGTTTTAATAATGAAATTCCAATGCTTAGTTTGGGCAAAAAACTATTCTTGTATTCCAATAGCTTGTAGATCAGATGGCATCCCCACATTAATGGAGTGGCTTCTATCGAACATGTGGGCCTTCCCTAGGATAAAAGGCTAGATAGGGTAGTAAATTTTTTTAAAAAGTATTCCTCTAGTTAGAAAGCCTAAAAGGGGGTGTTATCACAATATGCATGATACATATTTGTCTTATTCACCAATTTACTTGAGTTGGATTTATGAAGATAAAACACTTAATTATCCAATCATTTATATTAGTTTTTGTTAAATATACAACAAGTCATAATATTCAAATGTGTAGGGATTGAAGATCACATTTGGAATCATTGTAGTAACCAAGATGGAAAGGTTGCAAAGATTTATGAAGTCCTAAAGAAAAAGAAATTTGTTTTGTTATTGGATGACATGTGGGATAGGTTGGACTTGGAAAAGGTCGGAGTGCCACATCTAAAGGAAACTAATTTTCAATCCAAAGTGTTATTCACAACACGATCGAGGATGTGTGTGTGAAAATGGAAGCTCAAAGAGAATTCAAAGTTGAAGTTTTAACAGAGAAATAAGCATTTGAGCTATTTTGCATGAAAGTTGGTGAGGAAACTCTAAAATCTAACCCTGCCATTCGCCATATAGCACAGAAGATGGCTATAGAATGTAAAGGGCTGCCACTTGCATTAAGTGTGGTAGGAAGCGCCATGGCTGGTCTAAAGAGTGTAGAGACATGGGAACACTCGATCAATAACTTAACAAGTTCTTCATCAACAACTTCAGGTTTTGAGACAAAGGTGTTTTCTGTCCTCAAGTTTAGCTATGATCGATTACCAGATGAAACACACAAAAAATGTTTCTTATATTGTGCATTATACCCAGAGGACTTTGTGATTTCTGTGAACGATCTCATTTATAAATGGATAGGGGAGGGGTTTCTTGATATTGATGGGATATATGATAAGTGTACATAATATGCATTGCCATGGTGAGTCCATAATTGAAAAGTTGAAGCTTTCATGCTTGTTGTTGGACAATGTTGGACGTGATTGCTATTCTGGGCCTGCAGTTAAGATGCATGATGTCATGCGTGACATGGCATTATGGATAGCATGTGATCAAGATAGGGGAAAAAAGAAGATTATGGTACAAGAAGATGCATGGGCAATATCTCAAGCTAATGTTGAAAATTGGGAAATGGTAGAAAGGATTTTAATCTTAAATGTTGTTGAATCATGGATACGAAGCAAATCTTGGACAAGTCTCAGAACATTAATGTTGGTTTTCAAATCTGATTGTGCAGTAAATGGATTACAAAATATCCAATACGCGAGCCAATTAAAAGTCTTGGATTTAAGACGGGTGAAAATTGTATCTGCCGAAGGAATAGGTGGCCTAAATCTTTTGGGATATCTATCATTGGAAGTAACCGAGTTAATGAATGCATCAGAATTTTGGAGAGAGTTGAAGAATTTGAAAAACCTGAAGGTTTTTAGTTTGATTTTTTGTAATGAAAATGTTATTCCTTTGGGACTAATATCAAATCTTCATAAGTTAAAAGTGTTTGGTTTTCGGATCAAAGGAGTTCGAGATGAGAGAGAAGAGGAAGATTTTGTAGAGGAGCTGGAGTGCTCATCAAACTTAGAGGAATTGTGGGTGGAAATAACAACCGAGAGTGGCCTCAACAAATTACTTAAATCAACCAAGTTGCAAAGCTGCATATATACCATTAGTCTTCATGATGTTGGCGCCCAAGTTAATGGGCCCTTACTATTTGCAACCATGTCAAAAATGAAGCACCTGCAGTATCTTTACTTTCGTGATTTGAAAAACCTGATAGATCTTTCTGTTTATGACACATGTTGTCTATCCACGCTTAAAACTGTATTAATTTGTAAATGCGATGCAATACATCATTTGACCTGGTTGAAGTATGCTCCACTCCTTCAACGACTTGGTGTTAAAAGTTGCATGTCAATAGAAGAAGTGATAAAGGGAGAAATAATCTTAGAAGAAGATGAGAAAGATACTATATTCCCTTCTCTTGAAGAGTTGGTATTGCATGAATTGCCAAATCTGAGGAGAATACATGAGAGAATCTTGTCTTTCCCTTCCTTGAAATCCATTGAAGTAAGTAGCTGTGAAAATCTGAAGAAGTTACCATTTGATTCCAATTCAACCAAGGCTAAGTTGAGGCGTATCAAGGGTAATCAAGGGTGGTGGGATAACTTGGAGTGGGATGACCCTGTCACTAAAGCCACTTTCCACTCAAAATTTCAACAGCTACAATATTTTTGAACATTACTTTCTTTTTCAGGTAACGGTACTTCTAGTATTATTAATATTAGTCTTTTTACACCTATTTAATTATAACTTACATTTTACTTTGGGAAAATTTCATTTAAATACCAAATGAATATGCAAAACCCCTAAAGGTGACGAATTTGCAAAAAGAATTTTCCCTTTTTCATTTAAACGAATTCGCGTCACCTCGGGGGTTTTGCAAATTCATTTGGTATTTAAATGGAATTTTTCCTTTTACTTTCTTGTATATCGCTGCAGATTTATTTATGGAAGATATATTATATGCGGGATGGGCTCAGTTTTCATAGTCACTTTAATTGGCCTGGTTTGTGGTACTATATCCCTCACTTTTATTTAGTTTTTCTTTTCGTCTCTTTTGGTTTGATATATTATATCGTTCTTTTCTTTTAATGTTTTCATATATATATATATATATATATAGATTCAGTCCATTAATGTTTTCTTTTATTTTAGTTTTATGCTTCTACTATTTTTTATTGTTAAATGTATGGGTGAAGGAATTTTTTTTTGATATTCAAAAAGGCAGAGCCTGACAACAAAGCGAATAAAAATTACATTCTCGGGGAAATCAATCCCAATCTCTCTTGATCAACCCACTCCCTTAAATTCAAAGGACAAGCATCAAGTATAGAGGACTTGGACAAGCCTATTTTCGCTAAAGCATCCGCTATCCGATTTGCCTCTCTAGGAATCAAAGTAATAGTAACTTCCCACTTCCAACTCAGCATCTCCATGATCCTCAGCACTAATAGACTAGCATGACTAGACCGACTTCTGTGCAAAATACTCACTGCATCAGCCGAATCGCACTCAAGCCATAACTTCTTAATACCCAAATCCCAAGCCAAAGCAAGTCCTTCAGCCACCGCCCACAATTCAGCAGACAGCACATCTGATCTGCCGACAACTTTGGTAAAACCAGCAACCCATACACCAGCATCATTCCTCAAGACACCTCCACAACCAGCGACCTCAGATCTGTACCCCACCGCCCCATCAACGTTGACTTTGCACCAGCCCAAATCAGGTTTCCTCCAAACAGTATGAGCGATCCCAGGCGAGCTAGAAATAGCAGAAACAGAATCTGTCACAAGAGAAAAACTCCTCCACACCTGCAGAATGACGCTATCTGGGTTTCTTGGCTTGGAAAAATTCTCTTCAAATATGGCTTGATTCCTCCAACCCGAAAGCTTCCAACAAGCCACTCCAAACATAATCTTCCAGCATCCACTCCCATCCTTACCAAGGTTTCCTTTGAGATTCATTCCCAGCCAATTCCTCAAACCTGCACCAAAAAATCCAGAAGCAAATCTTGGGTGTATGAGTTTAAGCCACATATTTTTCGCATAATTGCAATCCCTTAAAATATGTAATAAGCTCTCAGCCCCCACCGAACAATGTCCACAATTTGGCGAAGTTTGGGACCAATAACTCCTCCAAAGGTTAGTCGGCAGTTTATTAAGGGCAGCCATCCAGAGGAAAACTCTAACGCGCTCCGCTCCCTCCCATTTCCATATGGTGGAGAAAATTTTATGCTTATATTGGGGAGGATTCTGTTCTAAGAGCGAGTAAGCACTTTTGACAGAAAATATACCATCCGTCGAGGCTCCCCAAATCATTAGGTCCTCTCCCTCATCCTGCCTAGGTGGAAGAGAAGCCATAATCCTAGTGATAACAGAATGATTTACCACTCCTGATAGGGCATTAAAATCCCAACAACCACCACTTTCCCAATCAGCCACATGTGATTGTTCTTCAACCTCAGTAAGTTGACGCAAACAGAAGTCTTTAACCCTAACACCCCCTGGAAGCCAAGGATCATTGAAGAAGCTGACCGTTCTCCCACTCCTAATCTGCCATCGAGTACCCAAATCCACAATGTTCCTATGAGAACATATGAACTTCCATATTTTCGAGTCACCTGGCCTAACAGATAAGAGATTATCGCTCTCTCTTGTCATATACCTTTGCTGCAGAACCTTCGCCCACAATCCAGAATCCCCTATCACTAACTTCCATGCCAACTTAGCCCCGCAAGCTTTATTCATTAACCGAGGCGTCTAAACCCAAGACCACCGTAATCCCCGGGTCTAGTTATTTGATCCCATCCCACTGGGTGGAAACGTCTAGAGGAACTATCGTGTCCCCAGATGAAGTTACGTTGAAGCCGTTCTACCTCTAAACAGACACTGGTAGGGAGTTTTGCCATCATCATTGGGTATACTGGGATTGAGCTTAGAACTGATTTGGCCAATGTAATTCTACCAGCTGTTGAAACAGAATTGATTTTCCAAGCAGCCAGTTTTGAACGCACTCGATCCACAATATAACTAAATGTTTGTTTGGTATTTCTTCTTCGAGAGAGGGGAAAACCAAGGTACCTCCCTATTTCGGAGGAGGCTTGTATCCCTGATATTCCCTGAATCTGCCCCTTAGTGAGCAATGGTACTCGCGGCGAGAAAAATACAGAGGACTTGGAGCAATTAATTTTAGCCCCCGAAGCCCTCATAAAAGCCTGCAAACACTTCATTATACATTCAGCTTGAGAGACCGTCGCCACCCCAAAAAGAAGCAGATCATCCGCAAAAAGGAGATGGGATATTTTAGGTCCTTCGCTAGAGACATAAATAGGAACCCACTCTCCTGTGTCAACCGCATCACAAATAACGTGTGAGAGCTTATCCATGCATAGAACAAACAACAACGGCGAAAGTGGATCTCCCTGACGCAGACCTCTGGAAGGGGAGAAGGTCTCCGTTAGAGACCCATTGCATAAGATATTGTACGTCACTGAGGAAATGCACGACATGACCAGATTAATAAAATCATCACCAAATCCCACCTCAACCAACACTGACCTCACAAATTCCCAGCGGATATTGTCATAAGCCTTTTGGAGGTCAATCTTCATAGCCATCAAGCCTTTCCTACTTCTATTCCTTGCCATGATATGAAGAATCTCTTGTCCCACAATTATATTGTCTTGGATGTGCCTGCCCTTGATAAAACTAGCTTGAAAGGGAGAGATCAGTTTATTCATCACCTCTTTCAGCCTCATTGTGAGCACCTTTGTGATACATTTATAGTGCACCGTGCATAGGGAGATGGGGCGAAAATGTGAAACAAATTCAATATTCTCTCTCTTAGGGATAAGGGAGATGAGCGTTTTGTTTGCCTCCTCAACAGACAAAGAGCCCTCAAATACCTTCCGAACAAAAGAGCAAAGGGCTGGTCCCACATAACACCAATTAGCTTTGTAGAAGTAAGCCGGGAATCCATCAATACCTGGTGCCTTAAAGCTACCCATAGAGAAGATGGCTTGTTTGATCTCCTCAACCGACGGAGGGGAAGCCAAAGACTCTGTCGACGCTGAATCCAGAGAAGGAAAACCGAAATTAGTAGTCAGGGACAGAAGGTCCTGATTATCCACACAATACAGGGCCTTGAAATAATCCAGAACCATCTTCCTCAAAGATTCTTCCTGGTCAATCTAGACTCCATTCCCATTTTTTAAGGTCGTAATCCTATTTTTACGCCTTCTAATCTTTGTGCTCAAGTGGTAATATTTTGTGTTACGATCTCCCTGGGAAATCCATATAGACCGCGATTTACGGAACCATTTAAGTTCCTCTAAGGCAAGCAATCTATCCAACTCCCGGTGCAATTCTGATTCAAGATTACACAAGAAAGCTGAGTAGGGATAGCTAGGCGAATTCTGTATACCATTTAGCCTTGCCAGCAAAATATGCTTTTTCTTTTCCACTAATCCAAAAGTCTCCTTATTCCAAAAACCCACCGCCTCCTGGAACTTAGTTAATGATAAATTAATATCACCCCCATAATCCCACGACTGCCTCAGAAAATCCTGAAAATCTTCATGCTTGTTCCACATAATTTCAAAACGAAACGGTTTAACAGCAGAAGGCCTGTTAGGCAAAACCCCAAAACACAAACATATAGGGTTATGGTCAGAAAAGGATGTTCTAGGAATTACCTTCAGGAAGCAGTCCGAAAATTGACTCAGAAAAGCATCATTGGCGATGGCCCTATCAAGCCGTTCAAACAGCCGTGCACTCCCCTGAAGCCTGGGTCCTTTCCATGTAAACCGAGGTCCTTTGAACCCCAAGTCCGACAAATGGCAACTCTGCATCCTATCATTGAACATCCTCACTCTCCCTTGGCAAGACCCCACTCCCCCGACCCTCTCGGAGATACTTGAAATATCATTAAAATCTCCGACTACTACCCATGGGGAGCGGGTAGAGTCAGCTATTGCTTTCAACTTTTGCCATAGAATTTGCTTCATAAATGGCTGAGGCACCGCGTATACTGCCGTGAGTATAAAAGGGGCAAATCCGTCCAGAACGCACTGGAAGTGCAAAAATTGCCTATCCGATGAAATCTCCGTCACACCGATGCAGTTTGAACGCCACGCCGCCACCATTCCACCGGAGCGACCGACGCTGGGGACCACAGAAAAGGCATCATAACCCAGTCGCTGTAATCTGAAAAACCGATTATCTCTCTCACATTTGGTTTCGACGAGAACGAGAATCAGAGGCCAAGACCCCCTACAGATAGTTTTAATATTTGGAAGAAGATTGTTACTGCAGGCTCCTCTACAGTTCCAATACATTACAATAAGTCTGTGATCCATAGAAACAAAACACCAAAAGGGCAAAAAAAACTAGATTGGGCCCAGAAGAATTAGTTCGGCCCAACCCCACCCGAATGTTTAACTTGGGCTTCCTCCAATTGATCTACCACCATACCCGATACATTGGGCTCGGGAACCCCATGATCCAACTGGGTTTCCCTCACACACTCATCGATCATATCATCATCTCCGGGTCAGACCAAAATTTACCCACCAGACCCCCATATCTACCATTCTCACCTGGGTCTCCCGCAGATATCGAGAAAACAGGCTCCTCTATTGGGTCAGTCTCAGTGGTCCCCGCAATTCCTGCTCCCTGTCCAGTCAATACCCCATTTCCCAACTCTATGGGTTTAGAAGATCCTCCCTTGGATTCTGCTACTTCCACCAAACTCCCCGGTTTTTGAGCTAATACTGCGCTGCGTTTTTCCTTTCTAAGAACCTGGGATCCAGTCCCTTCCTCATTAAGAACCTTGTACGAGTCTGTACTTGTACCTAGAAATTTCTGTTGAACCCTTTTTTTCTCCACCTCTTTTTTCTCTCTGCCCCTCTGCGCCACTCCACTACTTTTCGAAAATCCCGCAATGGATCATGACCGCCCACCCCCTCACCGAGACTCCAACCTGTCTCTTCCACCTACCTCCCCGTTTTCTTCCCCATCTCCGGTGAGTACTCCGAACCTTGAACCAGACGCTCCCTGGTGGGTTTTACCACTGAGTTTTTCCTTTCCACCTTTTTTAGTTCTCGCGGGTTTACGAACCACTTTCCACACATCTTGAGAAACCTTAAATGCACCTTCAATAGGCTTATCTCCAGGTGAGCTACCGATAACCTTCTGCACACCTGCGTTTTCCTCTCCCACATCAGCAGCAACCGCTTTACTACCAATCCCCATTCCTACCTTACACTCCTCCCTCGCGTGCCCATACATACCGCAGTTAATACACAAAGCATGCAACCCTTCATACTCGAGCTGGTAGTCGTGCCCCTCCAGATGGAAACCTGCCATAAGTTGTTTACTGAGATCAACCAGCACACATATACGTGCATAATGTCCCCGAAGCTGACAGGAAGTATTAAAATCTACCTTAATAGTTTCTCCAATTCTATCCCCTATCCACCTCAATGCCTCCTTATCATAATATTCTAAAAACACCTTAGGTAGCCTAACCCAAACCGCCACCTTGTCTATAGTAGCGCTTCCAGGGTGGAAACAGGGTTCCCAAGGCCTCACAGTCAGATAGTGATCAAAAAGCATCCATGGGCCCCCTGTTAGAGCATTAAAGTAGTCATCCCTATTCGTTAACTTGACCACAAAGTATCCATAACCAATATCAACCAAACTTATTACCCCTTTTTTTGCCCAAAGTTTTTGCAGAATGGACAAAAGGGACTTGTAACCGATACTTCTGCCAAGTAGTTTAACTATGACAACATTCTTCCAAGCTTTATACAACCTCTTCTTCATTTTTGCAGAAAAGGAAAAGGTTGGAAAGTTCCTATCTGGGTTTTCAATAATCTTGCAAAGAGATTCATTATCCTCCTTATCAGAGTCGGAAGATAAAGGATCATCAGATAGATCATTCTCACTCACCTTCATCTTATCCGGACCCTCATTATAAACAATACCCTGTAGTTTTTCAGCAAAAGAAGGCCCAGCCTCCCATTTCCTTTTCCCCGAATCCCCCAGCGCTGGCCATTCCTCCACAGACACATTATTTTCACCTTGTTTGATTTTCTTGGAACTTCGCCAGATTAAATCATCTTCCTCCGAGGAGGTAGTAACGAGCGCTGCCTTTTTCTTGGAGAGAACAATCACCATTCTTATACGAGCTGTCTTAGCATGGGTGAAGGAATTATTCCCTTGTTTATGGGTTTTTTATTGTCTCTAGCATGAAAAGTTGAAAACTTTAGCTGGGCTTAAAACTTTCGTTCGAAGTAAACTACAAAACATGTACCAAAAACAAGTGGCACGTATATATTTTGCCATTTTCCCGGAACTATATTTTTGGGCATTTTAAGATTGACTTTTCATGTAGGTTGTTAACTTGTGTATTGCTCTACTTTTTTAAATAAGAATTTGAATTATAGAAATGAACTTAAGGATCCAGTGCTTTTATTGAGGTTTTAATAATGAAATTCCAATGCTTAGTTTGGGCAAAAAAACTATTCTTATATTCCAATAGCTTGTAGATCAGATGGCATCCCCACATAGAGAGCCGTCAAACGGGTCGAGCCCATCGGGCCGGCCGTTTAAGCCCCGGCCCTTTAAGGGCGGGCTTGAAAAATGGACGAGATATTTGAAATCGCCCGGAGGGCCTCGGGGCCTGCGCCCTTTTCACCGTAGTTTTTTTTTTTTCCTTTTTAAATTTATTATATATATATATATATATATATATTGTATTTGTTATAGAGTTATTTATCCATTTAACTACAAATACATAATAACTATATTCTAGTTTTATGATTTGATTTATTATTTGTTGCAAATAAAGATTATGGATGTGTTCATGATGTGGGAGAAGAATTTCATGATATTCTTACTCATGAGCCAGAGGCTATTACTCAAAGTGAAGAACAATCAAATGTCGTTAAAATTGATGATAGTGACGAAGATGACGACAATAATAGTCATCGTACTAATGTCGCTAAGTGATATGCTTTTTATGTTTTATATGAGTTATTTGTGAACATGGTTTGCTTTTGATTATGAATCGGTGATTGTGCTTATTTATTGGATGATTCGTGTTGTAATTTACTAATTATATTTTTTTAAAAAAAAAGTAGAGGAAAAATAGTTAAAATTTAGAATAGTAATTTCCGGGCCCTGCGGGTCGGCCCTGGCCCTGGTGTTCTCGGGCCGGGCTTTGAAAAACATGTGTCTTTCTTACGCCGGGCCCTGGAGGGCCGGCCCTGATTGACAGCTCTACCCACATTAATGAAGTGGCTTCTATCGAACATGTGGGCCTTCCCTAGGATAAAAGGCTAGATAGTTTTTTAAAAAAAAAAAAATAATTATTATTATTCCTCTAGTTAGAAAGCCTAAAAGGGGGTGTTACCACAATATGCATGATACATTGGATTCATGAAGATAAAACACTTAATTATCCAATCATTTATATTAGTTTTTGTTAAATATACAAGAAGTTATAATGCTCCCTTTTATGATTCTAATATTATTATTATTTTTATATGTGTGTTAACTTTTGTCAAATATATAACAGGCCATGACTGATGTGGATATTTTAGAGCTCCATTGGACACTACTGGAGTTCAATCCGATATTATTAGTGGATTTAGTTTTCATAATTTGGTTTGCTAAAGACTCAATATATGAACATTTTAATTTGTATGAATTGAATGGATTATGTGGTGATTCAATGTTTGGTGTGGATGAACATTTGTTGTTTTTTCTGGATTTGGGTCAGTTGTGATGTATGAAAATTGCTACTCTTTGTGCTAATTATGCGAAGAAAAAGTTTGTGGTGTAAAATGCAGGAGCTAGTTATAAAGTTTGTTTTAGTCTTAAATGTAATAATCCAATCCATTTTACCTCCCAATTTATTTTTATTTCTTCAAATTATTCCTATTGATTCCAGGTTTTCATAAATCTTGTAGTTTAATTTTCAATGCAAATTATTAAAGCATGTACTTTGGAAAAACGAATACACTCGTTCTTACTAATTTAACTACTTGTTTTCAATCCTTATAAATTAGTTATCAAACTTTTTATATCTAGGAGTGGAAGGTTTTTTCCCTCTTTGTTTGGATGAATGAATGCTGTACAATACAATATTTCTTTTGTTTTTTAGGTATTAAACAACAAGCAACATAGCTCGAGAGATGAATTGCATATTAGCTCTATGAAGTTAAATATTTTCAAATTTTTTATTTTGCATAATTTTCTTATTCAAATAATTATGAATTCTGTAATTGTATCAGGATAATGGCCAATCTATACTAAAAATGTGAACTTCAATATATTTAACAAAAGTTAATATAAATGATTATGTATAATATTAGAATCATAAATAAAAATGTGAGCCTTCATTGCCCTTTATTGTTAGTGGGAGAAGTGTTTTCTAGAAAGAAAATGATTGCATGTTAGAATTAGCGTTAGGAGAGTAACAGATTGAATGAATGAAAATAGATGAGAAAATGTTTAGAAGAAAAAAGCCAAATGAAAGAGATATGGATAATGTGTACTGTGGAGCCAGAAATATGATGCAAGTGGTGCAGGAAAATATATTTGGTTTTCAAAACCTCGGGCGCATGGAATGGCTATTGTCTTTCAACAAGCTTGTACTTTCCCACATGTTGCATGGAGAGCTAGGAATTAGAGTCGGTTCGGCCCGACAGGGTTAGGGTCTAACAGACCGGCCCTACGGGACTGGATGAAGGAAAACATCTATTTTTCAAAGCTCGGCCCGATGGTACGGGGGCCGGGGCCGGCTGAAAATTACTATTCTAAATTTTAACTATTTTTCCTTCGATTTTTTTCAAAGAAATATAATTAGTAAATTGTAGCCATTAAAGTTTTAATCTATCAAATAAATGTTATTAACATTAATATCTAAACAATATAAATTATTCAACAAATAAACACATTCATTAATTCGTAATAAAAAAACAAATAAACACAAAGAATATGTTTTTTTTAAAAAAAATATTAAACAAATGAATTCCTTTATGTATGCCCATGAAAAAAAATACCTTCCCCTCTTATAATTTTGCGTGTGTCTACTGATTCTTTAGGTTCATGCATGATTTTCTTTGAGGTAAAAATAATTATACTTATTTTACACAACATATATTTATAATTTATTACTTATATAATATTGTAATACCAAAGTATGTGTTTATTTAACATGAAAACATCCCTTCTTTAAAATTTATAATAACTAATTATGTGTTTATTTAATATGAAAACATCTATTCTTTAAAATTTATAATAACTAATTAAGTGTTTTAATACACAATAATAATAAGCATAAAAAATGGTTATAGTTTAAACTAAAAAAATATAAGTAATTACAAATAAACACATTTATTAAGTGAAAGTTTAATTAATTAATTTTTTTTTTAAAAAAAAAGCTATAGTTAAACGGGCCTAATGGGCCGGCCCAAGGCCTACGGGGTCTATTTCAAGTTTCGACATATTTTTTAAGCCCGAACCCCGTAGGGCGGGGCTTAAACGGCCGTACGATGAGCTCGGCCCGATTTCCCGGCTTTATGCAAGGGTGTTAGTTCTCTAAGTGTTTTGATGATAACTGACAATTGTAAACAAGATTAGATATAGTTGGATCTTGTTGATTTCAATCCAAAATACTCGACAACGCCAAACTTGAGCCTGGATTTTCAAACCCGAGGTTTGCCACTAACCAAGGGCCAAACTTGCCAATTGGCACTTTGAATTTGACACCAAACTAGAGGTTTTCTTTTGAGTGTCGTTCTAAGTCTTTTCATATTTTGTGCAAACTCGAGCTTACACTTGGAAACCTCCGGTTTGCGAGAGGCCGAGAGCATTCTGATCTTAAAACACTTTAAACCACGGTTTGCACCTCCAGGGAAAATCTTCGTTGGTTTACATAACCATTAAACTCGAGCCTGTTATGACAAACTCGAGTTTACCTCAAGGAAGGATTTTCAAATTCTATGAGTCTTTCACAAACTCGCACTTTGTTTCATTCGAGTAAAGCTTTTCAAATTTGAAAAATCTCAAGAGTTTACAAAACACGTAAACTCGAGTTCATCATTGCAAACTCGAGTTTACACTTGGGAAGAGCTCTTGAGAATTGGTTAATTAAAGTAAACTCGAGCCTATTTTCATAAACCTCCAGTTTACTTCAGGCCGAGAGCATTCAAAGTTTCCTGAGTAAAACAAACTCGAGTTTAAGCTTGTGAACCCGAGTTCAAACCTTACAGAGAGCAATGAACCTTTCAACTTAAGAAAACTCTAGAGTTTGCTTTTAAAACCTCTGGTTTGTCCTTTGAAAACTAAAACTAAGTTTCGGTCAAACTCGAGCCTCTCTACTAATAGACTCGAGTTTGTGATTTGCACAAAGTTTTTCAAAGACTCAATATCGCGGCTTCCTCTCTGGATGGAGGAAACTCGAGTTCACTAATTCCAAACTTGAGTTTAAAACAACCCGAGAGCAAAGAAGTCTTTAATGTCTTGAAAACCTCGAGTTGTTTTGCAAACCTCCAGTTTAGAAGTTTTGAACTTGAAACGCTTTTACACTTTGAAGCTTCAAACTCGAGTATGCATGAAGCGAACTCGAGTTCGTGACGTCGATCCGAAATTCAAATCGACGAATTTGGAAAACATTCTTGTTTGATCTTAATACTCGCAATGTTATTCTCGATATTCCTAACTATGTTTAATGACTTTATTAGTGAATTTCGAGATGGTTTAGAGAATGTTTTTGAAGGGTTAAAGGAAAAAGCATAAAGTAGTTCGAGTTCATTAAATGCTATGTCCGAGAAAGTTGCATACTTTTGGGTAATCCATCTGCACACGATTGCAAAGCATTAATGAATGATTTCTACAACAAGCAACCGCTTCTCCAACGGATTAATTCGAGAGGAAGTCAACTCGAACACTTGGACAATTTGGATTAAGTAGAGATTAGAGAGAGAAGAAGACCAAAGCTACCCCTAACCACTGCAGATCATCTCCAACGGTCTAATTAACAATGCAAGGTCATTTAATGATATCTGACTATAAATAGAGTTGCATTCAAGTCTTCTCTATAACTACAACAGCAGAAAACGAAACTTCATTCAAGTCTTGCATTTGTTCCTTCAGTTTTCTACTGTGTACTATCTTTTGATAAATAAGCTTCAGTGTTTAACACTATCTACTTTGTGTGAGAGTTTTCTTCTTGTAAATCATTTATTGTAAAGAACCACAGGTTAGGGGACTTGGTGGTTGGGTTCATTGATTATAACTTGTAAGGGGGAGTGAGTTCTAGTGAAGAGAACTACTCTTGAGTGCAGAGTGTGTAATCAAGTGTTATAGTGAAAATCCTAGTGAGTCCGGGGAATTTGGATGTAGGTCAAGTTGTTAGGACCGAACCAAGTATAATCTCGTGTCCAGCCTCTTCTCTTTGTTTCTGTTCATCTCTCTGTTTTTATTTCTTGAAAAAGAATCATCTTAGAAAATTTTTAGAATACCCAATTCACCCCCCCTCTTGGGTATTTAGCTCCACTTACAAAACAGGCGTAATGGGCCGGCCTAAGGCCCTGCAGGGTCTATTTCAAGTTTCTGACATATTTTTTAAGCCCGAACCCTATAGGGTCAGTGCTTAAACGGGCCGGTCCGATTTCCCGGCTCTATGCAAGGGTGATAGTACTTCACAAGTTACTTAAACATATTTTGTTTCCTTTTGTGAATAATTAATAAATTTAATCAATAATAATTTATTTAATATTTACAAAATTAAATATATTTTTATTCTTTCGATTTTAGTGTCTCTCTTAAAGATGTTTTTGCCATAAATATTCCTCTTAAAGTGATATGATTATAATATTTTTCTTAAAATTAATGTACATATAATATATATTTTTTGTTTAATAAGATACATATTATTTAATAAGATCCATGTCCTTTGAGTCGTTTTTCATATAAACTTATTTTTCAGCATAATCATCCAAACAAGTTTTTAAAAGTCATATTTAAACAAGGTTACTTCGTCATCACTAATACAAACATAAATCATATCATACAATCTAACTTTTACCTAATCTTAAGTTTGCATAAGTTAGATTGTAAAAATTCATTTTTCCCACCGCTATTCCAAATACAAAATGTAAATTACTTTTTCCTTTTCTATCATTGTTAAATGCATATTTTTATATTAATTATCCCTACTTATCATTGATTTTTTTATTTAATCATTTATTACTTATTTTCTTTCATATTTTTACCCATTCTTGTTTCTATACCCTTTTCATAAATATGGCATATTTAGAAGAAACACGATATTTTTGACACATTTATTGTCTTTAACTAATTTTAACCGCTAGTATGATTTGCGCAATTAAAAAAAAAAAAGAAGACATTTTTTACACTTAATAAATTAAATGATAATGAATTATTTAATATTCAATAATTTAACCGCTAGTATGATTTAACTTGTATGTGTTTTTATTAATTAAATATATCTAATTAATTATTTTTAATATTTTCAAATATTTTTTCCAAAATTAAAATAACAATTTTTATTTTTTTATAATTTAAATTTTCTATTAAAATTATTAGCCTTTTAAACTATCGACAATTTAAATAAGTTTTCAGTTTTAGAAAAACCACTAATACAACCACCAATCTAAACAAATTTTAGTTTTAAAAAGTGAGTTATGCGACCACCAATTTAAAAATAAATTATAGGGTAAAGGTGAAAAAATACACATATGCTTTACCCTCAGGAGCACCCAGCACCATATGCTTTTTTGGAGTGCAAAAATACACACGAACTTTCTCAAATGGAACAAAAATACCATCTCCGTTAACTCCCCAAAGGTCTGTTACTTTTTTTTCCCTTTGTGGGCCCCACAATTTCCACGAGTTATCTTTTCCTCCACAAGCGCCTGACTGCTTTTCGTCATTCTCCTTCCTCACTCCTTCTAATTTCAAACTTTTTCTCTCTCTTCCTTCTGGTGATCACAGCAGTGTAAAGAGAAGCATCATTCTTGAACCCCAACGTGTTGAACAGCACTAGAGCATAGAACATGATGGCGTTTATACCAGTAAATTGCTGGAAGATCCGTGTTTAGTTTGAGCAACCAAATGTGAAAAAATGGGTGAAGGAAAAAAAACAGAGCACCCAAGAGGGGGAATTTAAAGAAGGCACTGACTTGCAAGGCAATGGCTATAACAAGTTGGGGTTGATTTTCTGCGCTTGAGAAGATTCCTGAAAGGGCGTTTCACCTCTTGAGTGATACGGCTTGCCTCAACTAGTTCTAAGAACTCAGGTTCCACATTGTCGGTGCCTTTGATCTCTTTAAGCACGGCTTTGCCTTCGTCCGAGCGACCACACTCGATGAGACTGTTAGGAGTGTCCACCCCCAAGAGAGCTCCTAAGGTTAGGAGTCCCGCCGGAATGCCAGCCAATCCCAAAGATAGCCTCCAACCCCATCCACCTTTGATTCTGTGGTTGCATTATTGCCGAATATAGATTGAGGTCAACAGTGAATGTGCAATCTTGCATAAGAAAACAGGAAAATTCAAACTGATAAAGTAGAGGGGGAGAGGTTGTTAACAAGTGTGAATAGAAAAGCAATTAAGATGAAATATGAAGAAGATGAAGATTCTTATATTATCATCAAAAGAGGAACATCCCCTTACAATGAGTAACCCTCTTGGGTTAACTCTAAACCTAGAAGGAGACCAAATTAACTCCCTCTCTTGTGAGACTCCACATCCCACACATATTGTGAGAGCTCCACACTCTACACACTTTGGTGAGGGCTCCACATCCAACACACTTATCTCAATAGTTAAGACCCTTTATTTATAGACTAGGCCTAACAACCTAACTCTAATCAACTATTCCCTTATATTCTAACACGCCCCCTCAAGTTGAACACTACTTAACAAAGTGCTCAACTTGAACAACACAAAAATAAGGGGATAAGGTGAATTACATTGACTAGTTTTACATCAACAAAAAGTAATACAAAGATTTCTTCATGACATAACATTCTTCTCCATATCAACTTTTGATGATTCACTTCTGAATAGCTTCAATCCTTCAGAGGCTTTACCTTCACATATTTTACCTTGACATATTCAACATATGGCAGTAAATAGTGGTATATCTCCAAGCTAATTTTCTTCTCTGTAGAAGATGGCAATAGAACTCTTGACTTGTCCACCTGACCCACCTAAAGCCTCTTTCCACGAGTCTAGCAGCACCAAGAATTTAACCCTTACTTGCATGTTTGTTTTCTTCCTCTCAGCACAAAATAGAACCCAACAACTATCACAGTAGCGCCAACCAAACTTCCAAGATAGAATGAATCTCCAAGGAAGATAACACTTGCAACCACTGAGATGACAATGCCTAAGGGCTTGAACATAGAAACAAAACAGGTCCTGTTTGGTGGAAACATCAACTTTCCTTACTACTGATTTCTTCATAAATTGAACTTGTTATCCACCAAAGGTCTACGAACCTCAAAGAGCTCATTACCCAGAGCGTCAATTATATATGTAGGCAACCACTTCTATTTGAAGAGACATCCTCCTTCTTGCGCCTTCACTACACCTGAGACTCAGACGAAAGTTTTTAACACACAGGGCTTGTATATCTGCTCTAGAGTTTGGAATCCACATTATTCCATTATCTACTCTCTTTGTCTGGATATCAATTTGCAATTGGAGAACTAGAAATCTTCCCAAAAAATGAAAAACAATCAAGCAAACCAATCACTTCTTTGCTCTTGAACAATCTCAGAAACAGAGAATTCATAAGAGACAGAGACGTATTGAAGCAGCAATCACATCACCTAAACCTTAGAGCAATTGATCTGTTTGGTAAATCCAAACCCTACCAAAAAATCTCTTCATCGAATAATTTCAAATCCTAAAAGTTGCCGCGGCGAGAGCTAGGATTCAAAAATTCCAGATACCAAGATGAGCAACATCAAGATGTCTGGAGGCGTAAAACTGCACTCGACAGAACATTTAGAGCATCGTGCTCACGACGCTCTCTTCGACGGGGATGATTACAAGGTCTCGACGGCGATGACGAAAACTAACCAGACCAAGAAAGAATAAGAAGGATTCTTCTGTGGCTTGTGATTATACCTTTGAAATCAATTTTGCGAGTGACATGCGCAGTAACAACGATCTTATGAAGCTGATCGATCACAAGAATCACGCAGCGGAGATACTGAAATTCTTCAAGATTAGGAGCTCCCGATTTGACAATCACACGTTCTTCACATTTTCTTTAAAAGGAATCTGGACGGAGCAACAATTATGCACGAAAATGTCAAAATTCATGATTTTTGAAAAAATATGAGCCTTAATCGAACAGGATCATTGCTTTGATTCTGCCGGCACCAAGGGCTACCATTCCAGGAGGCTTCGACGGCGAGCATCGTGCACCGCCACTGGGGCTTTGAGTTTGGCAATGGTGGCAATGGGAAGGGACGATGCATAACCAAGAATCAAGGTCCAAGATTGGAGGTAGAGACAAGATTCTGGCCCCATGCTCCAATTATCCAGTGAGAAAAGAGAGACTCCATCACGGTTGCTTTCAAGATACACACGATGTACGCAGTTTGTGAATCTTGATTCCTTTTGGTGAGAGGAAGAAAACAAACATGCAAGTAAGGGTTAAATTCTTGGTGCTGCTAGACTCATGGAGAGAGGCTTTAGGTGGGTCAGGTGGACAAGTCAAGAAGAGGTCTTACTTATTAGTGCCGTAGTTGACAAGGTTTGCGAAGAGAATGCCAATAGTGACATTCAACTGGAACAGAATATTCAACCCTCCACGTATTCTTGTCGGGGCAATCTTGGAGAGGAAAACCGAAACAGCATGTATTCAAATTAAAGCAAGAAAAATTAGTAATGAACTTACAATACAAACCACAATAGTAGATAGTTTAATTGATACAATATCCCACTAATGATGTGAACTTGATATTTTAATCCGATTCAAACTTCCAATTTCAAATTCCTGCCTCCACAAGTCAATAAATTAATTGCTAAATCATCCACAAAACCTATAATTGACTTAGACCTGAAGCAACGTACCTATTATGTTTGCCATTGCAAGCTAAAAGAACTCAGATGGTCCAATGGATGACGAGAGGATAACATAGACTACTACTTGATTAAGCAATCAGGGGTGACCTAACACGTGGTTAGGCTGAAATTAGTCTCTTTCGGGATGTTGAAAGAGACTCAAAACATGAATTAATTATGTTAAATTGTAATGACGCTCACATGATGAAGCTAGCCCAAGAAAACAACACGGGGAAGAGAGAGAAAAAGTTTGAAATTAGGAGTGAGGAAGGAGGATGACAAAAAGCAGTAAGGCCCTTCTAGAGGAAAAGACAGCATGTGGAAATTGTGGGGCCCAATAAGGAAAAAAAGTAACAGTCGTTTAGAAAGTTAACGGAGATGATATTTTTATTCCATTTAGGAAAGTTCGTGTGTGTTTTTGTACAAAAAAAAACATATGGTACTGGGTGTTCCTGAACATAAAGTATATGTGTATTTTTACACCTTACCATCATCCAACCTAAGCTGATCTAAATTTTAAATTTAAGTGGTACAGTACGGAGAAGAAAAGTCTGCGATTCCAGCTTGGAATGGGGCCTCCCCATATAACAAAAATACCATATTGCCCCTAGATATTTTATTGCTACGGGTTCTCTTATTTAGCATTGTGCAAACAAAGGAGATTCGAAACCAGATGTGGAGAAAGAAGAGGGGAGTTATCTTTGATCATCAGATCCATAATAATAATATTATGGAGGCATCTTCCGCCATATGGGATGCCACAAAGATCTGCTGTTGTTTCCTCAACAAAGAAGCTGCTTATGCTTGCGACTTGGAACACAATCTGAAGTTGCTTGAAACAAAATGGGAAAAGCTTCAAGAGAAGAAGAACGATGTGGAAGCAAATATTGAAGAAGAAGAAGAAAGATCTCATCAAGTGAGTGGTTGGCTGAAAAGAACGGCGAGCGTTCAAGAGGTACCACTCATTATTATATTCATTATTCATTTTTCAAATTAATTTCTTATTTCATAATCATTTAATTGCATGGATTACATAATTATTACTATAGTCTTTCATACTTTCAATTAATTCTGTCTGAGGTACTACACATCTTTTTTGCTTATGGTCTTGAGTAAGTAACTTTCTTAAACTTTTATTATTTAGCTTTTAAATTAATTTCATAGTCCATTAGCTGCAAGAAAAAACTTTCGCAACATATATCTTATCGCTATTTTTTGTGTCTAATTTATTTTCTTCATTGAGATATAGTGGGAACTATAGTTTTTTAATAAATAAACTACTTTATTCCAATATATTATAATTATGTTTTATTGTTATTTAATATTGGTATTACAAATTTCCAAATCTAAAATGTAAGAAGTGGTAATGAACACATGGTGTAAATAGTATCAAATTTACATATCATATATATATATATATATATATCAAAATTTTGTATTTACAAGTGGTTAGAATCAGTGGATAATTTATTTCCTTATTTAGGGCCTGTACGTAAGTATTTAATTCAACCTATAGTGGATATTATTTTAACCATGGTCTTTATTTGATATTTACTAGAAGGTAATTGCATTCCCACACGTATGCATATACATACATGTATGTGTTCATGATCTTACTACCTGTACATCCAAATTTGGTTTAGAATGATGACATAATGTGAAGCTAATTAAGAGTATTATATTCACAGGAAATAAAAGATATTCAAGTTTGTGGGAATAAACAAATTCAAAAAAAATGCCTGATTGTAAATATTGCATATCAAGTTACAAGTTAGGAAAGAATGTTGCCAAGATTCTAAAGAAGGTAGATGGACTAGAAAGCGAAGGAGAAAAATTTTGTGAGGGTATTAACATTGTTACCAAGTGTTTGCATAAGCCAAATGAGATGCCTTGTGGTGAGACGGTGGGCTTAGATTTAATGTTTGATAAGGTATGGAGAAGTATTGAAGAAACAAATATTGGTATCATTGGCTTATATGGGATGGGCGGGGTGGGAAAGACAACCTTGTTAAAGAAAATTAATAATGAACTTGGGAAGAGATCAGATTTTTACATTGTGTGGGTGGTGGTATCCAAAAGTCCCAACTTAGATAGTATTATGGAGTGCATTAGAAAATGTGTAGGGATTGAAGATCACATTTGGAATCATTGTAGTAACCAAGATGGAAAGGTTGCAAAGATTTATGAAGTCCTAAAGAAAAAGAAATTTGTTTTGTTATTGGATGACATATGGGATAGGTTGGACTTGGAAAAGGTCGGAGTGCCACATCCAAAGGAAACTAATTTTCAATCCAAAGTGTTATTCACAACACGATTTGAGGATGTGTGTGCGAAAATGAAAGCTCAAAGAGAATACAAAGTTGAAGTTCTAACGGAGAAAGAAGCTTTAGAGTTATTTTGCATGAAAGTGGGTGAGGAAACTCTAAATTCTAACCCTATGCCATTCGAGATATAGCACAGGAGATGGCTAGAGAATGCAATGGGCTGCCTCTTGCATTAAGTGTGGTAGGAAGCGCCATGGCTGGTGTGAAGAGTTTAGAAGCATGGGAACACTCGATCAATAACTTAACAGGTTCTTCATGGACAGCTTCAGGTTTGGAGAACGAGGTGTTTTTTGCCCTCAAGTTTAGCTATGATCGACTACCAGATGAAACACACAAAAAATGTTTCTTATATTGTGCATTATACCCAGAGGATTATGTGATTCAGGTGGATGATCTCATTGAAAAATGGATAGGGGAGGGGTTTCTTGATATTGATGGGAGAAGTGTACATGATATGCATTACCATGGTGGGTCCATAATTGAAAAGTTGAAGCTTTCATGCTTGTTGGAGAATGTTGAAGATGATATCATTTTGAAGCCCTCAGTTAAGATGCATGATGTCATTCGTGACATGGCACTATGGATAGCACATGATCAAGATAGAAACAAAAAGAAGATTATAGTACAAGAAGATGCATGGGCAATATCTCAAGCTAATGTTGAAAATTGGGAAATGGTAGAAAGGATTTCAATCTTGAATGGTGTTGAATCATGGATACAAAGCAAATCTTGGACAAGTCTCAGAACATTATTATTGCAATTCAAATCTGATTGTGCAATAAATGGATTACAAAATATCCAATATGCAAGCCAATTAAAAGTCTTGGAACTAGGGGATATGAAAATTGTATCCGTCGAAGGAATAGGTGGCCTAAATCTTTTGCAATATCTATCATTGGGGTAACCACGTTAACGAATGCATCGACTTGTGGAGAGAGTTGAAGAATTTGAAAAACTTGAAGTTTTTTCATTTGTTTTTACGTGATTATATTGTTATTCCTTTGGGAGTAATATCAAATCTTCATCAGTTAAAAGTGTTTAGATTTTATTTCGGTGGAGTTCGAGCTGAGAGAGAAGAGGAAGAATTTGTAGAAGAGCTGGAGTGCTCATCAAACTTAGAGGAATTGTGGGTGGAAATAAAAACCGAGAGTGGCCTCAACAAATTACTTAAATCGGCCAAGTTGCAAAGTTGCATATATGGCCTTTATCTTCATGATGTTGGCGGCCAAGTTAATGGGCCATTACTATTGGCAACCATGTCAAAAATGAAGCACCTGCAGGATCTTGTCTTGCGTTTTTTGGAAAAGGTGATAGATTTTTCTGTTTGTGACACATGTCGTCTATCCACGCTTCAAAGTGTACTAGTTTATAAATGCGATACAATACATCATTTGACATGGTTGAAATATGCTCCACTCCTTCGACAACTTCGTGTTCTAAATTGCTACTCAATTGAAGAAGTGATAAAGGGAGAAATAGTTTTAGAAGAAGATGAAGAAGATACTATATTCCCTTCTCTTGAAGTGCTGACATTCAACGGATTGCCAAATTTGAGGAGCATACATGAGAGAGTCTTGTCTTTCCCTTCCCTGAGATCCATCAAAGTGAGTGGTTGTGAAAATCTGAAGAAGTTACCATTTGATTCCAATTCAGCCAAGGCTAAGTTGAGGCGTATCAGGGGAGATCAAGAGTGGTGGAACAACTTAGAGTGGGATGACCCTGCCACTAAAGCCACTTTCCACTCAAAATTCCTACACGTATGATCTTCTTGAACATTACTTTCTCTCTCAGGTAAAAGTACTTTAGTTCATGGAAGTATATATTATATGTGGGATCTTGGTATTATTAATATTTAATTTTACTCCTATTACTTACATGTGTATATCTTTGCAGATTATTCATGGAAGATATATTATATGTGGGATGAGCTTGGTTTTCATGATCACTTTGAATAGCCAGGTTTATGGTACCAGATTTCATCTCATTTAGTTTGATTAATTATTTCGTTCTTTGCTTTTAATGTTTTCATATATATAGTGATTCAGTCCAGGTAAAAAGAAAGGTGATTCAGTCATTTTCTTAACTTTTGATATTTATTAACAAAATTTGATATAATGGGGGCATACTATAATTGGTAATAATCTTAAATTCATATATTGATATTTGAATTGAATTTCTTATCAATAATATAACTTAATTAAATTACATAATGTATTTTTATGCCTCAAAACATGAGAAACAGAGGTGGAAATCACAGAAAATACAATAAATTGAATTGATTGATAATGTAGAAGAGTGACCAAAAAAATAGACTGTGCATAAAATTTAATTTTTCTTTCTTTAGTTTTTTTGTTTTTTTGTTTTTTTTGTGAGAGCTTTTCAACCTGAACCTCTATTTATAATTCTCCCACTCTTATTATTTTAGTTTTATGCTTCTACTATTTTTTATTGTTAAATGTTTGGGTGAAGGAATTATTCCCTTGTTTATGGGCTTTTTATTGTCTCTAGCATGAAAAATTGAAAACTTTAGTTGGACTTAAAGCTTTCGTTCGAAATAAACTACCAAACATGTACCAAAAACAAGTGATACGTATATCTTTTGCCATTTTCCTGGAACTATATTTTTGCACATTTTAAGATTGACTTTTCATGCAGGTTAACTTGTGTATTGCTCTACTTTTTTAAATAAGACTTTGAATTATAGAATTGAACTTAAGAACATGGAATCAGATCCAGTGTTTTTATTCAGGTTTTAATAATGAAATTCCAATGCTTAGTTTGGGCAAAAAACTATTCTTGTATTCCAATAGCTTGTAGATCAGATGGCATCCCCACATTAATGGAGTGGCTTCTATGGAACATGTGGGCATACATAAGTTTGTGTGTATGGGACCCCTTTCCTTGGATAAAAGGCTAGATAGGGTAGTAAAAATAATAATAATCATTCCTGTAATTAGAAAGCCTAAAAGGGGGTGTTACCACAATATGCATGATACATATTTGACTTTTTCACCAATTTACGTAAGTTGGATTTACAAAGATAAAACACTTAATTATCCAATCATAATATATACATCAAGTTATAATGCTCTCTTTTATGATTATAATATTATATCATTATTTTTATACATAATCGTTTGTGTCAACTTTTGTCAAACATATAACAGGCGATGACGGATGTGTATATTTTAGAGCCCCATTGGACACTGCTGGAGTTCAATCCGATATTATTGCTGGATTTAGTTTTCATAATTTGGTTTGCTAAAGACTCAATATATGAACATTTTAATTTGTATGAATTGAATGGATTATGTGGTGGTTCAATGTTTGGTGTGGATGAATATTTGTCGTTTTTTCTGGATTTGGGTCAGTTGTGATGTATGAATAATTGAATATTGCTACTCTTTGTGCCAATTATGCGATGAAAAAGTTTGTGGTGTGAAATGCGGGAGCTAAAAGTTTGTTGTTATTGGGAGAAGTGTTTTCTAGAAAGAAAATGATTGCTTGTTGGTATTAGCGTTAGGAGAGTAACAGATTGAAAGAAAAAATGCCAAATGAAAGAGATCTGGATAATGTGTGTCGAGCCAGAAATATGATGCAAGTGGTGCAGGAAAAGATATTTGGTTTTCAAAACCTCTGGGCGCATGGAATGGCTATTGTCAATGTGTCTTGCCTTTTCTTATCTTCCCAATGTGCAAATGTATTCTCATGTATTACAAAATTAATGTATGATATGCAAATTATTTTGTTATCATATATGCAGCATAGCCTAACAAGCAACTTCAAGTAGCAGTCAATTGCATAGGGCCGACCATCACAGTCCCATTATACACAAGGCCGACAAACTTCCACCACTTCCAAAGCAGGCTCTGTCCAGTTTAATGCACCATAACCAGTTCCATATGCCAGAGCTCCTATAACCCGGCTTTCCATTCCTGAGTTCTTCTGCTCAGGCAAAGGCAAAGACAACTGAAAACAACTTTCCACTAGTGATGCAACTAACTCCTCCCTAAATATGCTTTTACTTGTAATGCTATTAAGATCATCTTTGACTCTAGCATCCTCAAATAGAGAAGCAATATCAGTTCCAGCAAGAGGCTTCTGACCTCTTCGAACGCTTTCCTTGGCAAAAAGATCAACACAAAGAGCTGTTCGACATATACATGCTAAAGCATGCATGCGATCAGATTCTGCTCTCAGATTTCTCACTATTAAAAGTAGCCTCTTGAGCAATGGTACCTCACAAGACCATTTATAAATAATTAGTGGATGCCGTTTTTTAACCCTAAATAAATAGAAAGCATTACTCAGTATCTTGGAAACCATCAAAATCCATATCCGTATAATCCGTTAAAAATGAGCCAGCAGAAAAATACACAAAAGTCATATTGTATACTTATAATTAAGATAAATACAAAAATCTAGCTACTCGCAGCTTCTTCCACAAGTTAATAATTAAGATAAAAAAAAAAAAGCTAGCCACGTACAGTTTTTCCCATAAGTTTCTTTCTTTTTTTTTCTTTTTTATTTTTTGAATAGATCTGGAATCAATATCTCAGAAGAGACAACACAACAAACCCTGACTGAGGGCTCTCAACCTCCCATAAGTTTCCAAGCTTCATAAGAAAACCAATAATACTACGACGTTATTAAGGTGAAAGCGGTCCTTTACTTTCTTTTAGGCCCTGTTTGGTACATGGATTTAATAGGAAGGGAAAGGAACATTAGTAAGTTTCTGCATTTGGTACTCATTTTGGACAAGTCTTCCCAAAAACCCAATTTCCCAGGCCCACAGGATCTCAATTTCCCATGTCACTATTCATATTTTTTTGACAAATTTACCCTTCAAATTTGAACATGGCGGGAAAGTTCGAATTTGGCCAGAAATTTTTTTCCACGAGTTCGAACTTGACAAAAGCATTTTTAAAAAATACATTTTAATAAAAAAAACATTTTTCTTTTTTCTTTTGAATTAATTACTTTTAAGGGTAAAATAGATATTTTTTGATTGTTTACCAACTACTACCCCTTCATTTTATTCCTACAAAACAACACATCTTCTCTCATCTTTCAAAATCTTCCATTTCCTTCCTTTCCTTTCCCTAAATTCCTTTCCCTCCTCAAATTTTCCGGTAACAATAGGGCCTTAGTACACAGGAAGAAAGGATTCAGCGTGAGATCTCATGTAAGCTATAAAAAATTCTCACAACCGATCCACACTAAATACTTCAAGTCGCCCAGTCCTATGTTGCACGGAAAAGCCAAAAATTCAGAAGAGAACGTTTCGGAAATGCGAATCCGTCCGAAACGCTGGGAAACGCCAAAACTATGAATCGACATCGACGCTGTGACTCCAAATCGACGCTGAACCTCCATCTCTGTCGCCTTCATCTCTATGTGGCCTCCATCTCTTCGTTGCTATTCCGGTCTTGGATCTGTGTTCTATGTCTCCCAAACTTTCATGTCCGTGAAACCATAGAACCAGATCTGTGTTAGTAATTTATGAAGTAGGTCATTCGTCATGGTTCCACGCTGGGAAATTAATGAAGTGGCAGTTTGACAGTCTTGGATTTGTGTTCTGTGTTCTGTGTTCTGTGCTGTGCACTGTGCGGTCACGTCTCGAAATAATCTGTGTTCTGTGTTCTGTGCTGTGCACTGTCCTATCATAGTTCAGTCTTGGATTGTATAATACTAAGACGTTTCGGAACGTATCGAAATATTAGTATTTTGTGGTCACGTTTCGGCAACGTCTCGAAAACGTCGTACCGGAATCGGTGCAACATAGGCCCAGTCATTTAGTTGAAGGCTTCGGCTGGTTAAGCATTCTGGACCAGCGATAATGACCGCAGAGCAAAACGTATATACAGAGATACTGTCACTTTGGAGAAAAGTATGTTAGGGTTAACAAGGGAGAATCACCTGGATATGAAGATCAAGGAGATGAGGATTCGTGACAACAGCCCTGCCTATACTTTCTTGGGCAGAAGAGAATTCTTGTCTATCCCATAGTGTAAGAATTGCAATAATTGACTGTGATGCCCATTCAGGCTTTCCTCCAGGCACATCAGCCAGAAACAACATATTAATCCCTACTTCAAAGATCAATGCCGGTTCCAGTGAAGAAACTAGGAACGGTGCTAGATGAGAAACCACATCTGAAACTCCCACTAATTTTTCAGCATTGGAATCAACCTCAACACTTCCATTCACGGTACTAGACGACTTTGAAAGCTTACAAATAACCTCATACGCACCCGAAGCTACTGCCTTGACTGCATATACGATAGGGAACACTGTTACTCTGAAACTCTCCACGGGCAATATTAGAGACCTGGTCAGCCATCAAAGCATTACGCTTCTTCCACACAAAGTCAACCATAGAGGAAAAATTGGATCGAATAGCGAGAGAATTCTCGCTATCAACCAGCTTGTTACCAGCCAACCTACTCATTCTCTTGGAATTGAACTCCTGAAACAACCTTCCAACGGACTCGAATGCAACTTTTGAAACACTATCAGATTTGTCAAGCATGTTTTGCCCAATACGCGTCCACCAACTGGAAACCCGATCGACTAAATTGACGTTGTTCTCGCACAGTGTGACAAGGTCATCGCGAGCGAGAACACAGCCTAGGGTCTCTGTGATCGAAAACCTAAGATTGTTGCTGGGCGAGTCGAAACAGTCAGAGATCTCTTTGTTAAAGTCCGTGATGAGCTTTCCCAGACAATAAGAAGGGATGGCAGCGAGAATGGAGACAGCAGCAGCAGTGACATCGAGGTCAGGGAAGTGGAAATCAGAGCGGATGCCGGTGCAGACGGTCTCCCATAGGTCAGGGGTTAGGCGGGTGGAGCGGATGAGATCGAAAGCTAGATTTTTGCAGACAACGGAAGCAGGGGCGGCGACGAGTTCTTCAACGGCGGATTGGCAATAACAGAGATGTCACGGCCAAGCGGCTGATTGTTGGAGAGCTTGAAGAAGAGCCCCGGATTGTCGAAGTGCATCATTGGAGCTTAGTGGTCTATCATACTATAATTATTAAGATTACTCCCTCCAGTTTGCAACACAAGGCACTTTTTTTTTTTATACCAACGCATAAGGCACTATAACTAATTCAAAAAAAAAAAAAAAAAAAGACAGTTATCTCATTATTGTATGACCTTATATTGCTGCCATATTCAACTTGACCTTAAATTTTCAAATACGAAAACATATGTGTCTATATAAAATACAAAAGGGTTAAGGTGCATTTTTACCAACAAACTATTATGAAAGGAGCATCTGGAACAAATATTTATTAAAGGTATCTTAAATACAAACAAATATTTAAAACAAGCTAAATAACACAATGCCCTTTTTTTGTTTGTTTTTTTTTTTTTTAACGGACGTTCAGCTGACTTTCAACCTATCCAGGTGGCTGCTGTCGACGTGAGTTTGAGCACAAATGGAGCAGCAAGGGAAACATGATTTGAAGCTGTACATGAATGTTGGCGCACAATCCATAGGTAGCGACGGAATGTCCGGTGGAGATCTGTTCCGTTCACACATCCGTCAACCATGGAAACAAATCTGAAGAACAAGGTAAAATCCACCTCGAATCTTTCCTCAAAGCTAAATAGTACTACCAACGATTGGGTCGGGTATGGAAACGGAGCTTCCTTTTGTACGGACCATCCGGCACCGGAAAATCGAGCTTCATCGCTGCCTTGGCCAATTTCCTCAATTACGACGTTTACGACATCGACCTTTCAAACGTCACATGAGATTCCGATCTGAAGCTCCTCCGGTTGGAAACGACGCCGAAATCGGTCGTCATAATCGAAGACCTCGATTGGTTCCTGATGGAGAAGAAATGAACGGGCGTAAGTTTGTCAGGAGTATTGAATTTCATGGACGGGATCTTGAACTCGTGCTGCGCAAAATAGATCCAATACAACAATCATTTGAAGCAAAATAGTAGCAGGTATTAACAAATACAGGAACATTTCAAATAGACAAAATCAAACTAAATAAAAATTTCTAAAAGCTAAATAAGAGAAACAGACAAGCAGCTCAGAAGCTCAGTGAAATTTAACTCCTAGCAGTTACGAACTAGGAATTTCATCGCACTCCAAGAAGAAGAGCTAGGGATGATAAATCAACTAAAACCAAATTTAGCAAAATCAAACCGAACCAACCGTGAATAATTAAGAAAAATTGATTAAATTAATCAGAGAATTCAAGTAAAATTACCTCAAACCCACATCCTCATATCATCTCCTGTCAAGGATTCTGCCATTAACGAAACCACCACATCAGAGAAAATTTGAGTCTCCAACTTGCACTACACAAAGCCAAAAAAAGAAAAGAAAAACCAACACCGATAATCATCGAGCGAATAACGAAGTGGTGGGTGTTTTTGGAACTCCATTGAATGAAGCTTTGATCCTCACAGGGTAGAGAGAATAGAAGGAGATTTTGATCTACTAGGGCCACTCCTCTCTCTCTCCCCCTCCCTCTCTACCCTTCTCTCTCTCTTATCCTCAGTTACGCCTCAAACCCCACGTCAATTGCAGCAGCCACCTGGACACGTGAAAGAAAGATAAATGTCCGTGAAAAAAAGCCAAACGGTATTGTGTTTTTTAACAATTTTTAATTGTTTATTTGTATTTAAGATACCTTTAATAAATATTTGTGTCAGATGCTCCTTTTATAATAATTTGTTGGTAAAAATGCACCTTAACCCAATACAAAATCAAAGGGTATGAACCATGAAGGCAATTTGCAACCCACTCGAGAATTTTAAATGCGCAAGTGATCATAATGCAGAGGAGAATTTGTCAATTACAAATAATTTCAACATCTAAGAACTAGGCAAACTTTGAAAACACGACACTTCACAGTACAACGTTGCAGCACAAAAGTCTTGCTACTAAACAAACAGTATTACATATTTATCTATATTTAACGGTTTTTTTTAATATTTAACAGTTTGGTAAATATTTATTTATATTGGATAATCATTATGTATAGAGCACTATATTTAACGGTGGTGAGACAATGATGGTTAAATGTAGCTATCTATATTTAACAGTCTTTTAATAATAACCGTGATATATTTTGTACAATACTTAATAGTTAAAATGATAAATGGTAAAGTATTTGTTACCAAAGGAAGATGATTATTTTATGGTTAAAAAAAATTTATATATGTATAATACTTGATGGTCGTTAGCTATGTATGACAGGTATTTTTTTTTTTTTTTGAAAAATCCCCTGCCCGGCGCCTCGGGGGAGGGGGGGGGTGTTCACTTTTGATCGCCCCCTGGAAAATAACCTATAAAAACAAAATATACATACCAAACATCCAAATAGATCCGGTTTTAGTTGGATGTATCCAAATATATACAAAATAACCAATGCAACAAGTGCCAACAAATTAAAATAAAGGGAAAATTATAATAAAGGACTTGGAAGAAAAAATATTTTTTGACAAGGATCATAAAAATTGTAATTATTTAGAATGACCAAATACAAAACTATAAAATTAAAAATACTAAAATACCCCTAAGGAAATCTTATTCATTCCCTCCTACATTCTCTCTCATATTCTATTTTAATTTTAAAACTAATACAAAATTTTAAATTTTACTAAATTAAATAAAAGCTTTCTAAAATTTTCTTTTTTCACAACTTGCATAGATATCTATGAAAAAAAATTAGGCACTCTTCAATTTTTCAAAATTAAATTTTTTTAAAATCAACAAAAAATTCATTAAAAATATATTTATATAATTTTAGTCAAAATTAAGATCTTTTATAATTTACTATATATCTTAAACTGAAAGAGTTTTTATGATTTTTTTTAGAAGAAATTTATGTGGGCTAAAAATGGATTTAATGTTAATAAAATAAAAAATAAATCTATTATATCTTTTAAAAACATAAAATGAGTTTAGTTTTTAATTTTATAAAAAGTTCTTAATTGATATTAATATTGATACTTGTCAATATAAATATGGTAGCTTGATTATATGTTCCTTAATTAAATTATCTATTGATTATATGAATATGGCACTTGTTAAAAATTAAAATTTAAAAACATATGAGTTTGAACAGTATAGCTAGTTTACATGAGTATGAAACATGATGAAAAAAAAAAAGAGATATTATAATATTACATGTGGATGATTGACGGTTTTAATTTTCATTTTAGTCAATTTTTTTATTTATGAATAAATAGATAATTTAGGAGGTTTGACTAAGGACAATTTAGTAATTTTAAATTTATATTATGATGTTTGGTCCTTCTAAGTAATTATAATTTTTATGGTCCTTCTTAATAAATATTTTTTCCTTCAAGTCTTTCATTCTAATTTTTCCTAAAATTAATCATCCAATTTATATATACAATTATGAATACATCAAAGGTAAGGGAATATACATATTATCAAATTCCCCGTTTTCTTTTCCTAGTCTTAGTAATTTTAATGCTCCTTTTAGTAACAGTTGTTTTCTTTAATTTGTGAAGTAACTTCCCCATCTTTGATATCTAAATTCCTTCATTATGGTGACGCCTAACATATAAAGCATTGTCTACTGCATTCTCATTTGTTTGTTTGATAACAAAACAATAGACCCTTCTTTATTAACATATAACACTTGTTTAACTTGAAAAGCTAAATGAAAGGCTTTTCTTTATACATTTTCTTGTTTAAATTCAATTATATCAACCCTAACTCATCCCCTTTTAAAGTATTATTATTGTGTCAACCCACTTACACGTTAAAATTGTTAAATATTTTATCATATACTTAATGGTTGTTGTGAAAAACTGTTATTATATATATATATATATATATATATATATATATTATTTTTGAAACTCCGCCTCAATATATTTAATGGTTTTATTAAAACCATTAGGTATAGAGCGTCAAATATAGACAAATTTATAGTAATACAAAGAAAGTCTCTGGAGAAATAAAGATGGATATGAAAGCACTTAAAATCAAGTCAGTGATTTAATTTCTTTATAATTAAGTACTATATATGAGCCATTCATGTTGATGTTGATAGCTTCAATTAAGGAGCTGCTTTTTTTATTTTGAAGTTGAAACCATAAATTCCCTTTTCTTTCTGATGCTTCATTGTGCACAGAGAGGAATGACATGAGTTGAATGTAGCATATGGAGAGAAACTGAGATAATAAGATTATTTCTTTGTACTTTTTGCATACAAAAAAGAACGAACTTTGCAGAAAGCGTTTGAAGTTCTTGTCAACAAGAAAGAAACATACCGATGCTCTTGGCAATTTTAGAAAATGGAGAAGAAGGAATAACCCTCTTTGCTTGTGTGTAGAAATCAACATAATATAATTTAAAACGACACATAATTAAGTATTGTTGAAAGATGTTTAGTTTTGTCACCATTAGTAAGGAGCATATGATCTGATTTGGTGTTGACTGCAACATATAAAAGCTAAATCTAATGCATGACCCCAAAAAATGATAAATCAAAGTCATGTAAAATAGAGTGACATAATATAGCTAGGGGTTGTGATTCATAACTCTAAAGCATTAAAGATTCAATAGGCAACCTAATTAAGATGAGCATCTTTTATGAATATATGTGTGGGATCAAAGTATAATAGAGGAAGTACCATTTAGAGAATCATGTCCCTACATCTCAATTAACCTTGTTATGGCCATTACGTGGATACGTGAGGGATATGAGCAATTATAGGCCAATCCGATCCTTTCTCCTTTTCAAACCTCTCCTTAATCAACCGACAAGCATAATCAATTGTTAAATGAGAAAGGTAAGGAGGTAAACCATCTTCTGACCTGCCCTCAAAACTTATGCTAGGGCAATTTTTAAAAGATAAGCAAGTGAGAGATTAGACAAGATCCCTGTGCTTTATTCTTTTCAAATTGGTACAATTTGATAATGAAAGAGATGGGAGATTGGGTGGCCACAATCCCTCTTCAGGGAATAATTCCCTATCCTTCTTTATGCCACAGTCTTCTAAGGCAAGATGAATTAAGTTGATGAGTTTGTAGAAATTTGATGGTAACTTAGTCAAGCAATTTCAGCCTCTTAATTTCAATGTTTCTAAATTAATAAAAAAGCCTATTGAATTTGGCAATTTCTCAACTGAAGTCTCATAAAGATCCAAATAATGCAAGTGCTTCAAATTGTTTATACCATATGTCAAGTTCTTGAAATTGCATCCACAAAAAGATAATTCCAGTATGTATTTGAGTCAAGAAAGTTTGGACATTATTATATTAACATCTATATTCAAATTGTACTAGATACTTGTTTTTTTTTTTTTTTTTTTGTCGAAACTAGATACTTGTATTCAATACGAGGAAACTACATAACCGGTGGCATTTCAAAGGCCAGGCTAAGTTAAAGCCTATTTTTTTTAGGATTGAGTAGTAAATTTGCCTCCGAAGTTCTTGTTGAGAAGCAATTTTGCCTTGGAAGTTTTAAAACATAGTAATGTTGCCAATTTTCTTTAAAAAGTTAACGGTCAACGTCAATTTTTTGACGTTCAACGTTAGTTTTTCAACGGAATGGGGCAATATTGTTACGTTTTAAAATTTCCAAGGCAACATTGAAATAATAAAAAACTTCCAGGGAAATATGGCTCCTAGGCTTATACTTCCGAGACGGATTTACTACTTAACCATTTTTCTTAATAAGCCAAGCCTAGGCTTACTAATAAACCTGTTAGGCATGTCAGGCCGGCCTGACTTGTTAAGTTCTTAAAAAAACAAATTAATCAGGACAACATATTTCTTTCTTTAGATAATGTTGTTGAATGTATTCAATAATCCAATATATTCCTTTATTTATTTATTTTTCTGTGCTTGAATAAATGTTCAAAGTGAACCTTTTTATTCTGTACTTGAATAAATGTTTTATCCTTTGCTTGAGAAAATCATCTGTAGATCTGGATACTTTCATGAGTAAATGTTCAGTGCTTGATCTTGTTATAGTAATGTTAACCTTTTTTTGTGGTATAATATGTTTAATAATTAAATTTTTTGATGAGAAGGTTAATAGGAACGCTCAAAGTGAAGTTTATACAGTAAAGTAATTTAGTCCTTAAAAATCTTCCTTAATAGGCCTTAGGCCAAGTCATGCCTTTGTACAGGTCAGGCTTAAGCCCAAAAATGGCCCGTAATAGGCCATAGGCCAGACTCAAACCACCTTGTTGCAAAATAGGCTTGACATGTTAAGAGTGAAGTCTGGTCTAAGCCTGTTTCCACCCTTACCTCCGGTCTGCTCCTATCCTTTACATAGTTTTGGGGTAAAAAAGTGAAGGAAGCTTTTTTTTTTTTCTTTTTGAAAGGGCATCCATCACTGAAAATTTTTATCAGTAGTATTCGATATTCCAAATTAATTTTTAGTGCACTCAAATCCTAAAATATATTTTTAGTGACAATCAATATTTAAATTGGCCTCTCTCAGATGTGGAGCATCATTTATGCTATGCACTCCATATTTAGGATAGTTTTTTTGATACTGATATTTAGGATAGTTAGTGAACCTTTTTAGTGCTAAGGCGCCTAATGCTTTTAAATTTGACCCTCATTCCTTTGCCCCAACAAATGTATTCATTTTTCGGATCTGATTTAACTTTCCGATATATTTTGGTATCTTCTTTATGCCACAACCTTTCAAGTCAAGATGACCTAAGTTGATGAGTTTGTATAAAGGGTGAAGGTGCAAATTTGCCAAACAACTATTACCCAAAGAGCGTCGGGCCAAATAACTATTGAAGAGACCAAAATTGCCAATCAACAATTAAAAATTGTATAAATTTGATGGCAACTCAGTCAAGCAATTGCAACCTCTTAACTTCCATGTTTGTAATTTTTTTTTTATACTAAAATTTTAAGAAAGGGGTTGAGTTCACTGGATCCAAGGGTAGGGCGAAATTTCCCTTCCTCTTAGGTCATATCGATGTTGGGTAGGGTGAGCCGTCTATTACCCTTAGACATTTACCTAAGCACCTAGGAGTTAGGATACCTCCCCTAGCGCCTTGACTAAATTAATCAACAAACACATTGAATTTGGCAATTTTTGAACTGGAGTCCAAGAAAGTTCTAAAGAATGCAAGTGACCTTCTGTCAAGTTTTTGAAATCTTTATGTCCATCCATAGATAATTCTCGTATGTATTTGAGTCAAAAAAGTTTGGACATTATATCAACATCTTTCAATTTGTAGTACATACATGTATCCAATCAGAGGAAACTGCGTAATCTCTGGCACTTGAAAACTTTCTCGGAAATTTTAGAATATCCATAATTTCTAATTTTTTTGGTAAAAAAAAAAAAAAAAGTTTAGGTGTGGGTAGACACTAGTAACCCATCAAGGTCAGGGCATACCTCCCGGCTCAAAGAACGCTTACAAAAGTATTTACAGATCGCCTATCAATGAGGCCTCACATCAATCAACAGGTATCAAATCTCCTTCTTTTAGGGTGAAGGCTGACACTTTAGCCAATTGTACCATTCCTCATCAACTCTAATTTTTTTTTGTTTTTTTTTTAAAAAAAAAACAAGAATCTTCTCTTTCTTCTATTTTATAAAACATTTAACTGAAAATTAATGATGAAGGCTCTTTGCATGGTAGAACCATGAGGCACAAATATTTGGATCCAGATCCTCTCTTTTACTCTTCCGGTCTGCTCCCATATTTTATCCCAAAACTACGTAGTGTTGGGGAAAAAAATCAAGGGGAGCTTTTTTAAGTAGCATTCAATTTTTTTTTTTTTTAAAAAAAAGGCATCCATCACTGAAGAATGTTTTTTTTCCTAGTATTATTCAGTATTTCAAATTAACTTTTAGTATACTCAACACTCTAAAATATATTCTTAGTGGCACTCAATATTTGGCATCCTGCACTGAGAAGTATTTATTTAATAGCACTCAATATCATTTGTGCTAAAAAAAAAAAAAAAAAAGCACTAAAAATTACTTTAAGATATTGAGTGTAAAAAAAAAAAAAAAAAAAAAAAAACTTCCGGATGCGGCATACTAGGTGCCATTAAAAAATATTTTACCAAAAATTAATTTGGAATGCTAAATGCTACTAAAAAATATTTATGAGTGGTGGATGCTCTTTTTGTATTTTTTTAGAGCCCTCTTACCTTTTTTTTTTTTTCTTCAAAACTACGAAGTTTTAAGATAAAGGATGAGAGCGGACCCAAATGACATAGGGAGAAATATTTGGACATGAGTAGTAACTCTTAGGGCCCGTTTGCTTCACGGAACTTGGGAGAGGGAATGAGAACTTAACAGAGTTCCTCACCGAAAACGCGTTTGGTGCGCTAAATGCCTAGGAACCTAAGTTCCCAGGCCCACACCGGGCCACCACTCTTCCCTCATATTGGGAACTTGAGATCCCACCAAAATTGGTGGGATCTCAAGTTCCCACGTCACTATTTACATTTTTAGACAGATTTACCCCTGAAATTTAAACTTGGCGGGAAGTTCGAACTTGGTAGGAAAGTTCAAACTTGGCGAAATTTTTTTTACATGAGTTCGAACTTAACAAGAACGTATTTTTTTAAAATATATTTTGGCAAAAAAATATTTTTCTTTTTTATTTTGAATTAATTTCTTTTGATGGTAAAATAGACATTGCCTAATTCTTTACCAATTACCACCCCTTCATTTTCTTCCTACCAAATAAATCAAGCCATCTTCCCTCATTTTTCAAATCTTTCTTTCCCTTTCTTTAAGTTCCTTTCCCTCCCCACCAATTTTTTATACCAAATGGACCCTTAGTTTTCAGCCACATTATATAATACTAGTAGTTATTCAATCTTGAAAGATATTTTTAAAACTAATATTGAGTGATGAATTTTCCTTAATGTTACTCTCTCCTCTGGGAGAAAATTCTCCCTCTCCTCTGTGAGAGTTCTCCTCCGTGAGAGTTGACCCCTTCTAGTGCCGATAAACCTCTCTTATTAGTAAACGTCCGTCAGCCAGCGATCACCCCACAGGCTTCTCTGTTGTGGTGCTCATATTTCATCACATAAACGTCGTTTATGTCCTTCAGTGATTTCCAAGCAATGGAGAAAGGTAACAACAGTAGTGGAAGCAAAAACAGCAAGACAGTGCAACTGAACCTGAACTCTTTAATCAATGCACAGAAAGGCAGAACGTTAGTGGGACGCCTGGAGACTGACAAGGATCTTAATAAAGGTATTGTAATCTCCATGATCAAAAAAGGATGGGGATTGGATAAAGGAATGGAGATCCATGAATTACCAGACAATAACGCTTTCATCTTTCGGCTCCGACAAGAAGACTAATAACGCCTTCATCTCCAATGAATCTCTTTTGTGACACTTTTACAAAATTCATAACAATTTCATGGATGAGTTATAAAAGTCGTAACATAATTTTACAAATCTCATAACGCAATTTACAATAACACAATTTATTTTTTTTTAGGTTTACACTTTTTAACTCTTTGATGCCCCGAATGGAAAAAAATGGCACTTTTACAAAATTCATAACGCAATTTACAAAAGTCATAACACAATTTACAACTTTTTTTTTTAGGTTTACACTTTACAAAATTCATATGAGTAACACTACTACAAAAAAGGTCTATAACTTCCATTTATTTTGCCTTTTAACGTCTAAAAACGTTGGGACGTCTATCTGGGAGGCGCAAAACGTGGAGACTTACGGAGTCTAAATATTTATTAGACTCCAAAAGTGAAGACTTACGGAGTCTAAATATTTCTTAGACTCCATAAGTATTTTTTTTTAAAAACAAAAAAACAAAATAGATGGGGACGGTGACGGCGTTAAACACAAATCTGAGAGGTTTGAGATCTAAAAATACATCCAGAACGAAAAAAAATCCATAACGCAATAAACATATCTAGAAAGTTTAAGATCTGAAAAAAAAATCCGAACGCAATAAACAAAGGAGAAATTTTAGATCTCAAAAAATCCACAACACAATTTACAAACTCTAAGAAATTTCGGATCCGGAAAAAATCCAGAACGCAATAAACAAAACATCACCGGACCTATCATCTATAGCACATTGAAAGCTTTAGGAACACATATCTGAGTTCGTGTTTTTGAAAAACAACAAGAGCAACTCAAAGTTTTAAAAAAAAAATCTATAGATCCGTGTTTTTGCTCACCTTCGCCATCGTTCTCCTTCATTAGCTCGGATCCGAGTTTGATTTCGTAAAAGAAGACAGAGAGGCTTGCATTCTTTGGAAAAAGATGACGAGGAAGACGCACGATGGTTGACGGAAAAAGACGAGGAGGAAGACGAGCATGAACCACGTGAAGGGAGGACGGCGAAGGAGGGCGATGACGGAGGAGGGCCGACGATGAAGGTCTCAAAGATCCGAAATGAATGTGCGAGTAGAGAAGGAAGACAAATTGAAATGAAATGAAGTGGGGAAGAAGAAGAAAAAGTCGTTTTGAAGTCTAAGTTTAAAACTTAGACTCCAAAAGCATGATTTTGGAGTCTAAGTTTAAAACTTAGACTCTAAAAGTGTCTCTCGCGGCCCCACACATAACCCCATTTTTGGAATCTAAGTTTTAAACTTAGACTCTAAAGGTGTCTCTCGCGGCCCCCACATAACCCCTCCGCACATTTTTGGAGTCTAAGTTTAAAACTTAGACTCCAAAAAACGATCTTTGGAGTCTAAGTTTTAAACTTAGACTCCAAAGGTGTCTCTCTCGAGACTTTTGGAGTCTAAGTTTTTAACTTAGATTCCAAAAGTCAACTTTTAATTACGTTAACGCCACCGCCTTTATTTTTACTTTTTTTTTTTAGGTTTTTTTATAAAATTTTTGTGAGTAATGTGCACTGAAAGTGAATGTGTGCACTTTCATGTGCACACTCGAGTGTGCACTTTCAATGCACTGAAAGTGCACGCTTTTTTTTTTTTTTCCTTCTTCTTCCTTCACGCCAGGCCTCTTCCTTCTTCTTCCTTCACACCCTCTCTTCTTCTTCTTCCAATCGTGATCGAAAAAAATTTAGGGGTTCAGTTTTTTTCTTTTTCACCATCATCCGGTCGGTGCGGTGTCCAAGGTGGCGGGTGCGGCGTCGACGACGGAAGGTCAAGACGAAGACGAAAACGGAGAACGGTTAGTCACGGCGGCAAATGGAGCGGAGGAGAATGAATCCTGTTCACCTCTCTCTCTCTCTCTCTCTCTCTCTCTCTCTCTCTCTGACAGACACAGATAGACAATGCAGGGCAAAATGGTCATTTTGCATGAATTTGCATAACCCTCAAAAGTCTTTGTCACCTCTTAGTCCTTTTACAAATTCGGTGGGCTTCTCAGGGTTTTGCAAATTCAAATGGTATTTATTCGTCTTTTTCCCTTTATATTATGTGCTTTATTCTAAGTTCCAAGCACTATAAAATACAACACAGGCGTTTTACAACATACATGATTTCTTCTACTTTATTTTCATGAGAGAGAGGATGAACCTTGACACAATGGTAAGGTTGCCGCAATATGACCTGGATATCACCAGTTCAAATTTTGGAAACATCCTCTTTGATTGTGGAGGTAAGGCTCCGGATATTTATCCTTCCTCAGATCCCACCTAGTGGGAGTCTTGTACACTTAACTACCCATTTTTATTTTTAAGGGAGAGGTTGCCACAGTATTAGGAATGTTAAACCAATGGGAAAAGTGGTAAGGCATGAATAAAGGATCCGATCAACTTTACCATATGGGGATGGGAAAATTCACCTGAGCCTAAGAGAGAGAAGGAGAAACAGCAAACCAACTCCTGTGAATGTAGTTTACAAGAGGAACAAAGTTAATTATAATGTCACTTGATTCTAGAATATTTATTAATTATGCCTTGCCTCTAAATTAGTATAATCAACATTAACATACCCACGTCAACGCATGTATACTATCTTGCTAAAGTCCTTCAAAATCAATAATGCCAGCAGTTAGGGACTAATCATCAATCCACCCGTTGAAAACTGACCCAAAATCTCCTCTGGTCGGAAATTTCATGTAAAGCTCTTCTCTCCGGCGAGTATGAATCCCCGAGGCCTTTGATTACTTGTTAGGAGGAAAAAGAAAGAAACGAATCATCTTCCTCCAAAGGATAATCCTAATCCATCTTTGTAATCTTTTTCCCCCTTTTGATAATTGATTCCTTAGCCTTTGGGTGGCGCTGAATTATCATAATTTTAAACAGGTATTGTCTAAGAAGTTGTTATGAACTAGCTCACAATTACAATATGGAACTGAGTATTTCTGAAACATAAGGTGTATTTCACATCAACCATCCAATAAGGGATCCTAAATCCATTTACATCTCAGTCAAAATGATAAAATACAGTAGTAGGTAATTTTAGGAACAAAAGATAACTGAGAAAGAGAACAAAGAGAAATCCACAAACATGGAATTAGAAAGAAAGACCACACAAATCAGCCACAAACTTCTTTGCATCATTTAGCCTCTTTTCTTGACATAGTGTAGTAATAAGCACCTCTACTTCACTCACTCCAACGTGCCTCTGTAACCACCACAAACTTTATAACTAGCTCCTGCATTTTACAACACAAACTTTTTCATCAAATAATTGGCACAAAGAGTAGCAATATTCATACATCGCAACTGACCCAAATCCAGAAAAAACTACAAATGTTCATCCACACCAAACATTGAATCACCACATAATCCATTCAATTCATACAAATTAAAATGTTCATATGCTGAGTCTCTAGCAAACCAAATTATGAAAACTAAATCCAGTAATAATATCGGATTGAACTCCATTAGTGTCCAATTGGGCTCTAAAATATCCACATCCTTCATTGCCTGTTATATGTTTGACAAGAGTTAACACAAATGATTATGTATAAAAATAATGATATAATATTAGAATCATAAAAGGGAGCTTTATAACCCTTGTTGCATATTTGATTATTTGACAAAAACTAAAATAAATGATTGGATAATTAAGTGTTTTATCTTCATAAATCCAATTTATGTAAATTGGTGAATAAGTCAAATATGTATCATGCATATTGAGTCCCATACGCACAAACTTACCCATGCCCACATGTTCGATAGAAGCCACTCCATTAATGTGGGGATGCCATCTGATCTACAAGCTATTGGAATACAAGAATAGTTTTTTGCCCAAACTAAGCATTGGGTTCCATGTTCTCAAGTTCAATTCTATAATTCAAAGTCTTATTTAAAATAGTAGAGCAATACACAAGTTAACCTACATCAAAACTCAATCTTAAAATGTCCAAAAATATAGTACCAGGAAAATGACAGAAGATATATGTGCCACTTGTTTTTGTTACATGTTTGGTAGTTTATTTCAAACGAAAGCCTTAAGCCCAACAAAAGTTTTCAATTTTTCTTGCTAGAGACAATAAAAAGCCCATAAACAATCAAATAGGAGTGAGACGAAATAAAAGCCTATCTATATATATGCAAACATTAAAAGCAAAGAACGAAATAATTAATCAAACTAAATGAGACGAAAAGTGAGGGATATGGTTCCAGAAACCAGGCTATTCAAAGTGATCATGCAAACCAAGCTCCTCCCACATATAATATATCTTCCATGAATAAATCTGCAACGATATACACATATAAGTAATACATATACAATCAAATAGGAGTAAAAAGACTAATATTAATAATACTAGAACTAAAGTACCTTTATCTGAGAGAGAAAGTAATGTTCAAGAAGATCATCACTGTTCAAATTTTGAGTGGAAAGTGGCTTTAGTGGCAGGGTCATCCCACTCCAAGTTGTCCCACCACTCTTGATCTCCCCTGAAATGCCTCAACTTATCCTTGGCTGAATTGGAATCAAATGGTAACTTCTTCAGATTTTGACAGCCACTCACTTCGATGGATCTCAGCGAAGGGAAAGACAAGACTCTCTCATGTATGCTCCTTAGATTTGGCAATCTGTACAATATCAGCACTTCAAGAGAAGGGAATATAGTATCTTTCTCATCATCTTCTAACATTATTTCTCCCTTTATCACTTCTTCTATTGACAAGAAGCTTGCAACAGAAAGTCGTCGAAGGAGTGGAGCATACTTCAACCATGTCAAATGATGTATTGTATCGCATTCAAAAACGCTCATAGTTTGAAGCGTGGATAGACGACATGTGTTACAAGCAGAAAGATCTATCACGTTTTTCAAATGACACAAGTCAAGATGCTGCAGGTGCTTCATTTTTGACATGGTTGCCAATAGTAATGGCCCATTAACTTGGCCACCAACATCACGAAGATCAAGGCCATATATGCACCTTTGCAACTTGGGCGATTTAAGTAATTTTTTGAGGCCACTCTCGGTTGTTATTTCCACCCACAATTCCTCTAAGTTTGATGAGCACTCCAGCTCCTCTACAAATTCTTCCTCTTCTCTCTCATCTCGAACTCCTCCGACATGAAATCTAAACACTTTTAACAGATGAAGATTTGATATTAGTCCCAAAGGAATAATAACACCATCTTCAACTACCAAATGAAAAATCTTCAGGTTTTTCAAATTCTTCAACTCTCTCCACAAGGCTGATGCATTCGTTACCACAGTTACTTCCAATAATAGATATTCCAAAAGATTTAGGCCACCTATTCCTTCAACGGATACAATTTTCACTCTCCTTAGTTGCAAGACTTTTAATTGGCTCGCGTATTGGATATTTTGTAATCCATTTATTGCACAACCAGATTTGAATTTCAATAATAATGTTTTGAGACTTGTCCAAGATTTGCTTTGTACCCATGGTTCAACACCATCCCAGATTGAAAACCTTTCTACCATTTCCCAATTTTCAACATTAGCTTGAGATATTGCCTGTGCATCTTCTTGTACAATAATCTTCTTTTTGTTTCTATCTTGATCACGTGCTATCCATAGTGCCATGTCACGAATGACATCATGCATCTTAACAAAGGGCCCAAGAAAGGAATCATGTTCCGCATTCTCCAACAAGCATGAAAGCTTCAAAGTTTCAAGTATGGACCCACCATGGCACTGCATATCATGTAAACTTCTCATCCCATCAATGTCAAGAAACCCCTCCCCTATCCATATTCGAATGAGATCGACCACATGAATCACATAATCCTTTGGGTATAATGCACAATATAAGAAACATTTTTTGTGTGTTTCATCTGGTAGCCGATCATAGCTAAACTTGAGGACAAAAAATACCTCCGTCTCCAAACTTGAAGCTGTCCACGAAGAACCTATTAAGTTCTGGGTCGAGTATTCCCATGCTTCTATACACTTCACACCAGCCATGGCGCTTCCCACCACACTTAATGCAAGTGGCAGCCCTTTACATTCTCTAGCCATCTCCTTTGCTATCTTTGGAATCATAGGTTTAGATTTTAGAGTTTCCTCACCCACTTTCATGCAAAATAACTCTAAAGCTTCTCTCTCTAATAGAACTTCAACTTCGAATACTCTTTGAGCTTCCATTTTTGCGCACACATCCTCAACTCGGGTTGTGAATAACACTTTTGACTGAAAGTTAGTTTCCTTTGGATGTGGCACTCCAACCTTTTCAAAGTCCAACCTATCCCATATGTCATCCAATAACAAAACAAATTTCTCTTTCTTTAGGACCTCATAAATCTGTGCAGCCTTTCCATCTTGGTTATTACAACGATTCCAAATGTTATCTCCAATCCCTACCAATCGTCTGATATTGTCCATAATCCTATCTAACTTGGGACTTTTGGATACCGCCACCCACACAATGTGAAAACCGGATCTCTTCCAAAGTTCATTATGAATTTTCTTTAACAAGGTTGTCTTTCCGACCCCACCCATCCCATATAAGCCAATGATACCAATATTTGTTTCTTCAATACTTCTCTGTACCTTCTTAAACATTAAATCTAAGCCCACCGTCTCACCACAAGGCATCTCATTTGGCTTCTGCAGACACTTGAGAGCAATTTTAAAGTCCATACATAACGGTTCCACTTCAGTTTCTAGTTCATCTACATTCCGTAGGATCTTGGCAACATTCTTTCCTAACTTGTAACTTGATATGCCATATTGACTCAGGCATTTTTTTTGAATTTGTTTATTCCCACGAACTCGAATATCTTTTATTTCCTGTGAACATAATACTCTTAATTAGCTTCACAATATGTCATCATTCTAAATTAAATTTGGATGTACAGGTAGTAAAATCATGAACACGAACATGTATGAATGTGTATACGTGTGCGTATGTAATTACATGCGACTAGTAGTAGATAAGAATAAGCATGTTTCATTTGTTAATATCAAATAAAGACCATGGTTAATATAATATAAATTATAGGTTGAATTAAATAATTACATATACAGGCCCTGAATATGGAAATTAATCATCCATGGACTCTAACCACTTGTACAAAAATTTGATATATAAAAAATGAAATTTGACATATGTAAATAAGATTGAGGAAATAATTAATTTTCTTATTTAGGATCTATTTATAATTTGCTCTTAAATATTCGAAGAAGCTTAATTAATTGGCAGGGTGTCATTGTCTTCTGTTCTTTCTTATTTTTGTTTATCACAATTTCAATAATTTTTCTCAATAACATGAGCTTAGAGGTATATAGAAAATATGCAACATCACTTCGAACTATCATCATAATTACTTCAAGATAAAAGAGAGTATGAAATATTAAATTAATTTAAAAATTGAATAATGAATATAATAATGAGCAGTACCTCTTGAACGCTCTCCATTGCTTTCAGCCAACCACTCAATTGATGAGATCTTTGGATTTCTCCAGTATTTTCTTCTATTTCAAGGTATGCTTCCACATCTTTCTTCTTCTCTTGAAGCTTTTCCCATTTTGTTTCAAGCAACCTCAGATTGTCTTCCAAGTCGTAAGCATAAGAAGCTTTGTTGTTGAGGAAACAACAGAAACTCTTGGCGGCATTCCGTGTGGCGGAAGATGGATCCATATGATCGGAACAGATTAATACTCACTTCGTCTTTCTCCTTCGTCTTCGTCGTCGTTCACTTTTTTCTCAAGATCTGCACTTGAATCTTGAATCTTGAATCTCGAATCTCGAATCTCCTTCCCTTGCCCTAAATAAGAGCCCCCGTAGCAGTAAAATATCCCGGGGCAATATGATATCTTTGTTATCTTTTATTTGATATATGATATCTTTGTTATCGGGGATAAGGAAATAGGTCTGCCAGGCTTGGGCTACATACGTACCGTACCACATGAATTTAAAAGTTATCTTTGTTATCTTTTTCTCCTCGCACCGTACCACATGAATTTAAAAGTTAAATGCGGATCAGCTTTAGCTTAGATGATAGATTTTGTGTGGTTTGGAATAGCGCCCAAAGTGGCCTTTTTTTTAAAAAAAATATATATATATATATATTCTTGTAAACTTAAAATTAGATAATAATGATATAATGTGATTTATATTTACATTGAAGGTTGCATAAATGGCTTTTTGAAACTGATTTTTTTTTTTTTTTTCAAAAAAATGAACGGTTGCATAAATGGCTTTTTTGAAACTAAAACTTATTTGGATTGATAGTAGTATACAAATGTTTTTTATAATAATTTTAAAAGAAAAATAAAATTATATAAAAAATATAAATTGTTAATTTAATTTTTTTTAAATTGAAAAATTGAAAAAAATTAATAAATATATAAGTTGGATTGTATAATATAATTTATGTTTAAATTGAATCGAGTTAGGGCCGACGGTTACGCAGAGAATGAACGGATACCGAGGCTTAATGATGCCTGCTTTATTGTTTTTTTATTTTTTTAATATGACTTTTAAAAACTTGTTTGGATGGTTAAGTTGAAAGTAAGTTTCTATGAAAAATGACTCAAAACATCCTAAATCTTATTAATTGATATGTATCTTATTAAGTTGCAGAGGGAATGACTAATACTTCCTTAAGACTAAGTTAAGAATCTGGATAAGTAACTGAGGAGGAGCCGATGCCATGGATTCGTGACTTAGTACCCTAATTTGTAATGCCATTGTAAAAACAAGTGTATAAAAAATGATTACTCAAAGGATAAAGGCTTTGGAGCAACAATGTCAAGATTATCCATAACGAGAAGGATTGGAAGTTACTTGTTGACTTGCTCCATTGTCAACATACTAGTCAGGATCGGCAACGACATGTGGGTCTGAATAATAGGCTTGAGGTGATCCAGAATCGTGGGTATATTCTTGTCGCCGGTAGAAAGACCACCACAAGGAGGAAACCTCCCTCTGGAGCATCTGTCGCGAAAACCACAAGAGTTCCTCCAAGAGCCACATTTTGAAGGAAAGTTGCGAGCAGATGGCGGGCGAGAGTCAGAAACAGGGATTCACAAGTAACTAAGTTAGCCGATGGTTGGATAGAGAGTGAGGAAAATTGATTAAGTTGTTCAAGGAGGCTTTCAAATGCTAACAGAAAAGCTTGAGCTTCGACCCAAGTGAGACCGACTTGGTCTATGAGTTTGACCACTATTGCGTTATATTCACTGTCAAGACCATTCAGTGTGTAGAGAATCAACTCATCAGTTGAAATAGGAGCTTCGACAAGGATGAGTTGGTCAACGATGTTCTTCATCTTTGCAAGATATTCATGCATCTTCAGTGAATTCTTACGAGTCTGGTGTAGTTCAGACTGATAAATCATGACCCTGGATCTTGAAAAAGCACAAGTCAGAGTTCGTGCGTTGACCCTCAGCTCGAGAGCCGTTCGATAGTGAAGAAGCTGTGCACTAAGCTCCTGAGTCATGGTATTCCGAAGCCATTCGACTAACATTCGATCAGTGGCATGCCATTCCTCAAACATTGGATTGGAAACAAGCTCCGAGGAACCTGGAGCAGAGGATGTTTTGGCCGGAACAAAGCCAGAGTCGGTTTCCTTCAATAAGAAGAAGGACAATCGATTCCCAAACCAAAAAATTCGTCCTATCCAGCTTGACGAACGTGGTTTGACTGGATGAATGAAAAAAGGAATAGTTCTTCACGACTGACGATTGAATAGTGTCATCGGAAGTTTGAGAAGCTTGTGAGGAAGAAGACATGGTGAAGACGACAAGAGATATTGCTCTGATACCAAGAAAGATAACAAGCAAGAGAGGAAAAATGAAATGGACCAGGTGAATGATCCTCTATCGTCAATAATCTATATATAGCCAAAATATCCATAACGGATTCGTATGGTGATGATTACAAATGAATGTGAGCCATACACGTATTACAAAGAGGGACCACAACAGCTATACAGAATCTCAATCATATCTACAGAGAATGGAAAACGCTAATTACAACCTAATTTACTAATTACACATTAGTTCTAACATGTACCAGGTTCATTTACGGAGTCCCAAACACAAGCAGTAAAATGATGAAAACCAAGCTCATCCCTCCCATGTACCACACATCTAGCATGACAAACTAGATCTGCAACCATCAATATACAGGTAAGTAATTATAAGTTATAGATAAATACTAGTAAAAAGGCTAACATTAATAATACTTAGCACTAGAATATATACCTCTGAATGAAATTAAAGTTGTACTTAATAATACTTGTGTACTTAATAATATGACGTAGTTTTTGGATGACTTGACATAACCTTATATCAAGTGACATGACAAATAATAAACCCTATATATATATATATATATATATTCTATATATAGTCATGCATTTTATTAACTTTTTTTTTTTTATTAACAACATTTGGTACAATGGGGGCACACCATAATTGGTAATAATTTTAAATTCATAAATTGATATTTGAATTGAATTTCTTATCTATAATATAACTTAATTAAATTACAGCATGTATTTTTATGCCTCAAAACATGAGAAACAGAAAGTACAATAAATTGAAAGGATTTATAAAGTAGAAGAGTAACAAAAAAAAAAAACTGTATATAAAATTTAATTTTTCTTTCTTTAGGTTTTTGTGTGTGTGTGTGTGTGAGCTTTTCAACCTGAACCTCTATCTATAATTCTCCCACTCTTGTTATTTTAGTTTTATGCTTCTACTATATTTTATTGTTAAATGTTTGGGTGAAAGAACTATTCCCTTATTTATGGGCTCTTTATTGTCTCTAGCATGAAAAATTGAAAAGTTGGTTTATTCAGGTCTTAATAATGAAATTCCAATGCTTGGTTTGGGCCAAAAACTATTCTTGTATTCCAATAGCTTGTAGATCAGAAGGCATCCCCACATTAATGGAGTGGCTTCTATTGCACGTGTGGGCATAGGTAAGTTTGTGTGGATGGGACCCCTTCCCTAGGATAAAAGGCTAGATAGGGTAGTAAAAGAAATAAGAATTAATTATTCCCGTAATTAGAAAGCCTAAAAGGGGGTGTTACCACAATATGCATGATACATATTTGACTTCTTCACCATTTTTTTTTTTTTACAATTAATAAGGACAAATTGAAAAAATCACATTTATTAATCTGAAAATAAACTTATAATTAAGACCAATTTTTTTTCTAAAAAAAGACTTATATTTTTTTATACATAAAAAAAAAAAAAAAAGACTTATAAATAAGACTAGAGTTATACGACGTAGAAACAACTGGCCCAACATAGGCATGTGACTAATTGAGGCAAAAATGAGAGAAGTTGTTAAAATTTGAGACATTTATCTTATTGATAAGATAATGCCTTGTTCAAGAAGTGTATTTTATGTAGAAAAGTATGAAGTAATACATACTTCAATTCTTCATATAAGATCTACTTTAATAGAATAAAAGTACTAACTACAAATTATATTTTATATTAGGGATTGAATTGAGCATAATCTTCCAATTTATTTCTAAGAAACAATTTTCCCCTAACAAACATTGCCTAGAGTCTTCCTAACGCACTAAACCCAGACAATGAAATAATTATACGGAATAGTAACGCGTCAAGACAAGAGGTGTGCCATTCATTCAAGACAAGGGTCCTCACAATTTTTTTTTTTTTGAAGGGATTTTTTTTTTTTTTTTTTGATAAAGAAAATAGGAAAAAGAGTTCACCGATGTCGAACCCCTCCAAAACTTTCTCATATCAAAAAAAAAAAAAAAAAAAGAGTCAATCAACAAGTTTTTTTTTTTTTTTTTTTAATAAAGAAAATAAGCTCACCCACAATAAAATCTCTCTTCATCCATTGCCGATAAAACTGGGAAGGAAGAAGTTTTTCTTTTTCTTTTTGGATTGAGGGGCATTATATATCCCCTCTTCATAGTTATTTTGTTTGGTTAAATATTAAAAAAAAATCTCAATCTTCTGAATCACATACCAAACATATTTTTTTGCTCAAACATACCAAACATATTGATGGTAATAAACATTATTACATTACATAGCATTGCATTGCCTTACCTATGCAAATTGAACCAATTAACCGTCCTTAAATTTATTGAGTCCGCATTTTTAGTAAGTAGTAGACTATCATTGTTAACATTAAGGAATTGAAAATATACTCTCTGGAAATAAATTGCAACTTGATGAAAATCTAGAATATCAAATATATACTTTAGCTTTGTTAGATCATATTGTTATTTTTTTATATAACTTACTTATACTTCATTGAGATATAATGGGAATTATAGTTAATAAATAAAATACATTATTCCAGTATATTTTAGGTATGTTTTATTGTTATTTAAAATGATATTGATTTTTTTTTTTCAAATCTAAAAATGATTCTTAAATATAAGTTGTCAATTGTAACGATCTGATGTATATAAATAGTGACATTTGTATACAAATGTAAAAAAACCCCCCTTCACTTACTTAGACATTGTTATTATTTCCCCAGCACCTTCACCTTTATTCAAATAATAAATGATTTAATACTTATACAATTAAATATTTTATTATTATTATTTCAATTTTAGTATCTCTCTTAAAATTTTTTTGCCATAAATATTCCTCTTAAAGTTATATAATTTTAATATTTTTATTAAAATTAATGTACATATAATGCATATTTTTCATTTAATAAGATACATATTAGTATTATTTAATAAGTTTCAGTTTCAAAATTCAGTTTTCTCTACCAATCTTTGGGGTCGGTTTCTAACCTTTATCCCACACAATTTTTCATTATAAACTCATTGAAAGTATAAAAACTATTAAAATCATAGCCTTTCATACACAAACAAGATCTTGACCGAAAATAGGGCAAAGATAACAACTTAGGAAAACCTCAAAATATACGGCTCAAAAAAGCATTTAGTGTTGGGTGCAATTTTTTTTTTTTAAAAAAACTCATATATATTTTTGTACCTTAACCCTTTAAATTAACATGGTAAAACAATTAATGTACATAACACTTTCTAAATCAATAGGTAACTCATGTAGAAAGTGCTATCCACATAAGTTTCCCCAAAACCTATTTCACTCATGTTCAAATAAAACGTTTTATTAACTGATTTTTGAGCATATATTTCACCAAAATCAATTTCACTCATGTTCAAATAAAACGTTTTAACTGATTTTTGAGCAAACGTAACAACCAAAATTAACAAGAATGATTATTATTAATAATAATAAGTATAAAAAAGTTTTACACCGGTGGTGACATTATTCAGTTAAGAATAATGTTTTTTCCGCAAATGTGGAGTTCAACTGGTATAGAAAGTCAATACTTTCTAACCGGCTGGGAAACTGATGTTAAAGGGCATTTTATGCAGTAGTGACCATGTTTTTTTTTTTTTTTTTTTTTTTTTTATACAAACAAGCATCCAAAATTTAACTACGTAATATCATTCGCAAGGATCCTCTCCAGCTCCATGTCCGTGTGCAGCATAATCTGGAACCCAGGCATGGCAGAAAGGCTTGCTTTAGCCAGGTAATCTGCAGCTATGTTCGCCCATCGGCTTACGTGGTGGACATCCACATTCCATTTCCGCGCAACCATGGTTTTAATCTCCTTGACCAATCCGCTATCCTCATGCGCAACATTCAGTGGATTACGTATGAGATCAACTGCGTCCATAGCGTCAGTCTCCAGGATGACATTTCTATACCCCATGTCCCATGCTAACTTGAGTCCATGGAGGCAGCCCCATAATTCTGCAGTTAAGCAGTCACCGTCGCCTCCTTTAAATATAAATGCTGTAAGAAATTTCCCGTGATCGTCACGCAAAATCCCGCTGCTAGCTACACCAGGAGATATCTGAGAGATGGCACCATTTGTGTTCATTTTAACCCAGCCAGCTGGCGGAGGTTTCCAATGTGTTTCAGTCTGATGTTGCACATGCTTCCCGCTAGCATTCAAACAGTACCTGTTGCGGGCTTCACGTGTGCTGTGAATCATCGCCATAGTGCTAATCTGTAGCGAGGCATTAGAGATCCTTCTGTTTTCGAAAATAGCCGTATTTCTGCGTCTCCACATCCACCAGCACACAATGGCGAATATGTTTTTCCATTCATCGGCTTCCTTATTCTTGCCACGATGACTAGTATTCCAACGAATCCAGTGTTCGAAGGGCAGAGAGCTGAACTTCCTCCATAGATGCCGAGGGACGAGTTCTCTCCAAAATTTCAGGGTTTCTGGGCAATCACGAAGCACATGGAGCAGATTCTCCATTTCAGCGTTACAGATTGGGCAGCAAGCATTTGTACTTAGACCACGCTTACATCTGGAAACGTTGGTCAAGATACGTTTGTGTGTGGCAAGCCATAGGAACATCTTGCAACGTTCAGGGACCTATAGTTTCCATAGACGTCCCCATATAGGATCCGGACATACTTCTTCACTACTGAGGGAGGTATAGGCAGATTTCACAGTGAACACCCCACTTTTTGTCCCTTTCCAGCGTATCACGTTGTTAGGCAATCTCTCAATGCCCTCTTCAACCTTAGACCACGTGCGTTTTATGCCGCTCCACAAATTTGACCCTGGCCTATTCATTTCAATTTTTGGAATAATATCAGGGCCACAATTGTATTTATTCCTGAGTACCTTCACCCAAAGCTCATCTTTTTTAGCAGCTAGATTCCACCCAACCTTCATGAGATATGCCTTGTTATAATTGGTGGTATGCCTGATCCCCAACCCTCCTCTAGCTTTGGGTTTACAAATTACATCCCACGCAACCAATGGTATTTTTTTGTGCTCCATCGTGCTACCCCATAGGAATTGGCGATTGCATTTATCTAGAGTCTCGCACGTACTAAGAGGCAAAAGAGAGGTTTGCATGACATATCCCAGAATTGCTGTTGTTACTGATGACACAAGTATAGAGCGCCCTGCTGAGGAGAGTGATTTAGCTTTCCAATTCGACAGTCGTACTCTGACCTTATCCACCACGTAGTGATACGAATCCTTTGTCACTCGTTTGTGATGGAGGGGAACTCCGAGGTATTTACCCAAATCACTTGTGATTGCGAAACCCAGTGAGTCGCACATCTCAGTCCGTCTGATATGATTCACATTCTTTGAGAAGAAGACCCGAGTTTTCTGATGATTGATCTTCATACCAAAGCTGTCACAAAACGTCTTGAGGCATGACTTAATGATGTCTACCTGGTTCATGGACGCTTCTGCGAACAGGATAATGCCATCTGCAAAGAACAGATGTGAGATGGGTGGACCTGTTCTTGTAAGGCGAATTAGATTCCACTGGTCAGCTTAAATGGCAACTTGAATAAGGTGAGCCAACTTTTCCATGCAAATAACGAATAGGTAGGGCGAAAGTGGATCTCCTTGTCTTATACCCCTAGAGGGGCGAAATTGTTCCGCTTTATCACCATTCCAGAGCAGCTGCATGTTTGTGGAAGATATACACTGCTGAATGACCTTTGTGAGTGTGCTCGATAAATTGAGTTCCTGGAGGCAGCCTAATAGAAATTTCCAGTTGACACGATCATAAGCCTTCTCCAAGTCAATTTTAATTGCCATGAAGCCCTTCTTCTGCTTCATGTTTTGCATAGTGTGGATTACTTCCTGGGCTACAATTATGTTATCACTGCTATGTCTTCCGAGAACAAAACTGCACTGGTTCGGGGCGATCACCTGGGGTAGGATAGGCTTAAGTCGATTCACGATGATCTTTGAGACTGCTTTGTATATGGCATTACACAGGCTTATTGATCTCAAGTCCCCCATAGTCTCCGGATGATCTTTTTTTGGAATAAGAACTACCAGAGTTCCATTTACCTCCTGGAGAGCCTGCGGGTTAGCAAATAGGAACCGAACATAATTAATAACTGATGTGCATACTGTATTCCACTGATTCTGATAGAAAAGAGCGTTAAATCCATCAGGCCCCGGGGATTTTAAACCGCCCATACTGAAGATAGCATCCTTAATTTCACTTTCCGTAACATTCCGATGGCATCTTTGGAGAAGTTTCACCTCAACACAAGGATAAGAGATAGAGCAGCTAAGAGGTGGCCGGTCAAGAACATCTTCGGATAGGAGACCAAAGAAGAAAGAAGTGGCCATGTTCTTAATCTGACCAATGTCAAAAACCCAGGAGCCCTCTGCATCTTTAATAGCCTCAATTCTCTTGGCCTTCCGTCTTTGGTTAGCATGAGCATGGAAGTACCGTGTGTTTCGATCGCCATACACCGACCATTCTGCTCTGGCTTTCTGAGCCCATATGAGAGATTCCTGAAGCAATACGTCCTCCAACTACTGCCAGATGGTAAGTTGAAGTTCTTCATATTTCTGAAGCATGCCATGCCTAGAAACGGCCTGGTTTATTCCATCAAGGCGGCGCATTAAGCGTTTCTTTCTACCCTCCGTGTGTCTAAACACATCTTTATTCCACTTAGAGCACGCTTGTGTAAATTGGTCAATATTATGCACCCAAGCCGTGTCATGGTCCCAGGATTGTTTAACAAACTCATCGAAATTCTCATGCAACACCAAAGCCGCAATGAAACGGAAAGGGCGGTTTGGTTTAGGCATAGTCACCTCCGTGTCCAGTCTCAAGAGAAGGGGCCTGTGATCTGATTTAAAGAACAGGAGATGAACAACTGATGCATTAGGAAACATAGAAAGCCACTGCTCATTGGCTAGTAATCGGTCAAGTCTCGCCTCAGTTGTGCCATTTTTCCATGTGAACTCAGGACCAATAAATCCTGCATCCCTCATGTCATGCAAATCCACCCAACTAAGAAGATCACGATCACAAGAAGTTTGATTCATGGCCGAGGACCGTCGTTCACAGTGCAACATCGTACCATTAAGGTCCCCTCCCACCATCCAAGGTCCCTGAACAGCCGAGGCCAACCGAGAGAGGCATAAATCACGGTCAAATTCCAAAATCCTCCAGCTGTACTATTAATTAAGAGGTGCATATATTGGTGATGCCGTTCTACTACAGATACATGAGATATAGTAGGCTCCCATAAGCACCAAATCCCACCACTGTAGCCTTCACAATCAATAAGCTCCATGTTAGAGAAGCCCAATTGGTTGGCTCGGCTTACTGATGCCTCCTTGGCGCACCGCGTTTCTAACACTGCAATAAAATCCAGATGATAATGAGATTTAAGATCCCGAACAAACCCCGGAAAACTTCGTGCACCGGTGCCCCTTGAATTCCAGATCATGTAGTTCATTGGGAAACAGTGGGGGTGTGTTGGGGTTTGACAGCCTCCCCCTCGGCTTTATCCGGGTCCTGCATGAGTTCATCCAAAGTATGCTTGTTCTGCAACTCTGCATCCTGTATCTGATTAACCGTTAGTCCAGGATCAAGTGTCAATAGCGTCGGCTCTACATGGTTCACATGCATTCCTTCTCCATTGGGCTTATGGACCGTTGGAAGGCCCAAAGCACTCCTGTTATGGGACTCCTCGTGGGGCCCAAGCGTTGACTTATCCACCTCAGGCTCCACAACACGCAAGGCATTGAATGAGTTATTCTGTGTCATCACCATGCCCTGACTCGCTTCTGAAATACGCACACAGCGATCACGTGCTGGGGGCTTATTTTCCTTGCCCTTCACTCTACCTTTCATTGCATTCTTCCTTTTTGAACCCACCTGGACCCACTCTGTTTTAATTGGTCCGCTTGCTTTGGCAGATTCCCCGTTTTTGTCATTAAGTCCTGGTTTTATTTCCTTTTTCCCCTTTATTTGGTGACTACCGGCCTGATTCACGGAATGATCCTGGTCAACCACGAGTTTTAAATGCTCATTATCATCCTTCCTTAATCCGAGCAAATTTGTAGTCCCACGGAAGTCACGCCGCAAAATCCTTAGTTTCCCAAATGGGTTCACGCCTGCACCGTCGTCATCGGTGATGATATTTGCACCGGAGTCCACCTGAACTTCCTTTCCCAGATTATTGCAAGCCCCACCTGTAGCAACAGTATCCACCTTCTGCTAATCCTTATTCGTAGCACTATCCTCAGTTTCACGTAGTGACCATGTTTTAATTAGAGTTAACGTGCAAAAATATATATAAGATTTGTTTTAAAGTACATCCAAAATCAAATATGTATTTTTAGACGCAAAAATAACTATAATTTTCTAAAATATATACCAAAATACATATTGACCGTTTGTTTGAATTTTTTAAAAGATTAGGGTGAAAAAGCATATAAGATTTTTCTAGAAGTGTACCTGACACAAATGTTTTTTTGAAGAATAAAAATAACTATGAATTTCTAAAATAAACACAAAAATGCATTTTGACGTTTGTTTGAATTTCTTTGACTGAAAATGGTGACATGGAGGATTAAGAAATAACCTAGAATAATAATTTATTGATCGGGCAAAGGAAATTAATTTCGACCTAATCCTTCTAAACTCTATCCAATAAAAACATAACAATCCATATGATTTTCACCATAGTTGATAGGTGACTCATTTGGAAAAAATTACTTTTATTTGTATTAAAAAAAATATGAGTTCATCATTTTGTTTTGGTTTATTTTCAAATTAATATGTGTATTTTTGTTAAAAACAAATTAAGATGTGAATTTTTTCAGATGAGTCATATACCAATTAGGATTAAAATAATATGAGTTATTAAATTTTTATTGGATATATTTTAGATGACGTGGTACTCAGGAGTATGTGAGTATTTCTCTTGATTTCCCTTACTCAGTCAAGAATTTATTATTCTAAGTTGCAGAAATAATTATATACTCAAAGTGTACCACATCATTTGAATTTTGTTTAATGAAAATATCACAACTTATATCATTTTCATCCTAGTTGGTTGATCACTCATTTAAAAATTTTCAAATTTTATCCTTTTTTTTAAATATTAATTTTTAAAAATTAAAACAAAATGATTGACAAATCCCTATTTTCTTATATATTTTCATACTTTATTTGTAGATTTTATCATAATTATTGTGTCTAAAATGTCTTATGATAAATTGGAATTAAGAGTAAATACATTAAATTAGAATTAAAAATAGAAAAATTGTCTAAAATTGTTCTTAATTATTGATTCTTGAGAGGATTTGATATTTGTTTAATTGTTTAAATTCTAGCTGCTTGAAAAATTGGATTAAATCTGAGAATGGTAGTTTGGGGCTGAAATTTCAGAAATAACAATTAGGTACCACGAAAGTAAACAATGCCAGTTTAGTCCACCGAATGGAACAGCGTTTCGACAGTGAAATTAGGTCTGATTTTAGGAGTTTTCAGGGATACAGAACCACGATCAGAACCTGGACTTCACCTTCGATCATCCATCACCTTCCTTCGGCCTCAAACACCTAAACCCGGTGCCAATCCCATCCTCCATTAACGCCGGCGACCTCTACCTTCATCTATTTCCCTCACCACCAGAGACAGCTGCGAGAAAAATCAGAACAGAGAGATTCGACCTTTGCCGTCACCAGCTTCTTCATCTTCACGCCTTCACCATCTATATCTTCACTTACCACCGGCGAGCTTCACCCCATTAACCTTGCTCGTCATTTTCTTTTTTTCTGCTCCACTGTCACCACCAATTTCTCATTCTCATTGTCAATCTTATGTTCCAGTGGTGATTTCCAAGGGTAGATGTTCGAATCTGAAGATGGCTTTGCTTCTTGAAGCTATTTCCATGAGTGGTTAAATTTCTCAACTCTTGGAAGATGGAAGCTTTGGTACGAGGCCCAATTGCTACAAAGGGGAGTCTAGCTTTAGTTCATTAGCTGGATTATATATTTATGATTTTCTTGATTTTAGGAGCTGTAATTTGTCGTTAAGACTAATATTTTTTGTTTAATTTTTATTTGAACCAATTTGTTATTTGAATTAGTTTATATGTTGAACATTGTGTTGAGCAATATATGTGGTTACATATTTACTTTACTGGAATTCTATTGATTCTCTTATCTTGCATGGTTTTGTTTGGATATTGAGTTGATTTTTTATTGCATTAGAACTAATTGCATTAATTAATTCATAATCATACACTAAGAGGGCTCAGTAGCATCTTAAGAGTAGGGGTTCCTCTATTGATTAGGTTTGATATTTTAGAAAACTTAGTGATTTCATAAATTGCTTATAAAGTGGTTTCTAATAGTGTTTTAAAAAGTGATTTTTGAAGTTTGGTATTTTGAGGAATTTTGATTATAATTGTTAGTGTTTTGTATTGAGCTTCCGTTAGAGGGGTTAAACCTTGCCCAATACGGAAGTGTTTAATCAAACTAACTCAAACTAGCTTAACTGATCTTTTGAGCTTTTTTTTTTATAACTAAACTAGCAAATTGAATTCCCAGCGTAATAACGTAATGGCAACACAAGAACAGAAAGCAAGAGATCACAGCGCCGTTTCCCCAGCTTCTAAATGCATAGGTAATGCCATACTTCCAATCTTGCTTTCGACCTTATTGTCCTCACGCAAGACCAGGAAAAAAATCAGAAGCGTCGTACTCTTCATAGCAACAATCTTTCGGACCGTTAGTTAAATCTCCCTCGGACTGGTACCTCGATTTATTATATAACCAAACTTCTTGTTCCTTAATCATTCACGTTGCAAAAGATCAAAACAGAGCTAAGTTAGAGTGTGGTCCGAGAGAGAAAGTGAGAGAGAGAGAGAGAGGGAGAGTTTGAGCAACATTTTGCACTGCGTTTTGCTTCCAAAAAACAGAGGGTGCCCGGTTTCGACGGAGGTTACACTTTGCAAGCCGAAAACTGAAGTAAGTTATCGTGTTCTTTTCCTATTGGCTCCGTCATTTTTCCCCAACGCAAGCATAGAGGTATTAAGCCGTAGGAAATAAGTTTTGAAGTTGCTGCAATAGAATAATGAAACAGGGGTTGTTTACGTAATAAGAAACTTGTTTTTGCTGTCATAAGTTTTTTTTTTTTCCTTCACTGTCATAATTTATGCTGCACCTTTTTTTTTCCTTCACTGTCATAATTTATGTTTAAAACCTATATATAAATATCTTTACCTTGGAGAAAGTTTAACTAATACGTACGTATAATGTTTACTGCACACTTGGGAAAGATATAAGAAAAAAAGGAAATTCTTGCCATCATAAATATATAAATACATATGGTGTGGAGATTGAAATAATAACCATACTGCTTTATCATGTATTTAATATATAGATATAAACCTTGAGACTATATAAAAGAGAAGGAAAGCCCCTGATGTGTTGCGTGTGTGTGTGTAGATCACATGAAAACCTGAGAAAAACCAAAAGAAGTTTTGCATATATAAGGGTATACATATAAGAGGAAGAGTATTGATGGAAAACCGAGAGAAACGAACTTTGCTTTGCTGTCCGATGTATATGTATACTACGTTACTTTTTGAATAAGTAGGGAAAAAAGGGAATTTGCTGTCATAACCTTATAGATGCACTTAAAAATAAAAAAGGGAATTTGCTGTCATAACCTTATCACTGCTTCTTTTAGATGTATATTCAAACTTCATTGTTGTATTGAATGTTATATATATAACTATTTATTTATATAATTACGTTGGAAACCACCGTAGGAAAGAAAATAATAATAAATATAATAATAATAGTAAAATAATAATAATAAATTAAATTAATAGTAATAAATAGTATTGTTATTAATAAATAATAAGGGGGTTATTGATTTGTAATAAATAAATAGTAAATAGATATTGTTATTAGTAAAAAGGGGAATAAATAATAAAGGGAATTATTAATTAATAGAAAGGGTATTATTAATAAATAATCATAAGAAAGGGGAAATTAATAGTTACAATAATTTTACTTTAGGACATTGAAGAAATTTGAGTTTCTAACATCCGGAGATTTTATTTATTCGCGAAGTTGAGGTTGGTAACTTAATTTCAAATTCCTTGTGTTTTACATATATGCCTTGTATATTCATGTATTGTGGATTCTTGGCCGGGTTTGTATGCCGAGGATTCATGTCCGGGACACGTAGCACTCACTACGAGTCGATTATGCATTTTATTTAGCTACAAACCGCCTCAATATTATTAAAAAACAGAGGCGGTTATCTTAATCCGCTTTTAAAACCGCTCTAAAACACATTGTGGGTTATTGTTTTTGAATGATAATGCGAGGCGTTTTTGCCCAAAAAATCGAATCATTGCATGCTTATTTACCTAGCGAACCACACTCACAAAAAGTTTAGCATTTATTTAGAAGGACACGTAGCACTTTTTTTTAGAGTACTTTCACCATTAACGATGCATGTATTGGGTACTATGTAGTCGGGTAGCGGTGTGTTTAAAACCGAATGCTTTCTTTTATTCTACAATATGTGAAATATCTGTCATGTATTATCTACACTTTGAATGTGAGATTAATTGTTACCCTGGGATTCATTTGATAACTGAATCTCAGTCACATTTAAAGATCTAGGAAGATGCTCTGGATCAAGAAGTAAGGCCGTGCACCGGAGTAGTTGAAGAAGACCCCGAAGGAGGGGATTTAATTAAGTCTGAATTTCATACTATAATGTTTTGGATTATATTTGCTAACTATTCGATTGACAATTTAGGATCATTGTATAACTAAAATCCTCCAACGGGATTAACCCTAGCTATTTTTGAATTTTAAATTGTATCACGCTTATATTCCTTTGGGAATTTAAGTTAACCAGCATATGTCTAGGCATATGTTATGAGTCACTCATTCGTCCAAACGTTAAGCATGCTTTGTGTTGTGACTTACTCTGATCTGTTAACACCTTCACTTTGATAACTTCATACCAATTAGTCTAATAAGGGATTTAGGACACAAATGGACATTATAATGGAAATAGGAATTAGGGGCATTACACCTGCCGCCTCTTGGGTTCCTTTTTTCCCCTAAATCTGGTTCGACGGTGGTTGGGGGAAGGGAGATTTTTGTTTTTGTTTTTGTAAACTTACTTTTAAGACCGGATCTTTAAAAAGTCCGGTCTAAAAAGTTTACTTTTAAGACCAGATGTTTACAAAGTCTAGTCTAAAAAGTCTACTTTTAAGACCGGATGTTTAAAAAGTCCAGTGTAAAAAGTCTACTTCGGTCTTAAAAGTAACAGACTCTTTAGACCGCCTATATCGCGGCCAGTTCCAGATCCGATCTAAGAAACATTTTTTATCCGATCTAAAAAGTCTTTTTTATAGTAGTGATAAATTAAATAATAATCAATTATTTAATATTCAATAATTTAACTAGCTATGTGTTTTTATTAATTAAATAATACTTTAAATATCTTTTCAAAATTAAAATTAACAATTTTTTTTTTTTTTTATAATTTGAGTTTTCTCTTAAAATTATCAAATTAAAAGTCATATATACAACCTTCAATTTAAACATAAATCACATGATATATTCTATATTCTAATTTTGAATTTACAAAAATAAAACTTAAAAAAATAAAAAGCCACCTTGAGCGCTATTCCAAACCACACAAAATCTGTCATCTAATCTAAGCTGATCAACATTGAAGTTTTAAATTTGTGTGGTGCGGTACAAAGAGGAAAAGTCTGTCATTCCAGCTGGAAATGGGGCCTCCCCATATAAGAAAGAAGATTCAACTGTCAGATCCATAATATTATTATTATTGTTATTATGGATCCATCTTCCGCCATATGGGATGCCACCAAGAGTTTCTGTTGTTTCCTCAACAGCGAAGCTGCTTATGCTTACGACGTGGAAGACAATCTGAGGTTGCTTGAAACAAAATGGGAAAAGCTTCAAGAGAAGAAGAAAGATGTGGAAGCATACCTTGAAGTTGAAGAAAATACTGGAGAAATGCAAAGATCTCATCAAGTGCGTGGTTGGCTGAAAAGAATGGAGAGCGTTCAAGAGGTACTAATCATTATTATATTCATTATTCCAATTTTCAATTAATTTCATACTCATTTAATTACATGAATTACATAATTATTACTCCCTCTATAGTCTTTTATACTTTCAATTAATTATGTCTGAGGTACTATAGTTGATAAATAAACTACTTTGTTATGCTCTTGAGTAAGCAACTTTCTTATACTTTTATTATTTAAGTTTTAAATTAATTTCAGAGTCCATTAGCCGCAAGAAAAAGCTTTCACAACATAGATCTTGTCGTTATTTTTTGTATATAGTTTATTTTCTTCATTGAGATATAATAATGGGAACTATAGTTAATAAATAAACTACTTTGTTCCAATATATTATAGTTATATTTTGTTGTTATTTAAAATTGGTATTACAAATTTCCATATCTATAATATAAGAAGTGGTTATGAACACATGGTGTAAATAGTATCGTTCATTTTGACCTTTCTATACAAATAGAAAAAACCTGCTCTAACACTATTATTGACTCCCACGTGTTCTTGTGTCCTCTTGATATAATATCTACTTTAACGAAGGAATTCACCGGAGCCAGTATATGCCACGGATATTGACTAAAATTATAAAAACGGTTTTTCCACAAAAAACAAATATAATAATTAATAGTTGGGAAAAAATTGAAGATAAAAACGTAATTTTAGGTTTTTAAGATAAAATTTATATGATTAAAAAATAAACAAAATTACGTAAAAACACCCTTCATTAATCCAAAAACATAGTTTTAAGGTCATGGAGATAATTAATAGAAATCCTTTACCCTTAATAGTTTTAAAAACTCAAGTAATTATGATGATAGTTTGAAGTGTTGTATAATTGCATATTTTCTATACACCTATAAGCTCATATTATTGGGAAAAATTATTGAAATTGTGATAACAAAAATAAGAAAAAATAGAAGACAATGACACCCTACCAAATAATTAAGCTTCCTAAAAAATTTAAGAGAAAATTATAAATAGATCCTAAATAAGAAAATTAGTTATATCATCAATCTTATTTACATGTCAAATTTCATTATATATATATATCAAAATTTTGCATTTACAAGTGGTTAGAATCCGTGGATAATTAATTTCCTTATTTAGGGCCTGTATGTAAGTATTTAATTCAACCTATGGTTTATATTATCTTAACCATGGTCTTTATTTGATATTAACAAATGAAACATGCTTATTCTTATCTACTAGACTGTAATTCCATACGCACACGTATACATATACATAGATGTTTGTGTTCATGATCTTACTACCTGTACATCCAAATTTGATTTAGAATGATGACATATTGTGAATCTAATTAAGAGTATTATATTCACAGGAAATAAAAGATATTCAAGTTCGTGGGAGTAAACAAATTCAAAAAAAATGCCTGAGGAAATATTGTCCAAAATATTGCATATCAAGTTACATGTTAGGAAAGAATATTGCAAAGATTCTAAGAAAGGTAGACGAGCTAGAAACTGAAGGGGGACAGTTTTGTGGGGATTTTAAAATTGCTCTCAAGCGTCTACATAAGCCAAATGAGATGCCTTGTGGTGATACAGTGGGCTTAGATTTAATGTTTGATATGGTATGGAGAAGTATTGAAGAAACAAATATTGGTATTATTGGCTTATATGGGATGGGCGGGGTGGGAAAGACAACCTTGTTAAGGAAAATTAACAATGAACTTGGGAAGAGATCAAGTTCTTACATTGTGTGGGTGGTTGTATCCAAAAGTCCCAACTTAGATGGTATTATGGAGTGCATTAGAAAAGGGGTAGGGATTGGAGATGAAATTTGGAATCATTGTAGTGACCAAGATGGAAAGGCTCGGGAGATTTACAAAGTGCTGAAAAGCAAGAGATTTGTTTTGTTATTGGATGATATATGGGATAGATTACACTTGGAAAAGGTCGGAGTGCCACATCCAAAGGAAACTAATTTTCAATCCAAAGTGTTATTCACAACGCGAGTTGAGGATGTATGTGCGAAAATGAAAGCTCAAAGAGAATTCAAAGTCGAAGTTCTAACGGAGAAACAAGCTTTAGAGTTATTTTACATGAAAGTTGGTGAGGAAACTCTAAAATATAACCATGACATTCGCAATATAGCATAGGAGATGGCTAGAGGATGCAAAGGGCTGCCACTTGCATTAAGTGTTGTAGGAAGCGCCATGGCTGGTGTGAAGAGCGTAGAAGCATGGCAACACTCGATCAATAACTTAACAAATTCTTCATGGATTGCTTCAAGTTTGGAGACAGAGGTTTTTTTGGTCCTAAAGTTTAGCTATGATCGACTACCAGATGAAACACACAAAAAATGTTTCTTATATTGTGCATTATACCCTGAGGATTATGATATTTATGTGGACCATCTCATTGAAAAATGGATAGGGGAGGGGTTTCTTGATATTGATGGAATTAGAAGTATACATGATATGCATTGCCATGGTGGGTCCATAATTGAAAAGTTGAAGCTTTCTTGCTTGTTGGAGAATGTTGAAGATGATTCCTTTTCTAGGCCCTTAGTTAAGATGCATGATGTCATTCGTGATATGGCACTATGGATTGCACGTGATCAAGATAGAAACAAAAAGAAGATTATAGTACAAGAAGATGCATGGACAATATCTCAAACTAATGTTGAAAATTGGGAAATGGTAGAAAGGATTTCAATCTTGAAAGGTGCTGAATCATGGATACAAAGCAAATCTTGGACAAGTCTCATAACATTATTATTGAATTTCAAATCGTATTGTACAATAAATGGATTACAAAATATCCAATATGCAAGCCAATTAAAAGTCTTGCAACTAAGGAGAGTGAAAATTGTATCCGTTGAAGGAATAGGTGGCCTAAATCTATTGGAATATCTATCATTGTGGGTAATCGTGTTAACAAATGCATCAGAGTTTTGGGGGGAGATTAAGAATTTGAAAAACCTAAAGTTTTTTCATTTGGATTTATTTGATGATAGTGTTATTCCTTTGGGACTAATATCAAATCTTCACCAGTTAAAAGTGTTTACATCTCATTTCAAAGGAGTTCGAGATGAGAGAGAAGAGGAAGAATTTGTAGAGGAGTTGGAGTGCTCATCAAACTTAGAGGTATTGTGGGTGGAAATAACAACCGAGAGTGGCCTCAACAAATTACTTAAATCGGCCAATTTGCAAAGTTGCATATATGGCCTTTATCTTCGTGAGGTTGGCGGCCAAGTTAATGGGCCATTACTATTAGCAACCATGTCCGAAATGAAGCACCTGCAATATCTTGACTTGCGTTGTTTGAAAAATGTGATAGATCCTTCTCTTTGTGACATATGTCGTCTATCCACGCTTCAGACTGTGCACATTTATAAATGCGAAACAATATATCATTTGACATGGTTGAAGTATCTCCACACCTTCGATGACTTGATGTTGAACAGTGCTACTCAATTGAAGAAGTGATAAAAGGAGGAATAATGTTAGAAGAAGATGAGAAAGATACTATATTCCATTCTCTTGATGTCCTAACATTGGACAGATTGCCAAATCTGAGGAGCATACATGAGAGAGTCTTGTCTTTCCCTTCCCTGAGATTCATCCATGTGAGTGGTTGTAAAAATTTGAAGAAGTTACCATTTGATTCCAATTCAGCCAGGGCTAAGTTGAGGCGTATATGGGGAGATCAAAAGTGGTGGGACAACTTGGAGTGGGATGACCTAACCACTAAAGCCACTTTCCACTCAAAATTTCAACAGTGATGATCTTCTTGAACATTACTTTCTCTCTCAGGTAAAGGTACTTTAGTTCTAGTATTGTTAATATTAGTCTTTTTACACCTATTTAATTATAACTTACATTTGAATTACCTATATATCGCTGCAGATTTATTAATGGAAGATATATTATATGTGGGATGGGCTCAGTTTTCATGGTCCCTTAAAATGGCTGGGTTTCTGGTACTATATCCCTCACTTTTTTTTAGTTTTGTCTTTTCGTCTCTTTTGGTTTGATGTCGTTTTTTGCCTATAATGGTTTCATATATATATATATATAGAGAGAGAGAGATATAGAGTGATTCGGTGATGCATTTTCTTAACTTTGGATGTTTATTAACAACATTTGGTACAATGGGGGCAAATATAATTGGTAATAATTTTAAATTCATATATTGATATTTGAATTGAATTTCTTATCAATAATATAACCTAATTAAATTACATGATGTATTTTTTTGCCTGAAAACATGAGAAAGAGGTGGAAGTCACAGAAAATACAATAAATTGAACGTATTGATAATGTAGAAGAGTGACCAAAAATATAAAAATAAAAACTTTATATAAAATTTATTTTTCTTTATTTTTTTTTTTTTTGTGAGAGCTTTTCAACCTGAACCTCTATTTATAATTATCCCACTCTTATTATTTCAGTTTTACGCTTGTACTATTTTTTATTGTTAAATGTTTGGGCGAATGAATAATTCCCTTGTTTATGGGCTTTTTATTGTCTCTAGCATGAAAAATTGAAAACTTTAGTAGGGCTTTAAGATTTCGTTCGAAACAAACTACCAAACATGTACCAAAAACAAGTGACACGTATATCTTTCGTCATTTTCCTGGAACTATAGTTTTGGACATTTTTTTTTTTTTTTTTTGATACGATATAGTTTTGGACATTTTAAGATTGAGTTTTCATGTAGGTTAACTTGTGTATTGCTTTTTTTTTTTTTTTTTAACAAATAAGACTTTGAATTATAGAATTGAACTTAAGAACATGGAATCAGATCCAGTGTTTTTATTCAAGTTTTAATAATGAAATTCCAATAGATTGTAGATCAGAGGGCATCCCCACATTAATGGAGTGGCTGGTATCAAACTTGTAGGCATAGGTAAGTTTGCGTGTATGGGACCCCTTCCCTAGGATAAAAGGCTAGATAGGGTAGTAAAAATAATAATAATTAATTATTCCTGTAATTAGAAAGCCTAAAAGGGGGTGTTACCACAATATACATAATATTTATTTGACTTATTCGCCAATTTACTCAAGTTAGATTTATGAAGATAAAACATTAATTATCCAATCATTTATATTAGTTTTTGTCAACTATACAACATGTTAATGCTCCGGATGTGGATATTTTTTTTATGATTCTATATGATTCTAATAGTATATCATTATTTTTATTGAATGGATTATGTGGTGATTTAATGTTTGGTGTGGATGAACATTTGTTTTTTTCTGGATTTGGGTCAGTTGTGAATTGTGATGTATTTGCCAATTATGTGATGAAAAAGTTTGTGGTGTAAAATGCATTTGCTAGTTTATAAAGCTCATTTTAGTCTTAAATGTAATAATCCTATCTGTTTTGTTTTATATCTTCCTTATTGAATTCACATATTTAATTTATAAATAGTTTAATTTTCAATGCGTATTCTTTTTATTTTGTTTGATTGATCCCAGGGACAAACTCTAAATTTCCCCATCCCTTCTTTTCTTTTTCTTTATTCTTTAAATATTTTTTAATTAAAATTTTCTTTCCAGTATTTCGTAAAGATAATAAATATTTTTATATACCAAGAGCTTGTAACTCAAATGACATCCCTATAAAAGGGAGGATGTGGGTTTTATCCTCCATGTGGTATGAACGGGACAAGTGTGTGTCTGTGACACATTCCCTATGGGGAAGCGTTAGCTAAGACACTATATTTAACTTATTCACTGATTCATTGAACTTGGATTTACAAAGAAGACAAGACACTATATTTCCTAGACATTTGTATTAGCTTTTGTCAAATGTACAATACAGGTTCATATTCTCATTTTATGATGAGGTGGTTACAGAGGCTCGTTCAAGTGAGTGAAGCTGAGGTTGTTATTACTACACTATGTCAAGAAAAGAGGTTAAATAATGGACAAAAGTTTGTGGCTGCTTCGTATGGTCTCTCTCTAATTCCATGTCTGTGAATTTCTCTGTCTTCTCTTTCTCTATAATCCTTTGTTCCTGAAATTACCTACTACTGTATTTCTCGTTTTGACTGAGATGTAAATGGATTTAGGATCCCTTTTGATGGTTGATGTGAAGTACACGTTATGTTTCAGAAATACTCAGTTGCATATTGTAATTGTGAGGTAGTTCATAACAACTTCTTAGACAATACATGTTTAAAACTATGATAATTCAGCAGTAACCAAAGGCTAAGGAATCAATTATCAAAAGGGGGAAAGAGAATACAAAGATGGATTAGGATTATTCTCTGGAGGAAGATGATCTGTTTCTTTCTTTTTCCTCCTAACAAGTAATCAAAGGCCTTGGCGATTCATACTCGACGGAGAGAAGAGCTTTACATGCAATTTCCGATCAGAGGAGATTTTGGGTCAGTTTTCAAAGGGTGGATTGATGATTAGTCCCTAACTGCTTGCATTATTGAAGTGAAGGGACTTGAGCAAGATAGTATGTGTGCGTTCACGTGGGTATGTTAATTTGGATTATACTAATTAACGGGCAAGACATAATTAATAAATATTCTACAATAAAGTGGCCTTATAATTAACTTGGTTCCTCTTGTAAACTACAATCAGAGGAGTGGTTTGCCCTGTTTTTCCTTTTCTCTTTTAGGCTCAGGTGAGTTTTCTCATTCCCCATATGGTAAAGTTGATTGGATCCTTTATTCATGCCTTACCACCTTTCCTATCGGTTTAACATTCCTAATACTGTCACAACCTCTCTCTTGAAAATAAAAAAGGAGGACCTAGTATATAAGGCTCCCTCAGGTAAGGTCTAAAGAATAATAGATGTATGGAGTCTTACCCCCAAGGAGATATTGTTTCAAGAATTTGAACTGATGACATCTAAGTCATGGCAACAATTTTACCGATGTACCAAAGTTCACCCTCTCTTTCTTGAAAATAAAGTGTAAGAAATCGGAACTGGATCCTCTCTCCATCACTCTTCTCCTCATCCCTCCCCATCACTCCAAAAATAAATCTTCACCATCCATTTCACTTCATCTTCATCTTGACCATTCATTTTCTTTAATATTTTAAGTACTGACAGGTACTAAAAAGATACTGACTGATCCTAAAAAAATACTTCATGATCTTCAAAATATCGTGAAGTATATTTTTAGTACCATTCAGTACCCTGAAATATTTTTTCAAAATCCTAAAATAATATTTGAAGATCATGAAATATTTTTTAGGGATCTTTTTCCAAGATCTTTTAGTACCAATGAATAGCATGAAATATTTTTTAAGATCCTAAAATAATTTTTCAAGATTATGAAGTATTTTTCTATACCACTCGATTATCTTGAAAGTACTTTTTAGTACTAGTCAAGACTGATTTAGTTGAAATAATTTTTTTCAATTATCCTTTTAAGATCTTGGTCAATACCTGAAATATTTTTTAAGATCTTAAAATAATTTTTCAAGATTACCGTATTGCCCCTGTATATTTTCCTTCTGCCATTCCATCTTCTTATTCGACGGCTTTGATCAGCGCGTATTGCTGCCTACTTTACTTTGAATAGCATTAAGCAAAGGAAGGAGGAGGCAACTAGCTCGTTACCACTTAGCACACATTATTTTTCACAAATTATTTTCCTGGTCATAGATCGATCTATCCTTTTGGCGCCTTTTCTTCAACTTTTATAATTTAATTTTTAAATTAACTTTACGGTCGAGTAGTTGCAGGGGGAAAAAAACTTAAACTTTCATGATGAAATTTAATACCCTCGAAATAAATCATATTTGTTAGCTCTTATCTTCTTTTTCTTTATTTTTTTATTTAAGTTAGCTAGGTAAATTTGTTGAGAAAAAAATGATAAATATAGAAAATTAAAGTGCACGGTGTAATATTTAGAATAAAAATCAACTTTTTAACTTATTCTTATATTTAAGATCGAGGAAGTATATAACTTACTCCTATATTTAAGTAGATACTAGTTCTATGAACTCCATAGAATAGATAGAAGCATACTGTGAGCTTTCTTTGCAATCATATCAGCGGGTGTGTTTGGGATAACTCATGTTAAATAAGATTGGAGGGATAATAGCAAGATTGGGGCTTTTGATTAAATAATGACCTTTTTTACACTTAATAAGTTTAATAATAATTAATTATTTAATATTCGATAATTTAACCGCTAGTATGATTTAACTTATATGTGTTTTTATTAACTAAATGTATTTAATTAATTATTTTAATATTTTCAAAAAATTCAAAATTAAATTAACATTGTTTATTTTTTTTATAATTTGACTTTTCTCTTAAAATTATCGCAAAAGCTACTTCTACTAACGTCAATCTAAAAAAATTTCAGTTTCAAAGAAAAGTCAATTATGCAACACCAATCCAAACAAATTTCAGTTCCAAAAAAGCATTTGTGCAACCATCAAATTAAACATAAATCATATTACTCAATATGTCTCTTACCTAATTTAAAATTTACCAAAATTAGATATAAAAAACTATTCCAAACACATTAACTTTTAGGGGTTGTTTGGCTTGAGGGGGAGGGAGGGAGAGAGAAATTTTTTACCCTCCTCTTTACTAAATTACCCATGAAAACTTTTCAATATCCTAAAAATATATTCTAAAAAAAAAAAGAAATGTTCTTCTCATTAATGGCAATTTGGTCAATATCATCTTTTCCACTCCCTTTCCTCTCACTCCCTCCCCTCAAACCAAACAAACCCTTAAGCAAAATACCCCTCGGGGCCCAAGTAATAAAAAAATTGTCAAAAAATGCCCAAGAAAAATTACATGTCAAAAAAGGCCTTAGGGTCTTTTATGGTATTATTTATATAAATGTTAACAACTATATCAGTACAACATTAACAACTAAATTAGTAAACGTTAATAACAATATCCTAACAACTAAATCTATACACGTTAACAACAATATCATTATACGTTAACAACTATATTATTACAACGTTTTTAAAATAATATTAGAAAAGACCTTGACATTTGACATTTGACATTTGACTTTTCTTTAGACCTTTTTAATAATTTTTTGTAATTTTAGCTAAAGCTAAGCATGGAACCCATAACCCATGAGCCCACCCACAACCCAGTGTAATTGGGTCATTTTTAGCCCGCCTAAAAAGACCCATAATGGCCCGCTCATTTAAGATTTAAATGGGCGGGCTATGGGCATACCAACGAGCCGCTCATACCGCCAATTTAGTGTACTTTTTTTTTTTTTTTAGCTTCGGAGCTATAGTCCCTTCCTCAAATGAATCAAGAAGATGATGAAGTTTAGTGGAAATTTTTTTATTAGCGTCTAGAGCTATAGTCCCTTCCTCAAGTGAATCTGAAGATGATGGTGAAGACTGAAGCATGCAAATTCAATGGAAGCATGCCATTTTGTTAGTCTATGAACTTGTAAAGTTGTAGTTGTAATGTTTTAATTTAAAAGTTGGAGTTTGAATATCAAAATTATGTTATGATGATACTTATCTAAATTTATATTGTTTTGTGTAAATTGTAATTATTGAACTATGAATATTCCAATTTCAAAAATTGGAATGATGCATTTGGATGGATGCCTAATGCTTTTATATATATATATATATATATATATTAGGTGCAAAAGTGACTATGTGGTTACAAATTAGGTGCAAAAATACCGTTTGACCGTTAAGTTTGACTTTTTTTGCTGACTGGACGATGAGGTGGCATTTCAAATGTGCAAAAATACACATGTGATTTTTCAACAAGAGCGTCGAACACCAAATTCTTTTTTTTTAATTTAATAATTTTATTTTAATTACTACTAGGGGGACTAAAAAGATATTCGGATATCTTGACTGCATCTTGAAAAATTACTTCATGATATTGAAAAGTTATTTTAAGATCTGAAAAAATATTTCGAAAGATCGATTTTGGTATTAAAAAGATACTTTGAGAATATTTCCGGTACGAAAAAATATTTCATGATCTTGAAAAAATATTTTTGAATCTTAAAAAATATGCTAAAGTATATTTTTAGTACCAAAGAACTACTCTAAAATATTTTTTCATGATCTTAATATAATTTTTCAAGATCATGAAGTATATTTCAAGCATTCACAATATCCTTTAGTACCAGTGAATAGCATGAAATATTTTTTCAAGATCCTAAAATAATTTTTCAAGATTATGAAGTATTTTTTCTATACCGGTAAGATATCTGAAAGTACTTTTTAGTACTAGTTAGTACCCCGAAATAATTTTTTTATCCTTTTAGACTTGGTCAATACCCGAAATATTTTTTCAAGATCCTAAAATAATTTTTCAAGATTATGAAGTTTTTTTTTTTTTGTATCATCGATATCTTGAAAGTACTTTTTAGTGATAAGTACCTCGAAATATTTTTTTCAAGATTTCAAGATATCCTTTCAATATCACCAAGATCCGAAGTGTTTTTGCTTGACTTTAACTCCAAATTGAGTCATTCCAACTTCCATTTGATCATGGAGACTTCTAGAACTTGAATAATGATATCTTCATTCCATTCAGCCAAGTTCTTCCTTTCTTTCTTCTTCTCTTGATCATTTTCCACAATTCCATTCTTTTTTTCTCCTCTTGATCATTTTCCACAATTCAATTCTTTCTTTCTTCTCTTCTCTTGATCGTTCTTTATCATTTGACTTCACATCTTCTTTCTCTAATTCAATACTTCTTTATTGATCTTCTTGTTGATCGTTCCCCGTCATTCAACTTGGACTCATCATTCTCTGCAAGTCTTAGCTTCTTCAATATTTTCTCTTCCTCTTGACTATTCCCAAAATCCTTTGATAACTTCTTGCTTCCTTAACATTCTGATATTCTCATTATATATTGCGTGCAAGAACTTCTTTCTTCAATCTACTTTCTTGATCAATCTCTATAATTCAGCTTAGATTAATCTACATTAAATACAGTAGTTAGTCAATGTTGGAGATAACTATATTACCCAATCTTTTTGCTTTTAATAATGGCATCTATATAAGACATCATCAAAACTAGTCATATATAACAAAGTGTACATGAAATGCATTGCCATGTGGGTCCATAATTGAAAATTTGAAGCTTTCATGCTTGTTGGAGAATGTTGGTAATGATATGGATGGTGTACCCTCAATTAAGATACATGATGTCATTCGTGACATGGCACTATGGATAGGACGTGATCAAGAGCAAATGTAAGTGGAGCTATATACCCAAGAGGGGGTGAATTGGGTATTTTAAAACTTTTGAAAAGCGCTCTCGTTTTTAGACAACAAAAACAGATGAACAGAGTTAAGGGAAGAATAGCTGAACACGTAGAATTATACTGGTTCGGTCTCAACAACTTGACCTACATCCGGTCCCGGACTCTCGGGTTTTTCACTATCACAAAGATTACACACTCGTACTTAAAGAGTACTTCTCTAGAACTCACTCCCCCTTACAAGTTGTAATCAATGAACTCTCAAATCACCAAGTCCCCTTGACTTGTGATTCTTTTCAATAAATGAATTACGATAAAAACTCTCTCTAAGAGTGGATAATAATAAACATTGAAGCTTATAATGTCAAAAGACAGTAATACAAGTGAAAACAAAGGTAGTTGAAGAACTTGAATGCTTGTTCGTTTTCGAGATGTTGTAGTTGTTGAGAAGAATTGAATGCAACTCTATTTATAGCCGATAGCATTAATTGACCATTGCATCCGATAATCGACCGTTGAAGATGTTCTTCGAGAAGATGTGTATAGCTTAGGTCTTCTTTCTTTCAAACTCACTTAATCCAAATTGTGGCCGGATGGTCGAGTTGACTCTCTCGTAAATTAATCCGTTGGTGAGGATGTTGCTTGATGTAGAAATCATTCTTTAATGCTTTGCAACCGTGTACAGATGGATTAACCAAAAGGATGCAAGTTTCTCGGGTTGAGCATTTAATGTTCGACATCACTTTTGCTTTTGCTTTAAACCTTCGTAAAAATTCCTTGATCTCGTTCGAAACTCACTAAAAAGATGATTAAACATATCTAGTACCAATAAGGAATAATCATGGAAAGCATTGAGATCAAACACGAAGGCATAGCAAAATCGTTAAGTTCGAATTTCAAACAACGTCCGTAAACCCGGAGGTTTGTTCACAAACCTCGAGGTTTGATCATTTAAGCTTGAACACGTTTTAACATCAAAACCTCAAACCCGGAGGTTTATCATTAAACCCGGAGGTTTATCATGTTGCTATCACAAAGGTTTCTGGGTTTACTCCAAACCTCGAGGTTTTCTTAGAAACCTCGAGGTTTCACATCGTGTGAAACCCAAGTAAAGACGTGATGAAACCAAACGGAGGTTCCTCAAGGAACCTCGAGGTTTTAGAATGAGTGCAAGTTCATTTGCTCTCGGGTTGCCACAATACTCGAGGTTTCCGAAATACTCGAGGTTTTGCCCAAACGACCAAGTTCTTTGTTTTGACCAAAAACACAAACCCGGAGGTTTCTATGGAAACCTTGAGGTTTTCAAATTCACGAAAACCATTAGCTCTCGGGAAGCCGTAAAACCCGGAGGTTTCGATAATACTCGAGGTTTCTCATATAATTTTAAAATCCTCGGTTTGGCGCAAGGCACAACCTCGAGGTTTTGATGTAAACCTCGAGGTTTCACAACTTGGTGTGAAACCGAGTTTTCCGGAAGATCAAAACCTCGAGGTTTCTTAATAAACCTCGAGGTTTCACATATTTTTGTGAAACCAAGTTTTCACAAGTTAGAACACAAAACCTCGATGCTTCCTTTATAAGGTCAAACCTCGAGGTTTCGGGAAAACCTTGAGGTTTGCTCTCACTCGAGTTTTCCAACTTCCGAGAGCAAATCCTCATTCTTTGTTCACAATTGTTGGCAATCATCAAAATCTTTTAGAGAACCAACAAGATAGAAACAAAAAGAAGATTATAGTACAAGAAGATGCACGAGCAATATCTCAAGCTAATGTTGAAAATTGGGAAATGGTAGAAAGGATTTCAATCTTGAATGGTGTTGAATCATGGATACAAAGCAAATCTTGGACAAGTTTCAAAACATCATTATTGCATTTCAAATCTCATTGTACAATAAATGGATACAAAATATCCAATATGCGAGCCAATTAAAAGTCTTGGAACTAATTGGTGTGAAAATTGTATCTGCCGAAGGAATAGGTGGCCTAAATCTTTTGCAATATCTATCATTGTGGGAAATCATATTAACGAATGCATCATAATTGTGGAGAGAGTTGAAGAATTTGAAAAACCTAAAGATTTTTCATTTGATTTTATTTGATGATAATGTTATTCCTTGGGAACTTATATCAAATCTTCGTTAATTAAAAGTGTTTAGGTTTCAAGTCAAAGGCATTTGAGATGAGAGAGAAGAGGAAGAATTTGTAGAGGAGTTGGAGTGCTCATCAAACTTAGAGGAATTGTGGGTGGAATTAACAACCAATAGTGACCTCAACAAATTACTTAAATCGGCCAAGTTGCAAAGGCTGCATATATGCACTTGATTTTCATGATGTTGGCGCTCAAGTTAATGGGCCATTACTATTTTCAACCATGTTAAAAATGAAGCATTTGCAGCATCTTTACTTGGGTCATTTGAAAAACATGATAGATCTTTCTGTTTGTGACACATGTTATCTATCCACGCTTCGAACTTTATTCCTTTCTGAATGCGATACAATACTTCATTTGACATGGTTGAAGTATGCTCCACTCCTTCAATGACTTGTTGTTGATTGTTGCAAGTCAATAGAAGAAGTGATAAAGGGAGAAATAATATTAGAAGAAGATGAGAAAGATTCTATATTCCCTTCTCTTGAAGTGTTCATATTGTACGGATTGCCAAATCTAAGGAGCATACATGAGAGAGTTTTGTCTTTCCCTTCCCTGAGATCCATCTATGTGAGTGACTGTAGAAATCTGAAGAAGTTACCATTTGATTCCAATTCATCCAAGGTTAAGTTGATTCATATCAGGGGAGGTCAAGAGTGGTGGGACAACTTGAAGTGGAATGACCTTGCCACTAAAACCACTTTCCACTCAAAATTTCAACTGTGGTGATCTTCTTGAACATTACTTTATCTCTCAGGTAAAGGTTACTTTAGTTCTAGTATTATTAATATTAGTCTTTTTACACCTATTTAATTATAACTTGCATTTTACTTACTTGTATATTGCTGCAGATTTATTTATGGCAGATGTATTATATGTGGGACGGGCTCAGTTTTCATGGTCACTTTAAATGGCCTGGTTTCTGGTGTATCCCTCACTTTTATTTATAATTTCTTTTCGTCTTTTATATATTTATATATATATATATATATTATATGTATATATGTATATTATATCATTCTTTGCTTTTAATGTTCGCGCACACAAATATAGTGATTCTTTTTTTTTTTTTTTTGAACAATCACATATAGTGATTCAGTCATGCATTTTCTAGACTTTTGATGTTTATTAACAACATTTGGTACAATAGGAGCACACTATACTTGGTAATAATTTTAAATTCATACATTGATATTTGAATTGAATTTCTTATCAATAATATAACTTAATTAAATTACATAATGTATTTTTTTGCCTCAAAACATGAGAAACAGATATGTAAATCACAGAAAATAAAATGAATTGTAAATGGCCAAAAAAAATTTAACTGTATATGGAATTTTTTGTTTTTTGTTTTTTTAGAACTTTTTGACCTGAACGTCTATTTATAATTCGCACAGTCTTACTATTTTAGTTTTATGCTTCTATTTTTTTTTTTTTTTTTTGGGCTAAGATACTGTTTTTTATTGTTAAATGTTTGGGTGAAGGAATTATTCCCTTGTTTATGGTCTTTTTATTGTCTCTAGCATGAAATATTGAAAACTTTAGTTGGGCTTAATGCGTTCCTTCGAAATAAACTTACAAACATGCACCGAAAACAAGTTGGTTTATTCAGGTTTTAATAATTAAATTCCAATGCTTAGTTTGAGCCAAAAACTATTCTTATATTCCAATAGCTTGTAGATCAAATGGCATCTCCACATTAATGGAGTAGCTTCTATCGATCATGTGGGCATAGGTAAGTTTGTCTGCATGGGACCTCTTCCCTAGGATAAAAGGCTAGATAGTGTAGTAAAAATAATATTAATTAATTATTCATGTAATTAGAAAGCCTAAAAGGGGGTTTTACCACAATATGCATAATACATATTTAACTTATTCACCAATTTACCTATGTTGGATTTATGAAGATAAAACACGTAAAGATCCAATCAATTATATTATTTTTTGTCAAATATACAAGAAGTTATAATGCTTCCTTTTATGATTATAATATTATCTCATTATTTTTATACATAATCGTTTGTGTTAACTTTTGTCAAACATATGATAGGCGATGACAGATGTGAATAGTTTAGAGTCCCATTGGACACTACTAGAGTTCAATCCGATATTATTACGGGATTTAGTTTTCATATTTTGGTTTGCTAAAGACTCAATATATGAACATTTTAATTTTATGAATTGAATGAATTATGTGGTGATTCAATGTTTGGTGTGGATGGACATTTGTTGTTTTTTCTGGATTTGGGTCAGTTGTGATGTATGAATATTGCTACTCTTTATGTCAATGATGCGATGAAAAATTTTGCGGTGTAAAATGCGGAAGTCAGTTATAAAGTTTGTTTTAATCTTAAATGTAATAATGAAATCCATTTTATCTTCCAATTTATATCGTTTTTCTTTCAAATTATCCTTATTGATTCCACACATTTAATGTGGTTTTCATAAATCTTGTAGTTGAATTTTCAATGCAAATGATTAAAGCAGGGACTTTGGAAAAACTAATATCAAACAGGTTTGAATGAGAGGATTGCTTTATACTACTCCCTTTTCATACTTTTTTACCATATTCGTTGCTTTTTCAAAACTCTAATTTTGAGGTTTCGTGGCCTTTTTTTTAAAAAAAAACATAAGTATCTCCTATAGAATTTCAACTTGAGATAAAAAAAGATCTACTTATCCTTTACATTACTAAACTAATTCTATATTAGTTATATTACTCCTTTTGATCCTACATACCACTTCGATCTTTCCAATTAACTACACACCACTTTGATCTTATATATAAGTTGTAAAACCCCAAATTCAACACCCAAAAATTTAGCCAAAATATTTAGAATATCTCCAACAGGGATGATCAATATCTAAATTATTACATTACACAGTCATTTCAATAAAATTCATAATAGAAGTCAAATAAATTTCCAAAATATTTTAGACTTAAATACAATGTGGAAGTTCTAGGGTTATGGCAAATAAAAATAACATAAGTTATAGAAGTACAAAAGAGCCTTCAAAGCTCACTCTATAAGTGTCTTTCCTTACTCCCTGCTAGAGTATTCACCTGAAAAATGCTAATATAAGATGAGATTTCACATCTCAATAACTACTGAAAGTTTCTACCGTATACAAACAAATTATAGATGACAAAAAGCAGGAGTTGATTATATATATATTTGTATATATCATAATTTCTCGATACAAAATTATTTTGTAAAAATAATCATCATTATGTCAAATTGTGAACTATACAATTATACAATATGCAATATACTATCTCCCTTATATCATCGTCCACCCTTGTACCGCTGATGGAGCTATAGGCTAACATATAATCCATTTAAACTCATTATTTGATTGGATGATTCTAAGCTCACCAAAACCTAAGATACACCCGGCCAAAGGTATAGAACTTAAGTATGGATTATGACTCTCCTCCTTAAAAGTAACAACTAAAAATTGTCACGTGTCCTACAACTTCAATGTAATCCCGACCAGGGAAAACATGGAAAATGGGACCTGTCAATATCCATCCATTGTACCAAATGGTAGCATAAATAAATAAATCTTATCATTTAAATTTTATAAGATCTACTTTAATAAAAAAAAAAATTAACCATAAATTATAAATTATAAATTATGATTGAATTGAGTTTAATCTTCAAAATTATTTTTAAGAAACAATTTTTCCCAAACAAACATTGCCTATAGTCTTCCTGACACACTAATCCTGGACAATCAAATAATTGTACGGAGAAGTACCGTGTCAAGACAAGGGTGTGACATTCCATCGATTAAAAACAAGGACCCTCCCCATATAACAAAAATACCATATCGCCCCTAGATATTTTCTTTCTTCCATCTTCTTATTCGACGGCTCTGATCTGTGTGTGTTGCTGCCAACTTGACTTTCAAATTTCAATAGCATTGAGCCAAGAAAGGACCAAGGAGATTCAAGTGCTGATCTCCACAGTTTATCTCAGACGACCACGAAGACGACGAATAAGGAGAAAGACGGAGTGAGTTTCAACTTGTTCCTGATCGAGTCGAACGAGATCCATAATATAGTAATATGGATCCATCTTGCGTCACTGGACCTTTATGGGACATGATAAAGTGTTTGTGTGGTTACGGAGCAAAAAGCTGCTTATGTTTTTGACTTGGAAGAGAATCTGCAATTGCTGGAAGAAAAATGGAAAAAGCTTCAAGAGAAGAAGAAAGATATGGAAGCACTTATTGAAGAACAAGAAGCCACAAGAGAAATACAAAGATCTCATCAAGTTACTGGTTGGCTGAAAACAGTCCACACCATTCACCAGGTACTAGCCAGTTACTATACATTATATATTCATTATTTGTTTTAATTGATTTCATAGTCTATTAATTACATGAATTACATAATTACTACTCCCTCTAGCAGTCTTATATGCTTTGAATTCTTTTTTTTTTTTTTTTTTTTTTTTTTTTTTTTTTTTTTTTTTTTTTTTTTTTTTTTTTTTTACTGATATATCTGCATCAACTTTTAATTTCTAGGACTCCTGCAGCTTTCGTAGAAGATCTCTTTTGGCTAAATTTACAAGTTGCTTTTTTCTGGTCATAGATCGATCTATCCTTTTAGCTTCTTCTTCCACTTTCATTATTTAATTTTTAAATTAATTTAATTTAGAGTCGAGTAGTTGGAGGAAAAAATAAAACTTTCAAAATGAAATTCAATATATTCAAAATAAATCATACTCCTAAATGTAAATGTAGGATAACTACCCCTTACATAATAGAACCGGAGCTAGTATTAATTAGATGTTATATTATTTCAACGAGCATGTGCTACCATGCACGGGCACCTTTTACATATTGATATTTTTTTTATTTATTTTTATATTATTTTAGTTAAACCATAGATATTTACAGCTACATTGTGATTACTAATCAGCAACGATAAATTCTTCTTCATAAAATTTTGTAATTAATACAAGTCAATAGAATTGTGCATGAAGATTTCTGATTATCTTGTATCATAAACAATATTTGTGTGTTTTCCCGGCCCCGGAAGATGGCACAATTAGAGTTATTTCATTAAGTTTCAACAAAAAACAACTCACATATATCTTATTGAATAAATATCTTATAATCAAAGACATTTCGAGAAATCACTATGTATGCTTTCCCTCACGTTTATTCTTTGCATGCTTACCCTACTTCACTCCTTGTACACAACATTTGATATTCTGTTCTTGCACCCATATTCACTTTTATTAACAATAATTATCACAGCTACATAAGCATGAACTATATAACCTTAAAGCAAAGGGGAACTTTCCAACTAATTGATAGGTAGTTTCTTTCAAATGAAACATTGACACCACCTGCCAATCAGACAAAACACTATAGATGGAAAGCCTATTTTTTATAATGACCTTTGACAAAGATTGCTTTCCTTCATGAAGTGTAAAGGTTCAATTTGTAGTGCCATTGGTTATACTTATATATATTTTATTGATATTTAAAATATATTACAAGTCTTCAAATCTATACATGATTATAAAATACATGTTTTATAGAACATGTTTTGTAATGTGAAGTTGTAATGATCATCACATGGTGTGTAAAGGTCCCCTCTTAATACTATATATGTCATGAATATTCTCTAAAATCATGAAAACGGGAAGTTAGAGAGAGACGGTCCCCCTATGCAACCTGTTGCTTTCGAAAGCTCCCTCAAGGGCAAGCCTCCACCACATCCCAGAGAGGACAAAACTTTAAAGAAGGTTAAGATACAAGATGATATTCCCTCATGTCCTAAATATAAGATAGAGTTTTTTTTTTTAAAAAAAAATTAAACAAGTTAAATAAGTTCTTAATTATATATATGTGTGTATCCTTAGATTATATATTAGTTTGCTAATCAAACTAATTACTTTTGAGGGGAAAAAAATACAAATGTGAATACTCTAAAGTAATTTAATTAACTTTCCTTAATCTCTCAAAAAAGTCAACTTTATCTTATATTTAAGACCAGGAAAGTATTATGGAAGCAGACTGCTCCCATGTCTCGTCGTCCCAAGATACCCATGTTTCTACTACCTCGATTGCCCCACAAGACTTCGTTCTAGATGCTCAGATGCTTTCATCTCCAACCACGGAAAGAAATCCTCTTATCATCCACTTTCTCATAAAACCGGATGGTATTGATTGGGAAGATGAGAGAAAAATCAAGGAAGTATAAATTGATAATGTAACTTTTCGGATTGATTTATATATAATTTAGAGATTATAAATGATGATGAAAGAAATCTGACACTTTTACATGCTTGGTAGTGTCTTCAATAATGTTATCAAGCATGACAATTGTGTGGTTTTTGTGTCTTATTCCATGTTTGCGAATTTTCCCCCTGTCCTCTTTCTGTGTTATATTTTGTTTCTATAATTACCTACTTCTTATGTTTTTCGTAAATCATTGTGACTGAGATGTAAATGGATTCACGATCTCTTTTTTCGATGGTTGATGTGAAGTACAATTAAGTTATTTTCCAGAAACACTCAATTGCTCTGATTTTAAAGTTCATGAGATTTTTTGCACTAAAAAATGTTTCTAAGTATTTATGTACACTGGTTATAAGTTTGTGGATTTTTTTACAACTTAACCCAAAGAAGAAAAGATGGATATGAAGGAATAAAAGTAATTGCTTAATATATTATCTTGTGCAATATTCATCCAGATCAAAGCAAAAGAGAGAGCGATATTATTCAACACATCACAATTCATCCAAAACCAAAGAAAAAAAAAATAATAATATTCAGCCACCCGAGTTTGAATCTTTAGGAACCAAATCAGGAGAGCCAAACCTAATATGCGTGTATATATGAATATTAGTGCTGATTCAAGAATTTAATTTCCTTAATTAACTTTGTTCTTTTTGTAAGATAAACTCTGAGGAGTTTGGTTTGCTCTGTTTTTCCTTCTCCCTTTCATGCTGAAGTTAATTTTCTAATCCCCATCTTGCAAATCTCTACGTGTGAGTTTTTTGGGATGGAAATAAAGCAGAGGACATCATGTATATATGTTGAAGCAGGCCCTTGTTGTATTGTAGGGGTTAGAATAAAAGACCATCATCTAAACCGCAAATTCAAAACCAGGTTTCATATATAGTGGTTCAGATATTAATTATATGATTGTATTGAGCAGCACAAATGATGGGTTAGGTTGCCCGATGCCATTAACATGGAATTGAACTAGCAGGATTATATAAACTCAACTTAAAAGGAACCATTGTTGATGATAGTTTGAAAAAGAGAGCCACTGATAGATGCATGAGATATGAGAATGGGATCAAGGATGATATTCTGCGGTGCGTTTTGTGGAGCAACAATTGTAGTCATTCTATTGGCTTTGCTTTCACCTAATGCATCCAAAACCCTCAACAAGAGCCATACAAGGCCATTGTTGGACTTGTCCTTGTACATTCAAAAACCTCACTTGTCATCATCATCATCATCATCTGCCTCCTCTGATACATACTCACCTCTGTTCGGGTACGACAATGCAGCGGCTGCATTTATCTTCCACCGTCTGCTCACAGAGGGACCCAAAAACAATTCCAGGGTTGTTGGCAAAGCACGAGGCTTTATAATTTCCTCCCAACAATTTTCACAATTGCCATTATTCAATGTCATAAACCTAACCTTTGAAACACCAGAGCGTTCGGGTAGCCTGAGTTTGCAGGCCGCCAGGGAGGTAGGAAGTGACAACGACGACAAGGACATTGATGAAGAATTTAGAGTAGTTGGAGGGACGGGGTCATTTGCTTTTGCTCGTGGCATTGTAGTTTTTAGTCGTACCAACATGGGGTCAAGCCACGTTGATGCCATTTGTTATGCTAGATTTCAGCTTCAATTTCCAAATCAGGCTCCCAAGACGACAGCCTGATACACAATATATATATATGTGTGTGTGTGAAATATTGAAATGAGAATCAATTATACATCTTTCATTCATAGATTAGAGGCACATATATATACATGTTAGTGCACATGTGCCTTAATGGAGAGTATCATAATAATTGTATCTCCATACTAATATTAAAATAATATAATCATGATATTATAATATCAACTCTCGTGAGACATGCTTCTTGATAAATTACCTTCAATCCCTCTCAAGTTGGGGCATGAAGATTACAAGTGTTGTTCTTGAAATCAGTTAGCTCCAAGTGCCTTTGTGAAGATGTCAACAACTTTATACTTAGCCCATATTTTTAATGGAGAGATGTCCTGGGATTGAACTTGGTCATGGATAGTAGCATTCTATTTCAACATGTTTAGTCCTTTCATGAAAGATAGGGTTCTTGACGATATGAATGACAACTTGATTATCACAATATAATGCTTTAGTTTGCTGGTTCTTTCCAAGTGCTTTCCAAGGTATTCAATTCAAGCTCTTCTAGCATCTCATATTGGCCATTAATATGTAAATGAATATGGGTAGATAAATAAGTTTATACTTTTGTTTTAATTAGTTCGTTTTACGGAAATATCGGTGACTTTATTATTATTATTATTTTGAATGATAAAACTCAGTACCAATGGGAAAAGAATTGAGTATTGAGTAAGCATGCCCATGTGTAAGAAGGGGAAAAACTATCCTGTGAATTCTATTCGAAGTTGCAAAACTTGAGCTGATTGACTTGATCATTACATGATTCCTACAAGTAGCATAACACTACACCAATGATCTCACACTTCACTAAGCTCCAACCTCAATCTTTAAGATTAAGATGAGCTATGTAAATTAAGGACAAAGAAAACAACAACACATACACTTGCTTGAAGTTCTATGCCTCCATCTTTTTTTCTTTGTTGGCTTGGCACATATATATAGACCAACTCCTAATGAAGGCAGTGACAAAAGTTGACTACTAGTAATTAATGTGCACCGGCAAAGTATGCAAGAGGTCCAACAAAGGCACCATTAATGTAAGTGGCAGGTTCTGAGTGACTATAATCATCACGTTCATCTGGGAATCCGTCACTTTGGTTTGGCCCGCCAACAATGGCTCCAACCAATATGTTAGGGTTAGGGCTCATGGAGTGGAAGAACGGTTGGAAGCCGCCATCACAACCTATGCTTTGAGGGTGAGTTGTTAGGGAAGGCAAGGAAGATCCTCTGTGGTGAATCCTCTTTGGGAAGTAAGGGCCATACCCTACCATGTAGGACATCCTCAAAGGGTTATCTCCTAAAATGTAGTCCACCTAAAATTATTGTATCAAATTTTTGTTTAGAAATTGAGATAATGAAGAGATATGTAATTGAACAAACATGAAAGTCAAATAATAAGTGGAATGATATGGAGAAGCACTTGCCTGTCTCTTTGCAAGGCTTCTTAAGGTAGTTGGAGTAACAAAGAGATTGCCACAATTGAAAGTGTGCTTTGTGAAAGACATGTACTTAGAGTAAGTTGTGAGCAAGAATGTTATGGATGTCACATACTGAAGATTGCTTTCTGGAAGCTTGTACATGAGTCCTCCTATACACAACAAATATATATATATATATATATATATATATCTTCAATTATTAGTTACTTTTTCACTTTGATACAAAATGGTTAATGAAGGATTATTTAAGCATTTTCTCATAATTTTTTTTAAATTTTGTCTTAACTAATGTTGGCTTTAATTTACCTTGTGTATATTGAGTGCTTGAAGAGGGAGAGTTGGGCAAAATCTTGCATATAAAATTCTCAGCTTCTTGTTGGTATTGAGCGAAGTTCTTATCATGATTCAACAATGCTCTCTGCATTAATTAACAATTATTAGAAGTAATAATTAATAAAAATCAAGCTTTAAACAAACAAGAATTGTTAATAAAACTACATTTCATAAGAAACTCAAGGATGATATATATTTATTATTTACCCTTGAGAGAAGAACGTGTGCACCGGCATACTTGTTGTCCCAACTAAAGAGATCAGGTTGGTCATCAGCTCCCAAATTCTTAATCAAATTATAGTAATAAACAGCATTTGTTGCCCTAAAAAGCCATGCAGCTCCCCACAAGAGCTCATCCTAAATAAGAAATTAAATAAAAGTATTTAAATTAATATTCTTTAAGAAAAAATAAATGCAGTAAAAATTGAAAATATAATAAAATAAGAAACATAAGTAGAACCTGCAATTTACCTTGTAACCAGAGTATGAGCAATAGAATGGGCAAACGGCTGATCCAAGAGAACTACTATAGGAACCCTGGTATTGCAGAGCAAATTGGAACACTTTTGGGCTGTCCTCATCAAAATCTTTGAGTATGTTGGATCAACTCTCCGGAAAACAATAGAGGCAGCAGCAAGGGCGGCGGCAGTTTCACCAGCTACATCCGAACCCGGTTTGTCAGGCGAGACCCAATACACGGTTCGAGTCGTATCCATGTCTTCAGGCCTCTCCCAACACTTATGGTCCACATTTGGGTCACCAACTCCAACATAGAGCCGACCCGGTGTAGCAGTGGCACACTTGAGGAGGTAGTCAGTGGCCCAACGGATTGCGGCCCGGGCCTCTTGGATTTGTGGGCCCATTTTCCTGCCATATTCAAGTGTGCTCCATGATAACATGGTGGTGGTGAAGGCCATTGGAAAGTTGAATTTGACATTGTCACCGGCATCATAGTAACCTCCTGTTAGATCCACCTGCCAAATATTATAACATATTTTTAATTTTCTTTTGATATAAGGAAAACCCTTGAGTTTATTTTTTAAAAAAAAATTATACAAATCAAATTATTCTACGTCTACTCTTGGTCTAAAATGATTTTTTTTACGTTAAAAATAACTCCAAGTTCAACCACGAGGTTCACGGATAAAAAAATAGATTAATATAGTAATTAAGGCCATAAAGCTATGATTTTTTTTTTTGTTATCACTTCTTAGTTCTTATATTGCTCGCTCTGTCTTCGTTTTTTATACTTTAGGACTATTTCTATTTATTTTTTAAGGGAAATACTTTATGAATATTTTAATTCTAATACTCCAATCCGAACAAAATAGAATACCTGTGCAGTCTTCAAGACAATGCATTCTTTGACTACGCGCATTTTAAGAAAATTAAGGCAGTGGCCCTTTTTATCTGTCCAACATGCTCTAAATTCTAATGACTGTCTACTTTTTAAAATAATTTATTCAAAATATTCATGATTAAATATACACAAATATGTCGACAAACTGTAAAAATAAAATTATATCAGTAAAACTGGTCAATGTAATTTTCCCTTTTCTAAAAAGAAATGTTTGGTACATTTTGAAAAAAAAAAAGAATAATAAAAGCTTAGCCATACTTTAAAAAGTTTGCATACTATTTTTTATTTTAAAGAATACATTTTTTTTCTATACACATAGTAGGGGGGGGGTAGGGTTCAACGCGGGCGTAGGGGGAGGAGAGCGAGGTTAAATGCCATCTGCGCATTCTTAAGCATTTGGCTTAAAGAATATATATTAGGGTTTAGTGTTTCTGCATTTGCTGCAGAAACTTTTTTTTTGTAACACTCACATAAAAGTGAGTGGGTCACATTGTAAAGAGATAAGAGAGAAAATATTAGTGGGATCCACTCACTTTTATGTGAGTGCTGCAGAAAAAAAAAAATGTTTCTATAGTAAATGCAGAAACATTAAACCCTACATATTATTATTCAAAGTAAAGATTTTCTGTAGTTAATATTAATAAAACAGAACAGAGTGATTCCATAGTTTACTCCCCCAAAATTTGTGGACAGTGTTGTGTGTAAATAAACAAAAATTTGTTGAACAGTTTAATTGTAAATGCCTTGCATGACTTAAAAAAATTAAAATATCTTCATATTCTTCTTTAAACAAAGTACTGTAAATGATGAATATAAATCTTTCATCGTTATTTTGAACGAGAAGACCGTTAATATACATACACGCACCTATAAAAACACTAACAAGCTATATAATAAAAGTTTAATTGCAAAAAAATTCTAAAATGGAAAAAATGATTTTTTTATAAACCTTGCTAATAAATGACTAATCACTAAATGCAACACACAAGACCTACACTAACTCTAAAATGTCCCCCAAGAGAGAGAGAGAGTAACGTACATTGGCAAGGCGGCCATCGGAGAGGCCGGAGTTAGAGCGCCAAGTTAGTAGCTGGTGAGGAGGGAGCCTCCCTGACCTCTGACCTTGAAAGAACAACAATGACTTTGCCAATGCTTCTCTGTAATTATGAGGGTTTCCCTCAACATTGTTAACTATGAAGAAGAAGACAAAGAAGAAGAAGGAAAAGAAGAACTTGAACATAATAACTACAATGCAGAGAGAAGAAGCTAGCTCCCTCTCTGAAACTAATGAATGAGAATTGTTTCAGAGTGAGGCTTTTGGAGTTTTGGCGATGATTTAGCCTTAAACTGAACTTCCCCTTTTTATAAGACTCTGATTATGGAGCGCCTCAAAGCCAATCACTTGGCGCAAATCATGGCTTTTTTCTTAGACGACCAATAAATTTAAAATTTCATATTTATATGCACTCTTCTATCAATTTGTCTAACCATTCTACTTTTTATTTATTTTTATATATATATATATATATATGTATATATATGTGTGTGTGTGTGGGGGGGGGGTACGTTGTTGCATTATTACATCATAGAAAGTTTTCTATTAATTTATTTTAGTTATATATAATTCAACTGTTTATCAAAATAAAATATTCATTTTATAATCTATATATATGGACTTATGGGTAATTAGATATAATATACTTTTTATATGAAAATATATACCCTACTTCTAAATGTTGGAGCTCATTAAGAGGTTTAATCTGATACTAATTGTAAGATATTAATTTACTTTATTTTCTAAATTTATCACTTTCTCCCAAACTATATCTATTGATTGTAAATGTTAGAGTTTTTTTTTTATCAATTTGCACTACATACTAGGTCCTATATTTAAGACTAGAGTTAGTAATATTTTCCTCAAATTATCTCTTTTGATTACTTATATTAAAGAAGGATTTTCATGCATGAAGATTGAAGGTACATAGTTTCCGTTGTAAATAATTAATTTAGGGGTATCATAGGGAAAAATACATATTTTTATAAATAACTAACCCAATTAATTTTTTTCATACTCACAGATTAGTTATCTTACCTCTACAATTAAAATCAGTGTAGTAAAAAAAAAAAAAAAAAAAAAAAAAACAAAATTATCAGAAGTGGATTATATTGATAAACCTCGTGGGAGACAAAGGGCCGGGACAGTTATAAGTGGAGGCTAAGTGTCATAACGACATAACGATAATTGTCCAATTGTTAGAACCGGTCTCTCACTATCAACTGTTTCTTCTTCATTTATTCATTTATCTTCTTCATCTAACTTTATCCAGAAAGTTCAATGTATAATGAAAAATTTGAAGGTAAAACAATGTATAATTAAAAATCAATAGAAGTAATTTAAATTGAGAGTCTTAAAGATAATTATAAGACCCATTTCATTTTTAACAAGATCAAAATTAATAATATTATAATAATATACTAGGTATAATAACATTGTTGTTGTTGTTGTTGTTAATATTAGCTTTTATTGATAAATGAAATGGAAATAAATTATTATAAGTGGAAATAGTATTTATAAAACAGGGAGAAACTACATTTTAACTAACGTTCCTCAGAAACGAAAGGAATATCTAAAAAGATATGTGTGTGTGTGTGTGTGTGAACACATTTAAATTAAATACGAAAACAAAGTGGAAATATTGTTCTATTTAATTATCATCTTGACTTGTAAATGAGAATGCTTTGACTCGAACAAATTATAAGAGTGTTGGGTAAACTAAGAATACAAATAAAGAGAAAATAAATGGCATTCCAAATGAACTGACTTAAACTGGATCCCCAATTTGCCATTCTATGTTTGACTACGTGTTATGATCTTATCCTTATTTCTCCTCTCTCTCTCTCTCTCTCTCTATATATATATATATCTATAGACACACACACACACATATATATAATTTATAAAAGAAAAATCTAACATGCCAGATAATTCATGAACTCTAAATAATATAACTTTATTTCTAACATTTGGCGAGCATGGAACCTAAACTAATTAATTTCATCAAAAGATGGTCTTTGATTTCCTCCCAATAAGTGGAGTTTTTTCAGGGTCACCTCCAAAGCATAGTTGATCCCACGTCAAATTATTTATCATTGTTTTCTGTAATATTTTAATCCCTCTTTATTTTTCTAAGTCAAAAAGCCGGGAAAATGAAAACATATATGCTTTATAATAATTATAGTGGACGTTATTCGGTACAGATGAGCACAATCTCGCAACAACAAGATTAGCAAACAATCATGGTTCATGCTATCATGATTTAACAACTTATGATATTTCTTTATCCAATGAATTTTGTAGTGGATAAGTGGATTCGTTATTGGATATACTCATATAAAAAGTTACAAAAAAAATCTTAGAGGTTTTTCCATTTTAAATATTGTCTTGTCTCTTTTATATGAGTGCACATATATTGTCATCTCTTTTATAATTTAACAGTTAAGTTGGTACATTATTAATAAGATGAATGTTACTTGGCTTTTATTCATGAAAAAAAAAATTAAAATTGAATATTTCACCATTAGATAACTTAATTTTAACTTTTGATGTTTTGTCCATTAGTTTGGTTGTCTGCGTACGTAACACTGTTACACAAATTTGAGAATGTTATAGGACAAAGTCTAGGTCAAATTCATTAGAACCATTATATCCATTGTTCCAATCAAATTCCGTCACCTATATTTATTTTTTTCAATCAAAATTAACCCCAAATATGATACATGGACGTAATACTTTTAATAAATTTTAGTTTTGTCCAATACTCCCTCTGGATCCTAATTATAAGACCAAGTTGATTTTCTTGGAGAAATTAAAGAAGCTAATTAAATTACTTTAAAGTATTTATATTTATATTTTTTCTCCAAACTAATTAGTTTGACTAATAAACTAATATATAATCTAAGAATACGTAACATATGATATGATTAAGTAATTTATTTAGGTTTCTTAATCTCTCCAAAAAAATCAATCTGGTGTTATAATTAGGATCGGAAATAGTATTATATATCAAATTTAGCTAGCAATGCCAATGATAAAGTTTTTATTTTCTAATATTAGGAGGGTTTAAAATTTTTATTTTTATTTACATTTCACTATACTTTTATTACCTAAGCTAATTAGTTACAACTTACAAGTGACTTGCAAATTGTAAATTTTAAAAATATTTGAACCTGTTTAAACAGTAATTTAATTGAAACTAGCATAAGGGCTGCCAGAGAACATAGTAATGTATTTGATTGATATCGTTATATATAATTGATGTACTTGAATAATACTAGTACTAATTAATTATAAGAAATACCATGATTTTTAATTTTAAAATGAACTCGTGCCCCAATCCTCTCATGATGTTGCTCACGTGCTTACCTTATCCACGACCATCGCATAACATGCTCGATTGATAGCCTAAATTCAAACTCATGCTCCTAAAATCATGGCCTTGTTTAGTCAAGGGATTGTGAAACATCAATCTAAAGTATACTTATTCTCTATTTTGAAAGAAGCTGCCCACAAAGGCACAAACTTTTATTTTTATATTTTTTAGTTTACTCCCTCCAACAATAGATTTTTCCTATGAGGCCCTCTCTTCAATTCCTATTATAGGACCATTCTAAAGCGTGTTCTTGAACCTTTTTATAAAGTTTTTAATACCTTTAAGGAATATTAAACATTTTATTTATATATGTTCGTATTTAACAAGGGTAATGGGAGAGTATAAATTAATATGATATTAGATTTTAATTTGACGTTGTTAATTACGGTAATATTAGAAATCACTTGAATTTTATGAAAAAATTAAGAACTTTATAACTATTTTTATTGGCACATATGTATTAGTTAAAAATGATTTACATTTGATACTGGTGGAAGTATTATATAAATTATTTATCACATTTTTTTATATGATTATTATTAAATATTGGTTTATATTTTTCAAAGAATGGAATTAATAAATTAAAAATTTTGTTAATACTCATATGAGCTAATTAATGAGTTTTAAATCTCTCTGTAATTCTGATGAAAATACTGCGAGTGATTTATATAAAATACTGTGATAAGTAATTAATTAAACTATTTAGCATCTAATATTAGATTATGATAACTTTGAACATTGTCATATTTATATAAAAATTAGTATTTACATCCATGCCATGCATGGGTAAGCTATCCACAATTTTATATATTATAGCGGACTTTTTATCCCTTGAACTAATAATGATGTCTTGCATATCGAAATAAATTAAAGGTATACCATAGGAATTAATTTGAACCAATATATATATATATATATATATATATATCACATATTCAAAATCACTAAAATAAAGAAAAATCATTGTGAGGTCCCAAAAAAATAATATAATAACAAGTAAGTCTTACAGCAACTGAGCAATATATAGTGACAAATTTCAGTGTAAAAAATAATAAACAGTCTATACTTCTCATTGGTTGTGAGATTTTTTTTGGTAATTACATTCATTACATAAAATCTTATTATGAATTTTTTTTCTTAAAAAAGGAAGAAAAATAAAACAAAAGAAACGAACCATGAAAAGAGTCAATATGATAAGAAATTGTGTCATTCTCTTTCATTGAAAATGAAAACCTAAAATTTGAGGCGCACGGAGAAAAAATATAATATTTCTCATCGAAATAACTCAAGACATAACCTCGATCTCAGGAATATGCTTCCCTAATCGAGTCACAATAAAACATGTTCCATTGTATAACCCACTAGCTAAACTAATTATCTCTTATTATTGATTCTGGTGATGATGTAGGTAGGGGTGTCTTGTAACATGGACATGTATAGTATGTTTAATAGCTATTATCGATAAATTTGTCCTAATTATAGAAACATTTTTGTAGTGTAATTTGCATTATAAAAGTGTTCCTATAATTAGAACCGGACATTACAATTGAATTTTTTTTTTTTTTTTTTATGGAATATTTTTCAAAGAAACAGGCTGTATATTATATCACGAAAATAAATATCCATGTACTCTCTCCCACGCAACCCTCTTGTCTAGAGGAAAAGAAAAAAGAAAAAAACTTTTTTCCAACGAAAAAAGGTGGAAAATAATTATATATGTCCAAACACAGTGACACTCAACTCAACTAAACTTTTGTGTTAACAGAAAAAAAAAAAAAAAACCAATATAATAGAATACATATTGTTTTGATACGATGAATGTATTTTATTGTGAATTAATATTGATCAATTATTAAAATATTTATGGACTTAATTGAAAAAATTTTTTTTTTCTTGAAATCAATTTAATCCTAATCCGTTAACCTGTTTTCTCTCTTTCTTCGTAAAGTGAGATATTACGAGTATTAAGATTTGGGTTGGTGGGCAAAGATATGTAAGCAAATAGGAGGGAATATGTGGTATAGTTACTAATACAGAATAAATTAATAAATGATAAATAAGTATAAATCATTATTTAACTTTCATGTAACACATGAACCCATCATGTGGACCTATGGTTTAGAAAATAAAGCACCTAAAGCTAAAAGAACACTGAGACACTTTTAGAAATTGGCAATGTTATGACTTTAATTTCTTGGTTTTAAGGAATTATTTTATTATGAATTTGTCTAAAAAGAACTAAAGAAAGAAAGAGATCGAGGCGCGAAAGACGCCACTTGGAGGGAGTGATAGCCTTCAATTGCGCAAAGTAAACGGCGCCGAAATTAAACTAATTGATTAAAAAGTAAAAACGAACTCTGCTTAACATTTGGTTTCTAAATTATATTTGCTTCTCTTTTAAAAAAAACACAATCATTCGTTTCTCACTCTCTTTCTAATTATTTATTTATGAAATACGATTATTTCTTTTTGAATTTTTTTTTTTTTTTTTAAATAAATACCATTTGACACATGAAAATAACAAATAAACTTCAACTGACTATTCTAGAATTTTGAAATTTTATGCTTTTACCAAAATTGCCCCTCGTGTGTTTTAAAAAAAAAAAAAAGAACCATCGTTCGCCGGCAATAGCGAAGCTCATAACAACTTGAGTAATGAGATTGACTACTTTAATATATGGATTGATTACTTGAACTCCATGAACCCTATCTGATGTCGTTAACAAGTTGAATAATGGCAATGACAAATTGAGTACAGCCCGTGGTGGAGCCCGGATTCAAAATTTATGGGTGCACAATTAGTGGTGGGATTCGGGGGCTTTTTTTTAAAGAAAGTTTTAAATGTATTAAAAAAACAAAAGAACATAAACTTTACCCTTATAAATTGTGTGTGTGCATTGCATAGTCTTTTTGACTAGTGACTATGTGAATTACATTAAGAATTTAGATGAGATTCATATTTTCGAGGGGCGCATAATTGAAATATATATGGGATATATTATTCTGTCTACCCTTATTTTGCCTACTTTTACCTATCCATCTCAATGCTGTTAGATTATAATCTTATCCAACGACGGAGATTTAAGGAATAAAATAAATCATTTTACCCTTTCCTCTCTCCTATCGTCTCCCACCCTCTCTCTCTCTCCCCCTTCGAATTTGAGATTTTTAATTATATACATTGGGTCCTCTTATTTCCTCTCATTGGCACAGAATTATCAGACAACAATCCAATCCCAGAAAGGAAAAGGAAGCAGGAAACAATCTGGATAGAGTGTGTTCAGTGGAAGAAATTTCTGAACAGTTTTGGTGGTCATTTGGTACCTAGTGTGAAGGATGAATCCTCCTCGGGATGAATCGCAGTGCTTCCGAATAATAATCAAGAGTCAACTAAACTATTACAACAGAACGATTATAAAAGCATTCTTCGATTCTTCATTCCTTGAAAATATTGCATTATATTTTCATCATCAATCTTATCAAATATATCATGTTTAACATAAGTATGTCAAGAGTTCTCTAAGATCATGCAAGGTGAGTTTGAAATGTCTACGAAAAGATAATTAAATTTCTTCTTAGGACTTTGAATCAAGCAAAAGAAGAATGAAATATTTATTTTCCAAATCAAATACACTACAAAAAAAATCAGTTTTAGCGACGGAAAAAATCGTCGCTAAAAGGACTTTTCCGTCGCTAAATGAGTTAGCGACGAAATTTGCGACAGTTTCCTCCGTCGCAAAAACCTCGTCGCAATTGCGACGGAAAACTCTAAATCCGTCGCAAATTTGAATTTTGCGACGGATTTAATTTCCGTCGCTAATTAGCGACGAAAAAAATATCCGTCGCTAACCCCGTAGGATTAGCGACGGAATTAAAATCCGTCGCTAATCCCATGGGGTTAGCGACGGATTTTTTTTCCGTCGCTAAATTCGAATATTTTTTTTAAAATTAAAAAATTATTATTTTTCTAATTTTTTTAAATTTATATAAATTTTGATTTTAAAAAAAAAATTTGAAATTTTTTTAAATTGTTTATTCCTATCACAAATATTGATTTAATCAATCATCTGGTCAAAATAATATGTTTTTCAAAAGCGGATAAACAAAACAAATCTTTGGCTAAGACCGATAAGGTATAGCTACAAATAGAATCCAAAGTGAAGATGGATTACTCTCTCCACTTCTTATTATAAGGATCTCCTTCCCCCGAAAGAACGATAAACAAAACATAATTACACAAGGAGAGATAAGTATTGACAACATAGGGTAAGAAATTAAACTATAAATTAAAAAAAAAAAAAAAAAAAAACAAAAAACATACACAAGGACGACACACACATAAAGAGGGAGGTTGATATTTCCTTCAATTCTTTCATCCACACACATCCATACATATATATACATACACACACACACACATAGGAGTTAGATACCAAGACAGAATTTAGAAGAATAAGAGAATTGGGGAACAATGCATAGGAACAAGAAGAATTAGACATCTTTGAATAAATCGATCAAATAATCAGATAATAAAATAGGAACAAGAAGAAAAATAAAAATGAATTTAGTAAATAATCAAAAATATATGAAAAAACTGAAAAAAAAAAAAAAAAAAAAAGTAATCAAACTTACCCGGCAAACCCGGTGACGGCGAAGACCGGAAGGGGTGGCGGCGAGACCGAGGGCGGCGGCACGGGAGGTGGAGGACGGATAGTGAAGAGGAAAAACGAAGAGCCAGAGGGAAAACGAAGAGCCTAAGACGCAGAAATCGTGAAAGTGATGGAGGAAGAGAGGGTGGGGAAATTATAAATGATTTTGCGACGGAATTGGATTTCGTCGCAAACCCCTAACCCCGGGTTTTGCGACGGAAATGTAATTCCGTCGCAAAATCATTTTTTCAAAAACAAATTTCAAATTTAGCGACGGAATTTTCATTCCGTCGCAAAACCCCTAAAGGGATTAGCGCGGAATTCGTTTCCGTCGCAAATCTAAGGGGATTAGCGACGGAATCCAAATCCGTCGCTAATCCCTTATGGGATTAGCGACGGAATATAAATCCGTCGCAAATCCCTTAAGGGATTAGCGACGGAATCCAAATTTGTCGCTAATCCCCTTATGGGATTTGCGACGGAATCCAAATCCGTCGCAAATCCCCAAGGATTTGCGACGGAACCCAAATTCGTCGCAAATCCCCTTAGGATTAGCGACGGATTTGGATTCCGTCGCTAATCCTTAGAAGCCAATTTGCGACGGATTTATTTTCCGTCGGCCATTTTTTTGCGACGGATTTTTAAAATCCGTCATAAAAAATTTTAAATTTGCGACGAAATTGTAAATCGTCGCAAATATCTTAAAATTTGCGACGGAAAATTTTCCGTCGCAAATTCGTCGCTATTCATGTTTTTTCTAGTAGTGATACTGTGAGAGCTTTTTAAGAAATATGGAATGGATCACTGCAACGGAGTTTATACCCCTATGAGCTCAAGAATTAAATTTCTTCTTAGGACTTCGAATCAAGTAAAAGAAGAATGAAATATTTATTTTCCAAACCAAATACCTACGAAAGCTTCTTAAGAAATATGGAATGGATCACTGCAACAAAGTTGATACCCCTATGAGCTCAACGACTTTTGTAATATCCTAATTTTTACTTTTAGGATTTATTTATAATTAAGAGTGAAATTATATATGATAAATGTATTTAATTTATAATTTTTAAAAATATATAAAAATGAAAATATGGGTATTTTGTGGTAATTTTTTCCCCTATAAAAAAAGGAAAAAAAAGAAAAGAAAATGAGTGCATTTGATTACGTGAGTTCAACATGACATGCGCATGCAAAAAAGAAAAGGATGATGCACCTGCGGGGAGTCGAACTAGGGATTGTTGCGTCGCCGGGTTATTGTTCTACAACTAAACCTTTGGTGCTTCTACATGAGATATTCCTTCAAAATATATATCTATTATAAAATTTTTGTGTTTGCACTTGCAGACATATGCCCCAATGTGGCTCCGCCACTGAGTACAAGGATTGACAAATTTCGCTCCTAGGGTTGTTAATGGCTATACTCAAGTTGTTATTGTCAATACTCAAGCTCTCATTGCATTTATTCAACTTGTTAACGACACTTGATAGTGCTAGGGAGCTGAAGTAATCAATCCAATTACTCAAGTTGTTACTAGAGCTTCGGGCGCCGGCATCGAAGGCCTGCCAGTAGGGTGGTGCTAGTCTCTAGAGTTCCGACGGTGGCAAGGTTTTTTTTTTTTTAAAAAAAAAAAAAAAAAACTTGAGAGGCATTTTAATAGAAACACAATATTTTAAAATCCTAGATTAGTTCCTTGAGACCTATTTATTCTTTTCCATATATTAACAAACTTCTTGGGATTTTTCAAATTCAAACAATATTTATTTAGAATTTTCTCTTTTTTTTTTTCCCTCCATTTTTATTATCCCCAAATTGCATAGAATGAAGAGAAGTCAAATATTCTACTACCAAACTTGGCCTAACTGTCTGTGCGTGAACGTGACCCCTTGTTTGCGTACCTCAAGGGCCGAGTAAAGTTCACGGGTCTGGGTCTAAAGCAACTTTTTACGAAAATTGAATTTGTCGTTAAATCAGTTTATATATATATATATATATAAATGAATTAGTCTAATTATAGTTGACCAGATCGACTACTATGGACTGATTCACTGGTTTATTAGATCGACTACTATGGACTGATTCACTGGTTTATTGGAATAGCCGGCAGAGTGTTTTGTTACCGTGATTTAGACCTTTTTATTTCTTTTATCTCAAAACCATGTCTCATGTTATGCAATCAAAGTAAAAATATATAAAATCTAACCCTATATATTGACATATCCAAAACTGTTACTCAGACTAGTTAATTAGGTTCTAAAGAAGAGAAAAAATATAAAAAAAGTCTCAACCTAAAATCCCCTATCAAAACAGTTCCTAGGGACTTTTTTTTAATATTAATTACAAAATTTCAATATTAAAAAAGTCTTGTTGTCAAAATAGTTTTTCCTATTGTTAAAATGGTTTTTTTTTGTTGTTAAAATTTCCTTAAGAAAAATTGTTGCCAAAATAGTTTTTTCCGTTGTCAAAATAGTTTTTCTATTTGTTAAAATGGTTTTTTCTGTTATTAAAATTTCCCTATGAAAAATTGTTGCCAAAATAGTTTTTCCTGTTGTCAAAATAGTTTTTTCTGTTATTAAAATTTTTTCGAGTTTTTCCCCTAGCGTGTATATTTTAAAAGGTTGGAAAATTTTTGACAACAATTTTTCATAGGAAAATTTTAATAACAGGAAAATCTATTTTGAAGCGGGACTTTTTTGATATTGGAATTCCATAATTAATATTAAAAAAAGTCCCTAGATAGGGGATTTGGGGTGGAACTTTTTTAATATTTTTTTCCTTTTTAGGACTTCATTGATATTTTCCCTAAAATCTAGCCCAATATATTGACATATCCAAAACTGTTACCCAGACTAGTTAGGGGACTGATGAATTTCCGGGTCATTAGTCTAATCGACATACTTGAATTGGGTTTTGATATTATGATTAGTAATAATTGTAGGCCATGGATCTACCGAAAATGAATATGTTCTGGTCATAAGAACAAAATAGATTGGAAGATAGATTGGACTTGACCTAGGAACAACGCCTAGGGCCTACGTACCCTTCCGAGGGATTAAAGTCCATGTAGTTCGATATATATATAGGGGGTGGGGTGTGTGCTCTGTATGGCAGAATTGTAAAAAGTAGAGAGAATGTTTCTGTGTACTGTTCACCTTCTCTCTTTAGGAATGTTTCCTTATGTATATTTATAACGGCACCATCGGTCCGAGTGTGGGAGCGTGTTTCCACTACTCCATGTTCTAAGCCCCCACTACTAGCACCATTGCAAACGTGGGTATGACCGTGGGATAGCTCTCCTTCAATTGGGCCGACCTCGTAAGCCCATTTCGAGGTCCATAACAGTTGCCCCCCAGCCCGGTAGTTCAGGTCTCTGAGCTGCCGGGATGCATTAATTGTTTGATTGTGAAACACAGATTTGTCCGAGACGTATCCAGCTTATCCAGGTTGTGTGAGAAGAAATAAGATCCCTTGCTTGCTTTCGTAGCAATTTTTCTCGGTCTATATTCCTGCATTTAATAATATGTAAGCAAATCACAATAAATGGAAGATACTTACTGTTTACGTAAATCGTTCAACTTGCTCATTTTGAATGCTTGTTTGAGTTTGATTTCCGTTCTGGTTTCCATTAACCCCAACTATTGATAATTTGCATTCCTGCTAACAACTCATTGCCCCCCAGCACGGTGGTTTAGGTCTCTGAGCTACCGGGATGCATTGATAGTTTAACCTGGCTCTCCACATGGAACTCGGGTTTTAATTATACACAGAAGCTCGGATTTTGCCTATAGTCGGGCTTCAAAAATTTACACGGATCCCAAATTCTAACTAGATTCAGTTAAAATGGGTCCGCCTTCATAACTGTACGTGGATCCCGAACGTTAACTAGATTGGTTAATCGAGTCCGACTTCAAAAATGTTATGCGGATTACAAACGTTAACTAGATTCAGTTAACGGAGGATGCCTTGAAAAATTATTATGGATCTCGGACTACAACTAGATTCAGTTATCCGGCTCCGCCTTCAAAACTTAACACGGATGCCGGATTTAAACCAGATTTAGTTTACACGGATCCGCCTTTTTTATCTTCGCAAACATGTACCCGTAGCTCGGATTTAAACCAAATTCGGTTTAAATCGGGTCCGCTTTAAAACTATTACGAATCCGGATCTTAATTAGATTCGGTTAGCCGAGATCCACTTTCAAGAATTTACATGGATCCCGATTCCTTTTGCTCTTCTCTTCCCTTCTCAATGTCGAACTTGAGACCATGTGGTGAGAAATCAATGTTTTTTAACCCACCAATATGGCCCTCACACGTTGACGATGGGGTATTCATCCCTGCTCCGGATGCAACCGCTTTATTAGCTATTTTTGTTTGTAATTGTACATTTAATGTACTGAGTTGTTGTGCCCGTGTTGGGCTCTTGTTATGACAAACTTTTAATTTATAAAATCAAAAGTGTGCCGATTTATGCTTGCTCCCTTTTGTCTTTGCCTTTCGCGAGAAGAGAATGTAAGAGCCAACTTGATCAAGATCGGCTAGTACACTCGAACCCTTTTTTTTTTTCTTTTCTTTACGTGGCAACTATGTTGCTATTTACATGATTTACGAAAACATGCATTTGCAATATTTTTCGTACATGTTCTTTTTTGGCCATTATTGCGATACAGCAAACACGAATTGCTAACCCGAGTTTCCGTTCGCGCATTTTTGGCGGCTTTGCCGCTATATGATCTATAGTGTGTTTTCATTATAGATTCATATTGGGCGGATTGTTCCGCTGGCGATTTTATCGCTACATGATTTATGAATTAATTCAAAATCCATACATGTTTCGTCGCACCTCGTTATCTTTGCTACAATATGTTGAAATACGGGTTCTACGATCCCGCTAGTCTTCATTAATCAAATGTTTTTCTTCGACATGATTTTCGGAAACAGGTTTGTGTACCTCGGATCCCTGCACGTTTAGCCTAGGTGGCATTGTCGACGCACATGGAGCCCGGGTTCTAACCAGATTCAGTTTAACCGGGTTCCATCTTCGTTCCCTTTTGTAGAGACGGACTCCACACGGATCTCGGATTTAAACTAGATTCGGTTCAAACCAAGTCCGCTTTGAAACTTTACACGGATCCCAGATTTCAACCAAATTTGGTTTAACTGGGTCCGCCTGCCTTAGCTGCCTCATGCATGTACAGAGAACCCTCACCGTGGAAAAATTCTACTTTTGCCCACATTACATGGGTGATCTGATTTATTGGTTGTAAAGCTGGCACATCATGGACCCATATTTGAGAAATATGAGTCTTATCCCCAAATAACTTGAGCATACTGATCATATACATTATTTTCTCGATGGGCATAAAAGTTCCTTGCTTTGTCATCCTCCGAAAAATTTTGCTTCTTCCAACACGGCATAAATTGCACAATGAACGCCGATTTCTTCAAGGATTTTCTTCTGAAGCATTGTGGTCTTGGAAAGCTGCTGAAACTTATTTAATTAAATGCAAACAATCATCTAGATTCTCCATCCCCTTTCAGAATTTAATATTTCTTCTTTTCCTCTGAAGCTTTTTGCCACAAATTATCAAGGCTGGTGGATCCCACGTCAGCCTCAAAATTATTAACATCATCATTGGAGATAGTCTTTTGTATGTTACCAACATCCTGATTGGCATGTTCCACAATAATTTAAGAAGTTGCACCGCCACCTGACCTTTGACCATGAGGAACTGCACTATTAACTGGAAATTTAATTTTCTGTAGATTTGTCTGACAAGAACGCGTCTTGGCATGGCAGATAATAATCCATGCTTTCTTTGAATTCATCAATACCCTTCTGATTTAGCAGCAAAGACTCCACCTCTTCTTGGAGAGTCTTTATGCCATTCCATAGATTTTGCTATTCTTCTGAGCCGCCAACTTTCCGCCAACACCATTCTCCTTATAACAACTTTGATTTGGAGCATTTCGCTTCAGGAAAATCAAACTTGATTCACAATATCAGCTTCAAGATTTGCCAACTAGCGGTGGCTTATGGTGATATTGCAGCTTCTCGCTCCTTGCCAGCGAATGACTTGTGCAGATGCATCATGCAGTCATCCTCCTTTCGTTTCTTGGCTTAATGGCATCGGTGCAAGGTGAAGAAAACAAAACTCTTCTTAGACTGAACGTTTATCCATGGGATGCTTCCTCAAGAAAAATATTCAAATTATTCTCGTCGGATGTTTCAACTTCATCCATTACTCCTCTATAGCATTCCTCATCAGCAGCATCTTCCAAATCAGTTAATTCTGATAGAAGGTGATATTTTTCCGGTGATTCCAACAAAAAGGAAGCACTCAAGAAATCAACACAACTATATGCCTCATGGTGGGCACCAGGGATTACATTTCTTTAAGGCATTTTATCGAACACCCAACCAGCAAGGTTAATCCCAAATACTTGCTTCCTTTGATCAAGCAAATAATTCTTCGCACACCTCCTCGGAAGCCCAGTTAATAATTGTCGGTCACTCACCAATGCGGAGGATGACAAATTACTTTATGGCAAAAATTAAAGGAACTTTCATCCTCAAAGGCACTAATGGGAATGGTAATAAAAAATCATGCTCTTAGGCAGATGGAAGATCAGTTATCAGGTGAAATTCCAGAAAGCTTAGACCATCTTCAATCTATAATAGACTTTAGTATCTTCTTCAATAATTTATGAGGCAATATTCGTCCAAAGTTTGGGCTCCATTCAAACCTTAGAAGATTCGAGATTGCTTCGAACAATTTCACACGTAAACCTCCGCAGAACTTGCATTGCCATTGAAATTTATTTAGATTAACAGCTTATGACAATAAACTCATTGGAGAATTACGAGAATCACTTGTATCGGCACCAACACAAATTGATGGCTCAATCGAGATTGCAAAGCGGCTTGAAGAATGATGATGCCCTCTCCAATCGCTCCTCCGATCGATCAGTAGTTCCTCAACTTTGGTTCTTTGATGCCGCCGCTTGCTTCAAGTCGTAGACGGAGATGAATTGTACCTCCTCGACTCTAGCATTTGACCCCAAGCATTCACCCTTCCACATCCCGGCACCTCCGCATCTCCGCATCTCAGACTCAGGGCGATATCGAATACACACCTCGGGGTTCTCTGAATCAACTTCTCAGAAATATACACCCCGGCCTATCGGAATCCCGGCATACATGAACTTCGGCTGCATAAGTGAAGAACTCCTACTCCAACCTCGGCTGCCTGAATGAAGAACCTCGGCTGCATGGGTGAAGAATTTTTGCTCCAACCTCGGCTGCATCCCTCCTTTGATTTATATTTAACCTTTGACACGTCAGCCGGAAAAGCCTGAGTATTTGGCCGTGCAGCAAACTTTACTATGCTACAGCTTTCATGACCTCATCATCTCGGCAATATGATGACAAGACACCCAGGTTAAGTATTTGTATCAAACCTACACCTCGGGATCACCCCGCGGACTCTTGATGTCATCGCTTTTTATGCAAGTGACGAGTCTAACTGTGGGCTCTCATCTCGGCTTCGGTTATCTCGACGCTATCATGAGAAAAGTCTTGCAACGTCAGTTTGTATATTGCAGAGAATCCACAGTGATGCCGACTTGGATCACTCTCATCATCTCGGCTTTGCATCCCGGACATGCACACACACGGGGCATCCCAGCATCATCTACAGGCCCAACACATATCCTTCTACGAGCAAGGTATGAAAAAGAGTACTCTCTGGCTCTTCACGATACACCACCAGAAATTCTTGATTCTTTCATTTCGATCGTATTACACAGAGCGCTAAGTTTCTTTGGTCTTCATCATGGTTCCTTCCCGAGTAGCGTGCTTTGCTTTTTACCCTGTTTCAACCAGTGAAAACAGGACACCTCGGTAATCCAGGATGGTGATCCCGGCAGTGGACAAGAAGATGAGAGGTGAGAGACGCCATTGTTGCTTCATTGTGCTTAATCACTGGGAAACCGAAAAAGATACATTCCAGGGAACTCGGCTTCACTGCTTTGTCGGGTTAAGAGATCTCGGCTCTTTTGCACGCCGGCTTCTGTTTGACCTTGGACCACCTTTTCCTCGGCATTGAGCATCATGACTTCAATGTATACTCCGGGTATGGAATTATAATCCCATACTTCAAACAGACTCCTCCTCCTCATAACTCTGGACTTCAAATGACTATCCCGGCTTATAATTCCAGACTTTCAATCATGATCCCGACTTTCCATCAAGACAAACGCTGATTTTGGGAAGCTCAAAGGCATCATATACGCGGCTTCCTGATTGTTTGGTCCGCTCACTGGATCTCAGCTCCATTGCCGTGGTGGCTTTAGCTATGTCGGTTAAAACATTATCTGATTTGAACATAGTGAGGAATCTCGGCATACGCGACATAGTGAGGAATCTTGGCATGCATCATGTATATCTCAGAATTGCACCACACTACGAGGCATGGAAAACAATGATTCCTTTTGCCGGTCAACTTTTGACTTGTATTTGGAGAAGACAAATGGGGTCTAGTGAGAACAATAGCATCTTATTAAGAAGATCGCAACTCGGCCGTACAAGTCTTTCAATTTTCCTCTCAAACAGATGAAGGAATCCCAGCAAACTATCCTGGACATGCACACATTCAGGACAACTTGGGGATGTTAATACTTTTGAGGTAGCGTCAAATCCCCGTCTCGGCATCACCCCTTCACCGCATCAACATCTCGGCAACTTCATCCTCCTATATCTCGGCATCACAAGACGGTGTGAAGTCTCCATCTCGGGGCCGGCGGTGTAAGGACCCCTTTCTCATGATTTTAGTGCTAGGCTTTTTCGGTAATCTCTACGCGCCAAAGATCACTTATAGGGTTTCTTCATGTTATCTCAAAGACGGCACTATATTAGAAGCATCATGATCTCGGTGTTGATAGTTGTGAAGCATCCCCATCTCGGAATATGCCACCACTTTCAATAATCGTGCTCTCCCCTGATTACAGCATTATGCCAAGGGAAATTCGAATAATTAAGATCCCTATAATTTCGGATCCCATAATAACTGGCCCGAATTCATCGCCACTTCCCCATTAGCACCAGCGACAGTTCATTGAAATTTTCCCACGTTCTCCACCCTCTCTTCCCAACATCAGAAATGCAAGGAAATCATATTTGAAACCAGAATCTGGGATCTTTCGGCACAATGCACTTGAAGCATGTCTTCATGACTCCTCTTTTAATAACCGCAAGAAAATACTTGGCCAAGCTCCACAAAGCAAATTGTCATCTTTGTTTCACTTGAGACCAGGATGACGCCCTCGGCTTGGGATCGCTAGGCTACTTCGCCATTCGAAAATAATGAAATTAAAGCTAAGTAGGAACCGATAAAATATGTGTGACTTCATTGCTCCCATTTTGAAAAATCTTCGCGAGCGTCACTAATATTATCAACAAATAACTTCGCCATCGTCGTCTTCTTTCATTGAAGGATTGAAAATTTCCAGGGGTATGACTGATTTTTCACTAATTCACTGACCACCTTTGGTCGTAGGAATCGAAATTTACCGCATCCCCACAGACGGCGCCAATGTTCTGTCATAAGAACAAAATAGATTGGACTTGACCTAGGAACAACGCCTAGGGCCTACGTATCCTTCAGAGGGATCAAAGTCCACGTAGTTCGATATACATATAGGGGGTGGGGTGTGTGCTCTGTGTGGCAGAATTGTAAAGAGTAGAGAGAATGTTTCTGTGTACCGTTCACCTTCTCTCTTTAGGAATGTTTCCTTATGTATATTTATAACGGCACCATACTGGTCCGAGTGCTGTGGGAGCGTGTTTCCACTACTCCATGTTCTAAGCCCCCACTACTAGCACCATTGCAAACGTGGGTATGGACCAGGTGGGATAGCTCTCCTTCAATTGGGCCTCGACTCCGTAAGCCCATTTCTCGAGGTCCATAACTGAATAATTTCTCATAACGTGGTGAATTAAAGTTTAAATTTTTATCAAAAAAATGACTACATTCAATGTCTAACAACGGCTCAAATTCTCAAACACCATACTCCCAATTAGAAAATACTTAGCTTGTGTGTATCACTTTTCTTAGCTAGCAATTGTGCCATGCCTATCTTTTTTTATTTTTTATTTTTTTAATTTAGCACGTTATTGCCGGCATGTACGGACTTGAACCCATGAGAAGGGCCACCACAGGAAACCTCCACCACAAAGGCACAAACGTGTTGGCCTATCAAATAATAATAACGACAAGGGTGTGAGCCCAAAATTTTCCTCCACAGCCAGCTGCTCTATCTTACCCTTTGAATAATTGCATAAGAATTCTTATAGCCGCATGATTCGCACAATGATTTAGGAAATTAAATAATTTCAGTACTGAAAATATAAAATGAAATGAAATAATCAAGTTCGATGAAAACGAATACTCTATTTTACTGAAAAAAGGGATTAAACCATGCATGTGTTTTCTTGGGTATATTTTATCTTTTAGTTTTAGTTGAGGATTTTGATTATTTTATTTAAAAAAGGCTGATGCTTAAAAAACGAATAGAAATGTATGCCAAAATCCCCCCCCCCCCCCCTCCCCCACACTTAATTGACTATGTCAAACTAGATGCTTTCCATGATTTTAAATATTAACATAATTTTAGTTGAACAACTGAGCATTTTCAATTGTCACCCATAAGTTACAAGCTCTTTAATTTCCAAAGGAGTTCATGAATAAGAAAGGTTGAATATACTTCTTTAAATGCGTTTTTTGCAAGAAAAAAAGAAAAATAAAAGAAAAAAGAAGTTAGTTTTAAAAAATATTTTAACATAAACTCATTACATTAACCTTAAGTTTTCTATTTTGAAATTTCAATAGAATTTTATTTTAGTTATTTCTTCCATTAATTTTATCAATTTCCAATGGCATTATTAAGGTTTTGTTTTAAATGAGGATATTGTTTCCTTCAAAAATTCATTTCTATTAACTTTTTGTCAAGGTTTTCCATATTTAAAACAAAACTCCAAAGCAACTAGTCATCTACTGCGTCAACAAATGCTTTTGACATCCCTAGTGACTACTCTTTAGAGCTTGACATTTATTGGCAGGAAATACTTGCTTTACTTTTCGATTTTTCCGATGTTAGTATTAGACTTATTTCTCAGTTGTCATATCATATTTTCGCAGATAGAAGTTCATGTTCTATGTCAATTTGTAACTTATAGACTTTTTAAGTATTGAAATATCATTTTGTCCTTTTTTTAAAAAAAAAAAAAAAAAAAAACTCCAAAGCAACTAATACTTCATCATTAGGTAAAAGAGAAAAAAAAAATACTATCTAAATTGGTAAAATACAAATAAGTGTGTTGAATTTTAATAATTCTAAAGGGATTGATTTAGAATTTTGAAATGTTGCTAAATATGAAAATTAAGTAATTGCCCTTAGTTTTTTCCCCCCAATAAAAAGAAAAATCCTCAAATGCCCTTGCCAGCCATTGGCTATGGGAGCTCTAACGGCGACTGTCACCTGAGCTTCAAGGATCTAATTTTCTTTTTTTAATTTCTCAAGCAAAATTTATCAATATATATACTTGTGTTGTTAATATGTATATTAAAATAGTAAAGAAGGTATTTGTTGAATAATTCCTAATAACTATTTTATTTTTGCTATTAACAACTCAAGTATACATATTGACTGCTTTGCAATGGCCGCCAGAGCTTTGACTGTCTTTTTTTTTTTTTTTTAATTTCTCAAGCAAAATTTGACATATGTATACTAAAGTACTAAATAGGGTACTTGTTGAATATTTCTTGATAACTACTTAGTTTCACTATTAATAACTTAAGTATACATATTAACTATTTTAGTTTCTTTAACTAAAGTAGCCAGTCAATATTGAAACTAAAATAGTGATTTGTGAATTTAAGTCAAAGTATTATTTTTTTTAATGGGTTTAATGTTTTCTACAGTTGCTGCAAAAAAAAAAAAATTCAAAGACTCACATAAAAGTGAGTGGGTTCTATTAATGGGATCCACTCACTTTTATGTGAGTGCTGCAGAAAAAAAGTCTTTGTAGCAACTGTAGAAACATTGAACCCTTTTTTAATAGTGGTTAAATGGAGAGCACATATTTATCATCACACAGACATACTCACGCACTATACATAGATGTACACCTATGACCTCTCCCCTGAAGGGAGATGTGGATGTCATGTAAGCTAAGGCTTATTGGTAAGTAATAACATATTCTCATATATAAGTTGAGATAAATAAAAGTCGAAGATTTCTATTGTATTATTGTATTTCAGTTAAAAAGTGTTCTGTTCTGGTGTAGAACACAGATATATTGGACTTGACTAGGGGCCAAGCCTAGAGCCTACGTACCTTTTGAAGGGATCAAAGTCCACGTAGTTCGAACACACTCAAAAAGGGGGTGGGGTGTGTACTCTGTGTGACTGTATGTAAATAGTCTAGGGTTAGAACCTGTGTACCTTAGGGTTTTACCTCTGTATTTATAGAGTGTACCTTAGGTTGATGTGGCTTGGGCCGTGTGATCTGTGGCCCCGATATCCTAATCGTTAGATAGTCATTTAAATATACCTGGATCGTAGATAAGATTGGATCCTCCTATATTGTAGGTAGATCCTGATATGCAATATACTCCTTGTTGAGCCATATATTGAATATGGGCCTTATCCAGGTCCGTAACAGTTGCCCCCAGCCCGGTAGTTTAGGCTTCCGAGCCGTCGGGATGTATCTTGCCTCCAGGTTTTACTAGCCGAGCTATCTTTGCCGCGTGGGCCTTACATTGCTGAGTTGAATTACGTTGATCCGGCTATCAAGGCGGCTTTCCTCGAAGATCTGAGGTCTTGTCTCAAAGATCCTGAGTAGCGTTGTGATGGTTCGCCTACATTTGAATCCAGGTGTTGATCTCGACTATTGAAGTTGTCTTCTCCAAAGATCCGAGGTAATGTCTCAAGGATCTGGGATAATGTCGAGGCGATTTGCTTGACTTCGAGGTCGGGATCTTTCCTCAGGTTGCTCGGGCTAGATTGTTGTGAATCTTTACCCTCTTGCCTATCTACCGCGTAGTCGGGTTGTGTCATATTGACCTCGATTCGACATCGTTCGCTCAAAGATCCGAGGTAATGTCTCAAGGATCCGAGGTAATATCAAGGAGTTCGCTCGACTTCGAGGTCGAGATCCTTATGCGTTCGCCATCGTTGCCAACTGACACCTGGCGGCTTTGTATTCGTGCGGGGTTTCAACCACCACACCTAGTCACCTGTGGTTTCTGTGCGCATTTAATACATCTGTTGTGTCACGTGCGTCGGCCCTGCCTTTTGGGTTTAGAGGTCTCTAGGATGCCGAGGCTCCCTTTTTGTTTGACCCGAATTCCGTATCTGGATTGTTCCATCCTGATTTGCTTTTGTCCGAGTCTTTGACGAGTTCGGATTCGTATTCTGCTACCGATGTGCCTGTTTAGGCGATAAGTTTTCTCCAAGGCGGGATCTATTCGCCTTTCCTTCGTTCTTTGTTTTTTCTTGTCTCGGCCTCGGTTGATGGTGAACCTGCATTTGAAAATTCAAATAACCCCATGAGGGCTTCCGTTAGTTCTTCTCCCACCATTGACAACTGTATAGTAGTTGCCCCCAGCCGAGTAGTCACGGGCTCTGGGTTGTCGAGTGGATTTGTTATTGAACCCGAACATCGTATCTGAGTTGCTGCAACTTGTTGGATTTTGATGAATGTTTCTATCCGAGTTTCAACGACATGCAGTTCGGGTTAATCTTCTTTGAAACTTCGTCTGTTTCTTTTCATGATCATCGGGATGTCTTCTTCCTCAACCATCCGGGTTTCCACGTTCGCTGTGCCACAATATCAGATTCCCCTAATCTGAATTATCCAGGTTCCCCTAATCCGAATTATCCTGAAGAGGAACGGACCAGGCTTCCGGGTTTGTTTGTTGGTGCAATTGCTTATGTCGTTGATAGCTTTTCAGTGCCACCCTTGTCTTATTGCCCCCCAGCCTGGCAGTCGAGGGCTCTGGGCTACCGGGGTGCATTGACCATTTAACATGGATCTCATGTCCGGGGTTAATCTTCATTCCCACTAGCGAGATGCCGCTCCTCCGAGTTGAGGGTCAGGGCTTTAGTTTTATTTTTCTTTTAACTGGTCGGGTCGTCTGTGCCCTTTTGGAGAAAGCACTGGATGAGGCCGAGACCAAAATGATGGCCCCGGAAGAGGAGCGACGTCGCCATGGCCGCGCAGTAGGAAAGCGACTGAGGAGCTGCTTCTCGTCAAAGAGGCAATGGAGATGACGACCTCCGAGTGTATTCGTCCGCATAAGGCTCATGTTGAAAGCCTGGATGCTGTGAAGTCACTGCAGAAGCATCGCGCCGATCTGTCCTTCGAGCTGGACTCGACCAAGGCTGCTCTTCTGGCGGAGCATCAGGCCCATTTGGACACCACCAACTCGTTGAAAGAGACTACCTCCGACTGCTTTGACATGGCCTTAGAACAAATCAGGCACTTGAATCCGAACGTATCCCTGAACCTTTCCGGGTATGACTACCGGGCTTATGTGAAGGACGATGTCCTGGTTCGCCCCCCCGACGCCCGATGGTGGGTCCATGTCTTTTGAGGAGGAGTAACCGGAAGAGCAAGGCGATGATGAGGCCGGCAAGGAGCTCCGGAGGCCGGCGGTCCAACGAGGTGGTGCCTTCGATGATACTCGCTCCCCAAGCTAGAGGTCGAGTCCTTCACCTTTTTTGCTTTTTTCCTTGGGGCGTCGTGCCCTTGGCAAGTTTGAATTTTCCCTCGTAGGCCGATTGTAAGTTATGACAATCTCTCGATTATATAACCAATTAATTGCCATACCATTTTTGAACTCTAACCGTAGTTAGAAATTCATCGACCGTAGTAGGTACAGTCTTTTATACTCGATAAGAACTTAATTCGGGAGTGAAGGCGGGGTTATCTGTTTTAACCTCGTGGGGTGTTAACTTAACCGCACTACCTCGTTCCGCTTGACTAGTCGGAAAAGTTAATGGTAACCGAAATAAGGGCGAGGTAGTCACTTGTTCAACCGAGGTGTCCATTACCTCTAATCAAACATTTTGACTCGATCGGGATCGAATGACAACCCGCTTTCTTAAATCGGGCCAGCGTTGACGCGTCAATTTCGCGAAGGCCACGTATGGCATTTTCGCCGAGCTCTGACCAATGCACGTCGGAGTACAACGGCCGGTGTCATACATCTAGATGGTTTTGTTTTTTACCGGGTTTAAAGACCTCGGTGTCATGTTTACGACCGGGTGTAATGACCTCGGTGTTTCGGCCGGTGTAATGACCTCGAGTGTTTTTGACCGGGTGTATAGACCTCGGTGTAATGCCAGGTTTAAGGACCTCGGCTTCATGGTCATTACCGGGTGTAATGACCTCGGTGTATCTCTTTGACTATCGATAGTAAAATGAGATGAATTTCCATTGAGGAATTCTTTATCCGGGTCCTTTTAAGGAGTGCGCGTGGAGTCAATTGTACTTTACACGGAGCCCGGATTTTAATCTGAATTCAAAGTGTAGGGGTCCATTCAAGAATCTTTGCGGATCCCGAACGTTAACTAGATGTAGTTAACCGGGTCCGACTTTAAAACTTTACACGGAGCCACCAGATTCGATATAACCGGGTCCGCCTTCAAGAATTCACAGGGATCCCGAATTTTAACCAGATTCGGTGTAACCGGGGTCCATTCAAGAATTTATGCGGATCCCGAACGTTAACTAGATTTGGTTAACCGGGTCCGACTTCAAAACTTCACACGAAGCCGGGATTTTAACCAGATTTGGTGTAACCGGTCCGCCTTCAAGAATTTACACGAAGCCCGGATTTTAACCAGATTTGGTGTAACCGAGTCCCCCTTTTCTCCTTAGTTGCAAGAATTTACACAGAGCCGCATTTTAACCAAGTTTGGTTTTATTCGGGCCCGCCTTCTTTTCCTTTACAGGAATTTGAGATAGACTTGGCGGCCATAGCCATCGCAAATAATCCAATAAAGGACTTTAAAATAGACTTGGCGGCCATAGCCGTCTTTATATTCTTCAAACTCAGTTTTTTCCGAGTCCCAAACATGGAACACAGATTTAACTGTATAATCCTCAACTCATGATACAGTTTCACCATATGCAGACTTGAAAATTTTTTAACTTCATGCCACTGGTTTGATTGAAATAAACTCATGAGAATAAATACATCGGAGAGTAGATCAGTACCATATTTGGAGGAAGCTGTTAATTCTTCAAAGCATAATTCAAATTGATGGGAGCTGAATTTGTGCTCAAGCTGGGACAATTTCCCCATGTTAACTCCTCAAGACATTCCCAACGCAAATGATAAATTTTTCGAGAAAATCCCCAAGAAGATTTGGGAGACTCTCAAATTCTGTTTCTTCGAGATAAAGAAACGCCATCTTGCAGAGAACAATCAGAGAATCATCGGTCTTGCAAGGAAATAGACCTTACCATGATCATACACTATGTAAGAGAGTCACTTTCAAGTGCTCTTGCTCCACGACATTGTAGACAATTTCTAGATTATTTTCTAGAGCGGCCCGGAGAATATAGCTCGGTGCTTATTTATTGCAACATAAATAATCTCGATAGTTCCCATGAGATAATTTTCCAAAGATATCAAGCAAATGAGATAATTAATCTCGCACCATACCATGATCATACACTATGTAAAATAAATTTTCCAAAGATATCAAGCAAATGAGATAATTTCAAAGCTTTATTGTTGACTTCTATGCCATCTCGACATATTTTGATATTTTTCAAAGCAACCATCTCTCCGCCAACACCATTCTCCTTAAAACAACTTCGATTCGGAGCATTTGGTTTCAAGAAAATCAAACTTGATTCATGATATCAGCTACAAGCAAGATGCTATCACCGATGAGCCTTCCCTTAAACCAAAAGCATTTTGATTTGGAGCAATACATCTCTACAATGACCCTTTCAATTTAGTAGAGTTTCAAGATTCTGCAACATATGCCAATAACGATATGGCCTCCTTGCATTCATAGCGGTGGCCTCTTTCCAATAAGTTGGCCTTGAGTGACTTTTGGGATGAGAAACATTGAAGAAACGCCTTAATAAAGTGGCTATTTCCAAAATTCAAGAATCCACTGAGAGAAGGTCCCGAATACTTTACGCAGCGTAAGATATGTGAAAACATCATAATCACATGAGGTAAAGTTCCTAGTGACAGGAGCCCTTTTACTGATGGCAAAACTCAATGAAGCACAATATATCTGCATGAGGTAAATTATTGCTCCTTTATGTCGAATGGAAAATATTCAGAGATTTGTTGAGTGGTAACTTCTTCTTCAACTGTAGGGATTTCTTCCCGCATACTATCAACTGTGTGTATGCATGCCTAAATACCATACTTGCACAAAATCCATCATAGCAGAGTATAAATGAAAATTCGTTGAAGTCAGATTTCCTCCTCACAACAAAAGTTGCTTCTCAAACGCAACAATCAAATTAGACATCCAAGATAAAAGGTTGTTCTTGTTCCCAAAAAGTGCATAGGTAAAGGATTATGGTCTAGTAGTCGTTAAACTCATAAAGATCCAATTAGAAATCTGGGAGAGTTGCAGAAAAGAGAGAAACTAAAGTGCAAACAAATTTAGAAGTGTAACCTTGCATTGGGATGATAGTGAGAAGGTCTGAGTCATGCCGATGAAGGAGAAAAGGAGTTGAAATCTCCAGTGCTTCAACCCATCGACGCCGTTGAACTCTAAATACCCGCAACGCCGCTCTCGATTCTGTAGCTTTGCATTGTCGGGTATGGCCATCGAATTCTGATTTCTTCATCTCCTATTGGTTCATTCGATCCCGATCAAGGGTCCTATTGGTTCTCTTTGACAATTTGCAAAGCTAGATCACCTCTTGAGCTTGATGACTCTTCAAAGCACTTTCAAGCTTCCTCCACAATATTTCATGAGAGGAACCTTCACGGGATAATGCTTCACAGCAATTACACGTGGAATATTTCTGTTAATACAAATCGAAGTGCACGAGCGTGAGAGATTCAACAAACCGTGGCTTTGCCTCTAATTTCGCCACGCTTTCACCTGTTCAAATGTCGAACGATGGAAGACTATGCAGTCGAAACAGGAGCTAAGCTCGCCATTGCTCGCATCTCGACTCGGGACAATGACCTCGGCATTCGCCCTTCTTGGACATTTTAATATCGGCTTCTCGACAACTTCGGACCTTAATCTCAAGCATTTACCCTTCTTCTCGGTTATTAATAACTGAATCTCCATCTCGGCATGGTAGCATATTGGCATCTCGAAGCATATTGGATCTTTGAGCAAATGACATCGGTACTTCAGAATCTCGGAAATATACACAATAGTAATCTCGGCAACTCCCGGATATACCTTGGCATCGCTCGACACATAATCATCATCTCGGCATCTTGAGGCAAGATCAAATTTGGCTATCTCACGTCGGTTTAATGAATATCTCGGTATATACAACTCCAAGATCCATGTCTCAAGACCTCGGCCCCAGATCTCGGCAATTTACGTTGAAAAAGGCCGGGCAAGGTCAAGATTTCAACAACGATTTAGGGCATGGTGCGGCAAGGATCGTACTCCATCATCGAATAGTAGGACATCAATGGAAACTCCATCTTCATTATTGCAGTCGTCTCGTGGTCGCTCTCAAATGCTTCCACCGAGGTTCAACGACTTTGCTCTTGGTACATGAAAGAACCGGGAATCAACGTGGAGGACGTATTCACCCTTAAAAATTTGCATCTCGGCATACCAAAGAACTCGGGACAATAATCTCGGCATCTCAGATATCCCATACATGAGTATTAGAGATCAATGTTCGATATCAAATGCCCCGAAAATTCACGATTCGGGATCCGTCCACTTTTCTCAGACACCCCATTGGGAAATTGATTTGCCGAAATCAATTTAGGGTTGATTTGAGATTGACGTGTCGACTTCAATTTGAGGCCCGATCATCCCTTCCAACCCTTTCGCTATTTTGTATTTCATCCGTTAAAAACACAAGTCGGCTTGAGAGGAAAATCCCCGGAATTCCGCTAACATATGACTCAACCTCGGAGTAATCTTCCTTTCCTCCCAACACTCGGAGACCTTTGCCATCCCCAAACAAAGGATGTATGAAATCCCCGATTTATTTGCACGCGATGAAGCACGTCTTCATGATTCCTCTTTTCCTCGCCACAAAAAGAGAATAAAAATCAAAAGTATCGCATTCGTAGTTACAGGGAAATTTAATCCCTCATCGGCCCTCGAGTATTACAGACTTTTGGTTAAACCATCGTTGGTCATAGGAATCGAAATTTAACGATCCCCACGGTCGCGCCAATGTTCGGTGTAGAACACGATTGATATATTGGACTTGACTAGGGCCAAGCCAGAGCCTACGCACTTTGAAGGGATCAAAGTCCACGTAGTTCGAACACACTCAAAAGGGGGTGGGGTGTGTACTGTGGACAGTATGTAAATAGTCTAGGGTTAGAACCCGTGTACCTAGGGTTTTACCTCCGTATTTATAGAGTGTACCTTAGGTTGATGTGGCTTGGGCCGTGTGATCTGCGGGCCCCGATATCCTAACTGTTAGATAGTCATTTAGATATACCGGATCGTTGATAAGATTGGATCCTCCTTTATGAGTAGATCCCGATATGCGATATGTTCCTTACCGGACCATATATTGAATATGGGCCTTATCCAGGTCCGTAACATGTTCATATCAATTTCTTAGGAAACTTTAGCTCATACGTTTTTGTTCTTTTCTATATATGTTGGTCTCTCTTCAAATTAATTAATTTTATATTCCCTTCAATTAAAAAAGAAGCCGGCTATTGCAATAATGTCATTAACATTATTATATTATTATTGATTATCGACTTTGAGCTTGTGATTGACACATGGGTGTATAATTATTGTTATAATTCTCAATGGCAATTATTTTTATTGATTTTCTTAATTATTCATTTAACCTTCAAAATAGGGTTAGATCAAGAAGGGACAAGGCATGAGATACCAAGAAGAAACGGCTGATAGACTGTTCTACGTTTCTCAATTATAGTTTTGTTGTTATGTATGTCATTTTATAATTTATTAAAGAGATAATTGAATAATAAATTTTAGTGAAAATTAATCTTTTAGTCCTTCAATTTAATTCTATTATAACACAATCCCTTAATTATGATTCGGTACAACTAACTTTTGATTCACTCAAAACTCAATCCTTATCTTTGCTCTTATATATATATATATATTATATATATATATATGAGATAAGATATTATCACTGTTAATGCCACTACTACTTTTTACTGTTAGATCAAAATCTCATTTACCTTTGTCATTTCTCTTCTTATTAAAATTATGATCTAACGGTGAAAAAGTGGTAGTGACATTGGTAGTATACACTAGCCGAACTTATAAATGAGTCATCAAGTAAACTTATATTAACCCCTCGTCTTTGGGTTCAACTGGCGTGGGGGTCGGTTTTCCTCACCTTAAGGAGGCTGAATCAAGGGCCCGTCGGACCGCGAGCCGTTATACCGTAGGGCCAAATAAAATGAAAAATATGCCTAAAATTTGAAATTGGCCCCGCAGGTCCCAGACTTCGGGCTCAGGGCCCCTTATCGTAGCATTTTCATTTAAAAAAAAAATTAGTCAAAGAGTGAAGCACAACCTTCTACTCAAAGTGAATCCCAATCAAATATCTATGAAATTGATGATAGTGATGAAGAAGGTGACAATTGACAATGATAATGGTATGCTTTTATATTTTATGTGAGTTATTTAACGCCGCTAGTTTAATACTTCTTATGTTTTAAGTGAGGCGGTGTGGACAATTGTTTGTTTTTATTACGAATTAATGAATGTGTTTATTTGTTGGATGATTTGTATTGTTTAAATATTAATGTTGATAATATTTATTTGATAGATTAGAATTTTAATGGTTGCAATTTACTAATTATATTTCTTTGAAAAAAACTTGAAAAAAAAATAGTTAAAATTTGGAATAGTACCTGGAGGGCCGGTCCATAGGGCCCAGGCCCTGTAGGGCTAGGCCCTGATTCCCAGCTCTACCTTAAGGGGGGGGTTCAAACTGTGTTGGTCGTGGGGGAGATCTTAGGGTTAGGAAGTAGTGGTAATCTTTTGGTAGAAGTGGAGGCATGTGTACTCTTTTGGCCAATATCCCCGTGGACTAGGCCCAAGCGCCCTGCCCTTGGATCATGTGGGTAAGCCCAACCCTTTCCTAAAATTTTTTATATATAAAAAAAGTAAAATTTATATTAATTCAAATTGCCTGGATAATAAATAATGTATTTCATTGCTTGGTAAACTATTGAATTTAATTAAACTCATTCACCATGGGACTCAGTTTCCCTGCTTGGCCTTTGGCCAAGTAGGGGCGTTCGTCCCTTAGGGGGTGAGTACTGATGATTTGAACCATCCATATTTAATTTTTTTATGATTTTTTAAAAAAAAATTCGAAGTTTTTTTTTTAGTACCAGTTAGCATTCTGAAGTATATTTTTAGTATCAGTCGTACTCTCAAATATTTTTTCAAGATCCTCAAATAATTATTCAAGATCATAAAATATTTTTGAGTAGCAGTCAGTATCCTTAAGTATCTCTTTAGTACCAGTTGGTATCCCTTGAAGTATCTTTTCAGTACCAGTAGTGCCCTGAAATATTTTTTAGGAATATTTTAAGGTAGTGACTGATACTAAAAAGATACTTCAGGATACTGATTCCTACTCAAACATATTTCATGATCTTGAAAAAATATTTTGAGGGTACTGACTGGTACTAAAAATATACTTCAAGATGCTAACTGGTATTGAAAAAAAAAAATATTCAAAATTTTGTTTTTAAAAAATCCTAAACAAAAATAAATATGGACGATCTGACCATAAGGCGCTCGCCCCTAAGGGACAAGCGCCCCCTGCTCGGCCTATTGATTCCATTCACCATCTTAGGGCCCTTTTGGGATAATGGTGATAAAAGTGGTTTTAACATCTAATATACTTTTTTTCTGCTGAACTTTTTTTAATGTGATTTTTGTTTAGGATAGTGGTGACAGAAGTGGCTTTTCTCCTAATAGGTACCTAATTGGTATAGTTTTTGAAAAAATAGTTAAAATAAAAAAAAATAATAAACTGAGAAAGAATAAACTTTATTTTATTTTATATATTAAAATCAAATTGAAAAAAAAAAAAAAAAATGTTAAAAAACCTGGTTTTGCAAAATTTAATTAATTTCGTGCCCCTGCACTTTGAATTGCAAAATATATTCAAACCAAAACCTTATCTTTGCTGTTCGCATATCGCCAAAAATTCATTTCGTGCCCCTGCACTTTCCCTTGCATTTACATAATTCCGATTTCTTCTGTAAACGTTTCTTCCTCCGATTGCTGGATTCAGTTTTATCATTATCAACGGCAACGCCTTGTATTAATCGTCGCCCTTTCATCTAGGTAAGCATCTCTCTCGCCGCTGCAAGGATCTCGTCGTGTAATTACTGAATTTCTCATGATCAATCTGATGTTTAGAACTCAAGAAAGCCATAGTGACTTCAGATTCACTGGTTATATCAGAGAACTAGAGAAATTGTTATCAAAGTTCTAGAAATTTATTAGGGTTATTCTATGAATTGCTTGAACAGGAAATAGTCTCTGATAGATTAGAGGAGGAGGACAAGAGGTAGCTCGCGGATTTAATTGCAGAGGAAGGAGAGTAGCAGGCGAAATTTTTTTGAAGAGGAGAGGAGAGGAGATCGTATCGAGCAAAAGAGGAAAGAAGCACGACTTTAGAGAAGCACGATGCAAAAATAGTACTCGTTAGTTGCAGAGGGATTAGCTTCTTTGTGCTTCATAGTTATGTTCAGACTCTTCTTCATTATCATCTTTATCTTCTTCTTGGTTAACAATGTTGAGGGAAACCCTCATAATTACAGTGAAGCATTGGCAAATTCATTATTGTTCTTTCAAGGTCAAAGATCAGGGAAGCTACCTCTGAACCAGCAAATCACTTGGCGCTCTAACTCTGCTCTCTCTGATGGTTGCCTTGCCAATGTATGTTATTCTTTCCTATTTATGTTTTTCATAATGGGAGGAAGAAATATAAATACCACCAAAATATGAGAATCTAGATATCCTTAGAGATTATTCTGGAATTAATTTTCTTTAAAATGAACTCGTTGTTCTCAGTGAAATTAGTTGTCATTGTCTTAATTATTATCATTTGAGAAGTTAAAGTTCTTACTTGTTAAATTGTTGTTGTCATTTATATTCAATCAGCAAGAATTTTTTATGACATTAGTTGTGACTACCTTAGTTGTTGTTGTCATGTGATAAACTAATGTTGTTATGTGTTAAATTGTTGTTACCATTCCATTTTTTTTAAGAAATTAAGGTCATTTAAGTAATTTCACTACAAAATTTAATCTTATACCAGTCCCTAATATTCTTGCGGTGATTAGGCAATTTCAGGATCTGAATTAGGATTTGTTGCAGGTATGTTCGTTGATGTCATTTTCCCTCTATACTATTTTGACGGCGTATTTATCATTTACTTTGATATGTTAGTTACTTTGAAAATTTGAATTACGCTTTTATAGTAGATAATGAAGAGAGATAATTTTTGTAAGGTTAAGATGTATTTTTACTCTAAAACTTTTTGTGGAGGGGCAATTTTTCCTCGGAAGTTTTATGGAGGCAATTTCGCTCTGGGAGTTTAAAAAATGGAGTAATTTTGCCCTCATCGTTATCTCAATTAATTTTTTAGTTAATTGATCAAATACATCGAAGTTAAGTTCACATGTCATCTATTTCATTTTTGTTAAAGTGCAAAATTACCCCAAAAGTTTTAAATCTAACTTTTGAAAAAGATGTAGTAGATGATATATGGACTTTTGACACAAATTTACATTTTAAGAAAAATGATGTGAATGACATATAGACTGTCAGCTCAATATATTTGGTCAACTAACAGTTAAAATTAATTACAATAATGGTCAGGGAAAAATTGCACCCCAAAAAACTTCCAAGGAAAAATTACCCTTTAACCCTTTTTTTAAAGACAAATACTAATGTCAAGTTATTTATATTTTCGATCACATGATCATGTGTTCTAATTTTTTAAAATATACAACATTTTTACAACATTTTTGAGATATTTATGTTTTTTTGTTTTTGGGGGATAAATTATACATTCAGTTCAGACGTGATATAGCAACTTTGTTATTTTTTTATGCCTTCAGTTATTTTGGCATGTGACTACTTTGAATAAAATATCTAAAAAGTAAACAGTCAACAGAGCATCTTGGTAGTGTCAAAAAAAAAAAAAAAAAAAAAAAACAGAGCATCTTGGTGTGGGCTCATTAATTTATTTGTTAAAATAAAGTGCACGCAGTCAAATGTTTCCTGAAGACGGCACAAATTATATATAATTTTTGCTTAAGAAAATAATACATGGACCTAACTCCTAAGGTAGACAAAGCAAGGAGAAATCAATGTAATAACAATTATAACAAACACAATGTATTGTGATATTTTTCGTTTTATATCAATACATACTACTCCCGTCATATTTACCATTTTTTTTTTTCCTTTTGTCAAAGAACATTTCATGTCTTTTCCTACGTTGTCAAATTGGTCTACACTCACATGTCAATTAATTTCATTTCATCTTAATAAATATTATTGCTAGTTTAGTTTAAGCTTTTTATTTGAAATACCCTAGGCCTTTATTAATTTGATTTATGTTCAAACAGTTAAAAATAAAATAGAGGGTAGAATGATTTGATTCATGCAATGTTATCTACAATTATATTTTTATATTTTGGCAGGTGGATCTAACAGGCGGCTACTATACTGCTGGAGATAAATGTGAAATTCAACTTTCCAATGGCCTTCACCACCACTATGTTATCCTGGGGCACACTTGAATATGGCCGAAGAATGGGCCCCCAAATCCATGAGGCCCGGGCCGCAATCCGTTGGGCCACCGACTACTTCCTTAAATGCGCCACTGCAACATCCGGTCGACTCTACGTTGGAGTTGGTGACAAGATTGCGGACAGTAAGTGTTGGGAAAGGCCAGAAGACATGGACACGGTCCGAACCGTGTATTGGATCTCAGATGATAAACCGGGTTCGGAGGTGGCCGGTGAAACTGCTGCCGCCCTAGCCGCCGCCTCCATTGTTTTTCATAAGGTTGATCCAATATACTCAAAGATTTTGTTGAAGACGGCCAAAAAAGTGTTCAAATTTGCTTTGCAGCATCAAGGTTCTTATAATACTTCACTAGGATCAGCTGTCTGCCCATTTTATTGCTCATATAATGGTTACAAGGTAATTAAGTAATACTATTCCAGTTATGTGTTTTTAGACTCTAATATTTTCAGAGTTTTTTCTAGATGAGTTTTTATCTTGTCGAGTTTTACATTGATCACTTTTAGAGTATTATTTATTATGTTAGACTTGATAGGCCTCCTTATACATAAACTGTACAGTTAACATTACATAATATGTCATTTTTAATGTATATTCTAATTTGGTTTCTAATTAAAGTTAATTTTCTTTCCTTTTGTGTTTTATTCTCGACAAGCAAGCTGTTTAAAGAGTCTGATTTTCAATAATTTTTTCTTTTGATTTAGGATGAATTATTGTGGGGAGCTGCTTGGCTATTTAGGGCAACAAAGGCTGTATATTACTATAATTTGATTAATAATTTGGTAGCCGATTATGACCAACCAGAACCAGACATCTTTAGTTGGGACAACAAGTATGCTGGTGTTCATGTGCTTCTTTCAAGGGTAAATATCTCTCTAGTTAGATCATGGAGTGTACTCTCAATTTTATATATATGAGAATTTTTATTCAACTTGTTCTTATTTATAAAGGATACTAATAGTTTGTCTGAGATTTTAATTAGTATCATTTTCCATCTTAACCCCAATTAATTATTGGTTGGTATCACTGCGTTAATTATTGATTTGCTTATTATTCTCTCTTTCTCTCACACACACTCTATAGATAATGGTATTTTTGTAAAATAAGCTAGATTTTATATATCTTTATTGTCTTTAACCAACTTTTTTATTTTTCATAATATGGTTATTTGTCTCTTAAAAAAGGGTGTGAAAGGATATTTCTTAATATAATAAATGTGTTTGTATTACATATAAGAAGGTTGTTTTAAGCATCGGATTCTATAAGTTACTATACTTTTAAATTGTAATGCAGAGAGCAATGTTAAACCATGATAAGAACTTTGATCAATACCAGCAAGCAGCTGAGAATTTTGTGTGCAAGATTTTGCCCAACTCTCCCTCTTCAACTACCCAATATACACAAGGTACGCGTTTGAATATGTATAATTAGAAAGCTAATTATAATGACTTAAATATGGTCCTTCATTTGTTTTTGTATTTTAGTGAAAAAGTAACTGACTAAATATATTTGTTGTTGTTGTGTATAGGGGGGCTTATGTTCAAGCTTCCTGAGACCAATCTTCAGTATGTGGCATCTATAACATTCTTGCTCACAACCTATTCTAAGTACATGTCATCCATAAATCATACATTCAATTGTGGGGATCTCTTGGTCACTCCAACAACCTTAACAAGTCTTTCAAAGAGACAGGCAAGTTATATATTCATCACACCTTATTAATTTAATTCCAAATTTCATATGGTTGAAGATATTTTAGTCTCATCCAATCTAATATTTCAAAATGAGTAAACTAGCAATTATGTGAAATAGACATTATCGAGATTTTGAACTAGTCAAAATTAAATTTCCTTCAATTATCCTCCCTACTCTATTTTTTGATGGTTTTTTAATGGAGGAGTTAAATGAGTAAGTTGCAAAAATAAAGAAAATTATGTTAAGTTGGTTATTTATAAAAAAAATGCTTGTTGGTTTTTCTAAAATACCCTCTTTAATAATATGCATCATTGAAACTACATCTTGCTGAAAATCTACTAAATATTTATAATTTAATTAGGATAGTTTGAAAAAAAAAAATTAAAAATTTAGGAAAGAAAGTAAGTTGAGGTATTATATATATTTAGAATCAAAATAAACTTCTTAATTAGTTTATATATTTAGGACTAGAGGGCTATGGAATGTAGATTTTTCGCTTATTTAATCTTCATATTATTATTATTTATCTCTTGACTTCAATTTTTTATTTGATTAAATACTTTAGGTGGATTACATTCTAGGAGACAACCCTTTAAGGATGTCCTACATGGTAGGGTATGGTCCTTACTTTCCAAGGAGGATTCATCACAGAGGATCTTCCTTGCCCTCACTGGCAAGTCACCCTCAAAGCTTTGGATGTAAAGGTGGCTTCCAACCATTCTTCTATACCATGAACCCTAACCCTAATATATTAGTTGGAGCCATTGTCGGTGGTCCTGATCAGAACGACAGATTCCTAGATGATCGCAAAAATTATAGTCACTCGGAACCTACCACTTACATTAATGGTGCCATTGTTGGAACTCTTGCATACTTTGCCACTGCAAATTTGTAGGATCAAGTTTAGCCATTTGCCTTCATTTGGAGTTGGTCTATGTATATGCGCCAACCAACAAATAAAAAAAGATAAGAGGCTTTGAATTTAGTTGAGTGTGTGAGTTTTCAATTTATAGAATGTTCATGAGCTAAAACTTGGATCTAAGTTTTAGACAAAGTTCTTAATCTCCTAAATCCTAAACTCTAAGACATGTAACTTATCTTAATATGAAAGATCGAGGTTGGTTCTTGATGAACTATCAACTCTTTCTTTATATTTGTAAGAATAACGTAACGATCGATCGAATCAATTACCTCAAGTTAGTTTCTCGATGCCAATAGAATCCGCTTATAATTTTTTTTGGGAGAAATTTGGAAAACTAAAAATAACTGTAAAAATAACAAGCAAGTAAAAAAAGGATGACCTTTGTGAACTTAATGAAACTTGCTTTGCATTATTGTTGAAAACAACACCGTCATATAATGGCTTGATCTTGATCCCAATTATAGAAACGACATAAAAACATTGATATCGATGATGATGATGTGTATGTTACTTTATGAGGAAGAAAGAAAAATAAAAACAATTATAATAATGAATATTTCTTGCATTAGCTAGATAACAAAACAACAATCTAAATGTTGAGATGAAGAACTAAGTGTTCTAAACTTGTTGAACAAATTTTAACCTAATCAAATACTTAATAAATGATTTTCCTCCTCCCAACTTGGAAATTGGAATAATAAGACTTCACCCTCAAACCCTAATATGACTCTGCCGTATTTTAATTTGGGGTTAAATACTATTTTTATCACGGAAGTATTGATAAGGAGGCAATCAGCACCCGGAAGTTTTTTTAGTATTATTTTTGCCCGAAAGTTTACAAAAAGGAGCAAATATACCCGAAAGTTTTTTTAGGAGAAAATTTACCTGGAAGTTTTTTTTAAGAGCAAATTTACCTTGGAAAGTTTACAAAGAGAAGAACGATCTAAGGTCAAGATCAATTGATCGGCAAGATTACAAGTTTTGAAACTTAGGGACAAAATTGATACAAAAAAACTTTCCGGGTCTTGAATCTTCCTTGCCAATACTTCTATAGCAAAATTGGTATTTAACCCTTTAATTTGTGAGACACAAGTGATCTTTTTTTATTTTTGATGTAAGCATAAGTGATCTTTAAGTATGAGGTCTTTTTTCACATAAGGGAGCATACACCCGACAATCTCCTTTGTTTCCCATCTTCATTACCATTTTTTCCTCAAGTTACCCCTATATAATATGGTTAATTCTCATATGATGTATTAGCAATAATATTGATATCCATGTAAATGAAATGGGGGTATTTAAGGAAAACTCGCAAACATTTTTTATAAACAAATAATTAAAAAACTTGTATAAGACCGAAGGAAGCATATATGAAATAAAAAGATTCTCTCTATTATTTTTTATAAAACAACTTTTAGAAAGTTTTATTGTTTCTATTTATAAAATAATTCACAAAATCTAAGCAAAAATCCATATGTTATATATATATTATATATATATATATAATTTCTGTAAAAATGAGTGATTTTAATTAATGGGGTGTTCTGAGCAAAAAAAATTAATGGGGTGAGAGTATCAAAGTAAAAGAGTATTCATGGGAAAAAAATGAAAAAAAAAATGAAAGGCATTAATTAATCTTCTATTTCACAAATTGTAAAAAAAATTGGAAGAAGCACATGATGGGGGTGTGAAAGACTCGATAGAGCCGTGAGCAAAAAAAAAAAAAAGAAAGACTCGATAGAGCGATAAAGATAGAGCATAACTGGGCCCAAGAACACATTTTGTTTTAATTTCTGTTTTGGGTTTTACCCGATATTGTTACCAAAAAACCCGCTCGCACTTACGCACTTCTCTAGTCTTTACACACACTTTTTAATTTTTAATATAAGACCCATTTATTTAATTTTAAAAAATTAAAGAAACTAAATTAAATTGCTTAATTATAAGTTATGTGATGTAATATTTCTAAAATAATTTTGCATAAGGTTAGATTATATGTCATTTCATAAGTTATTCAAATTAATTTTAAAAATAATCAAATAAAATTTACATAAAAATAATAAATAGAAGAGATAAAATGGTAACAGGTCTTGCATTTATAATCAAAAGTCACTCTAGGTTGTTCATTTAATATAGAAGGAGTATATGGTGCCAAAAAAAGAAATATTATATTTCTTTTATTAACTATTAATGAATTAAATTTATAAGAAATGTCGATGATGAAAATGCTGAATCAAGGATCTTTGGTGCAATCTACGATGCTATGAAAAAGTTCTCTAGGGTTGATAGTTTCACGACATATAAAATATAGGATAAGATATTGTCACAATTATTTTTTTTTTTTTTGTCTTTTTCACTTTTTCACGTTAGATTAGAATCACAAAAGGAGAGAAAAATAATAAAGGTGGATGAGATTCGATTAACGGTGAAAAAGTGGTAGTGACAATATCCTATCTCATAAAAAAATTGATGTGAACAATATTTTGGAAATTTTGACTCAATCTCCCTGTTTTTTAATAAAGGACAAAATGAATCAAGTATATAAGTACATACTACCTCCGATCTTAATTATAAGACATAGTTGATATTTTTTGGAGAGATTAAGGAAGTTAAATAAGTTACTTAATCTTTTCATAAATTGTATATCCTTATATTATATATTAATTTATTACTCAAACTAATTAGTTTGCAGAAAAATAAAAATAAAAATACTCTAAAGTAATTTAATTAGCTTCTTTAATCTCTTCAAAAAAAGTCAACTATGTCTTATACTACCTCCGGTCCTAATTATAAACCTAGTTGACTTTCTTCGGAGAAATTAAGGAAGCTAAATAAGTTACTTAATTATTTTATATGTTGTGTATCCTTAAATTATATATTATTCGTAGTTTATTAGTTAAACTAATTAGTTTGAAGAAAAAATAAAAATAAAAAAAATACTTTAAAGTAATTTAATTAGCTCTCTTAATCCCTTAAAAAAAAATCAACTAGGTCTTATAATTAGGACCGAAAGGAGTAATTAGGACCGGAGAGAGTAGTATCATAAATAAGAAAATGAAACAGAACAAATATAGTACAAATCAAAGAAGATAGAGAGATAAGAGGAACAACATAGGAAGGATGATGATCTTGAAGCAAGTATTTAATGTCCTGAAATATGACTTTAATTCGTTCTCCCTCAATAAAGGGTAAGTGCAATTAATAGTTCTTAAGGAAGTGTTTTCTAACTTTGAAGAGTCCTGTCTCAATCTCTAAACAAAATAACCTCAAAATTGCTTTACAATAATTTAATAAGGACAATTTATACGTTCTCACAAAAAAAGATAATTTAAGCTTGCGTGTCAAATATGATCAAATGCAATAACGAAAAAGCTAGAAAATATGTTCAAAATTGTTTTTTTATGGCGGAACTTTTTTGAGTCTGTCAAAAACTTACCTTTTTATAATTATTATTTGGCTTGAAGCTTGTGAGTTGTGACCCCATCAATATACTCAAAATCTAAAGGAATCTAATGTGTTTTACAGCGCTGTACGTGGCTGCGTAAGAATATTATATTTCTTAATTTTATATATTCAATTGGAAAAAATAAACAAACAGAGGAGTAAGAGTAAAAAGATTTATCCATTAACTTAATTATTTCCCCGAGTACTACTTACTATAAGGGACTCACACATGGCGGACCACGAAGAAAGGGGGAGCTAGATTGCAGCGTCCCTACCAAACGTGCTTCATTCGCTTTTTAAAGTTCATCGTCTTCTTTCCTCATTCTCTGCAGTTTTCTCTGTGATTGAACATGGACGCCGCAAAGGAAGAATTTCTCAAGGAGTTTGGCGAGGATTATGGGTATCCCAACGGTCCCAAGAGCATTGATGAACTTCGAGCCACTCAATTCAAGAGATTACAAGGTCAGTAGTTTATCTCAGTGGACAATTTCAATCTAACAAAGATAGGAAAGTGGAATGAAATTCATTCCCTTTTTTTTGGCTTGGCTTAGTTTGGTTCTGATCATGGTATGGAGTTTGTTAAGTTCCGTTTTTTGAACTGGCTTAATGGTAGAAGCAGTGTTGACTGAGATTTGAAACATATTCTGTGAAACATTTCTAACAGTAGTGATACACTAGAACTCAACAAGCCTCTTTCCTTTTCATTGCAAGACTGCATTCAGTTCCAAGGAAGCTATTCTTCATGTCCAATATGTATGTAGAATTGTTATTGTTAACAGTTTGGATTAACATGACTTTAATTACCGATAGATATGTGCTTAAACTATGGAAGGGCCAAAAAGTGTGATGTTTGTGTCAAGTATAGGTTTTTCTGTGTCCAATAAGTTGTTGGTTGAAGTAGTAAGAGGTCTCACCTGTAAGGAGGAAAATACATGTTCGAATCCTGAAAGCACATTTTTTGGGAGAGGCAAAAACCTTTGCGCTAGAAGGAAAACGACAAAAGAGAGGCTGGAATTGTAGCAAGACAGTTAATTAGGTCTTCAGCTACTGTGCTTTATATATAAGTGTGAGTATGTTAGAAAACAATCCTAGCCTTACATGTGGCATACATCTAGCATATCTATAAAGTATACATATTGGCTATTTACAATAGTCTAAACAATTACTAGTCTTAACAGCACTCTAATCCTCTAAAGAGGAAATATTGATCAAATTAAAAAGGGCTTTCTATAATCCTCACTATCAAATTTTCTATGTTGTGTAATTAATAATTTCTGTTGCAATTCAAAATTTTAGATCTTGTATACTTGGATCATGCTGGAGCAACTTTATACTCCGATGAGCAGATGGAGTTGGTTTTCAAAGACCTTACCGGCAACGTATATGGAAATCCTCGTATCCTTATATGACAGTGATAACATTAAGATATATGCACTTTTATACTGGCTTATTTTGGGCTTTGTGAAACAACTTCAAGAATTTGGTTTGAGCTTGTTATCCTTGACATATGTCTATTTGCTGCATGTACGATTATCCTTTTCCTCACACACATGTATATATGTACATGTATTAAGTGTATGGTGCTTTTGTTGAAGAAATATTTGGTTCTGTCTGATCTTCAATTCACAATCATGGACTTAAGGTCTTGCGTGCCATTTCATTGCCAGTTGCAACCAGTCTGTACTTTGGATGTTTCAACACCGGAAGTTTGATTTGTCTTCAAAAAATATTTGCTTGCACAGGATTGCTAAATGAAAGATTTTAAAGAGAACTTGTGCTGTTTCATGTTCTGTTACTTTGAATAGTTTCAATTAAAAAGGCCTTTGTTTGCCCTTCAATATTACCAGTTATGCTACTTATCATTCAAATGCGTGTTCATTATTTTTAGCTTAAACTTAAAGCCCAAAAATTTGAATTCAAAAGCGTACCTGTGTTCTTCAGGATGTTTTAAGCACTCTTCTGGCTGTAGCAACTATGTTACTTTGAATAGTTTAATTTAGAAAGGTCTCTGTTTGCTCTTCAATATTGCCAGTTATGCTACTTATATTTCAAATGCCTGTTCTGTATTTTTAGCTTGAAGTTAAAACCCTAAAATTTGAATTTAAAAGCATACCTGTTCTTCAGGATGCTACAAGCACTCTTCTGTCTGTGGCAACTATATATATTAGCAATTAAGGAAATTTGATCTGGCTTGTGGAAAGTCTAGAGTAGGGGTGGAACTCCTGCCAATTTTCTGATGATCACTTGTATTAGGGTCTTGTCTATAAATAGCAAACTGATGTGGTCAGTAGAAACTGGACGGTAATGAAACAATTTCTAAGTACTACTTCCTACAACCTCATTTCATGTGATGATATCTCATTTATGCTTTCACCAAAGAATTTTGCCGCTGGGACTTGGAGGGTTTTTCTTGATATATATTCAGATTAAATTGGATTTTTTTTTTTTTTTTTTTTTTTTTTTTTGGCATTATTATAGTATTTGGTGCTTTAAATTAATGGCTTTCGAGGATTCCTGCTCATTATTTTACTCTTCTTTTTGTCCTCGATTCAGTAGATCTTCTACCTGAAATGAAATCCACTTCATATGAATCATATTCTTACCTGTGGGACTAACTTATTTTATTGGTAGTTTGCAATGTCAGTATTAAGTGAAATTCCTTAATATGCACACACTAGATAGCCAAAGTGACTCCAGTTCTGCTACATTGGAGATTGTGAAAGAAGCTCGTCAGCAGGTACATTGAGTTATCTTAACACTTGAGCTACCTGTTGTAAAAGTCAATAAGGTTAATTTGAAAGCAGCTTTTGTTCCAAGAGATCTCTAGGATCAATGCATATTACATCTTAAATTCAGTCCTGTCTATCTAGGAGATGGCGAATGAAATACTAAGTTAAATTGCCTGATGAGCAACATGCTAATGTAGGTGGCCTTGTTCTTTTCCCTTGCTTAACAAACTTTGCAGGCTGGGCCATGTTGCCACTAGTTGCTCACCAGGCTATTACTAATGATGTTTTTCATTTTTTCCCCATTATTTGTAGAGATAATTAAACATATCTTAAAAATTTTACATTCATATTGGATTATTGTACTGTGAGCCATATAGGTCCTTGACTACTGCAAAGCATCTCCAAAAGACTATAAATGTATATTTACCTCTGGGGCTACAGCAGCATTGAAGCTGGTTGGCGAGGCTTTTCCGTGGAGCTGTAAGAGCCATTTCATGTATACAATGGAGAATCATAATAGTGTTCTTGGAATAAGAGAGTATCCTTTCTGATAAGTAATTATTCAAGACCCTTGATGTGGCAAGATTATGAATACCAAACTATAACACATCAGCACTTCATGTGGTATTGTTTCCATTTTAACTATAACTATTATCTAATTTTAATGAACCATTTTGTGATACCAATTCATCAGTTGTGATGAGCAATTAGCTCAAATGATTGTTGATCTTGTTGGTTTCTGCTCCTTTATCAGTCGTGGATCCAGAACGGATCTTGTGAGATCTGGTCAACTATTTATTTGCTATTTGTTCTTTGTTATTCTCATTTCTTTCCTGTTTCAAAGAGGAGATTTTTGCACCTTAAATGATCATATACTTGAATTGTCTTTAACACAAGGACGCACAAGTGGTATTCTAGCAGGTAATGTTGAGTCCCACTATGTTGCAAGGAAAAGAGATGGAATCATGAAAAAAAATTTGTTTAAAATGTGAAACAATTTAGATCTCACAATGTATAAGACTTGGTATATGGTGGCTAGATGTCATCTAACCTTTTCTGTTTTCGCCTTAATGTGATTGTAGGTTAATTTAACTTTATCAACATCTAAAAATCATATTTGTGTTGGAATTTGGTTCTTTTATCTTCATCATGATTATCAACATCCTGTGCACTTAACTTGTATTAGATATGCTCTGAATCAAGGAGCTGCAGCCGTTGCAGTAGATATTGAAGAAGACAGGCATCCTGGAATATCTGGAGATACAATTTCCATAAGGATATCACCACACCAAGTACAAAGGAGAAAAGTAGCTGGATTGCAAGATGAAGAGCCCACTGGTAACTTTTAAAGTCATATGTTATTCTTGGTGTTTTGGACTTTCTATATGATATCTGGTTATTCATTTTCCCCCAAATGCAGGTGATTTGTATAATTTGTTTGCCTTCCCCTCAGAGTGCAATTTCTCAGGGTTGAGATTCAGCCTTGACTTGGTTAAGATAATCAAGGAAGATTCAAGAAGGATTCTGGGAGGTTCTTCAGCTTGCAAGTAATATGCTACATTGTTTATCATGAGGGAATTTTAGCTGCTTTTGAATGTCTTGTTTGCCTATGAAAAGATTCCTTATAGACAAGCACATTAGTTTTACATTCAATGTGATCATGTTATTTTGCCACCCTCCTCTCTTTTTCTCAATTTCCTCTGGTCTTACATCATTGATGGCCACATTATTATGTGTGACATCTTCAAAGCATTGATGGTGGACATTTGCTACGTGTTGTTTTTATAGAAATGGTGGCCAATGGATAGTCTTGATTGATGCTGCAAAAGGTTGTTCTACTAGACCTCCTGATTTATCCAAGTATCCTGCAGATTTTGTTACTATCTCCTTTTACAAGGTAGTTTGTGAAATTTGAACTTGTTTTGATTGATCATCAATATCTGCAAAAGATTGATGTTTTACCTTGTGGATTTCTATTAAGATGTTTGGCTATCCTACTGGGCTTGGAGCTCTCATTGTTCGTAACGGTAAGAAACTTAAATAAAAAATTACATATTATTTTCTCCACTTTTATTTTCTCACTATCTTGAATTATTCAATTTGTCTGAGTACTTGAAATATTGTGCTTGCTAAAAATAGAAAATTAATGTATACTTTGTCTCAACCCCTCTTCTTCCACTTTTTATTTTGTTTGTTTATTTTTGGTTGAAATTAAACAAGATGCTAAATTAGTCCTGTTATTGATAGAAATTACTTGCTATATTAGTCAAATTTTATGAATGTTTGTCTCGTAATGATTGTCTTCATTATTCCTTTTTAATCACAGATGTGGCCAAGTTACTGAAGAAATCTTACTTTAGTGGAGGTTTGTGGCTTGATGGCCTGATGCCTATTTGTGGTTAATGCTCAAATCAGCCATTTATCCTGTCCCCATTATAGGTACCGTTGCTGCATCAATTGCTGACATTGATTTTATTAAGAGAAGGGAAGCTACTGAGGACCTGTTTGAGGATGGCACTGTTTCATTCTTGGGCATAGCATCTATTCGCCATGGCTTCAAGACCCTGAGCTCTCTAACAGTATCAGCAATATCACGGTATGCAGAAGAGCATATATACATTTATATTAAAAAAGGCTTTGTTCCTACTGAATTCTTAGCAGCACAAATATGAGAATGAGATGGCTATAGTTGAATTCAAGGCCACTGGCATATGAAATATTGTATCTAGAAACGGCCAACCTTAAAAGTTTTTGGGTGAAAGCTCAATAGTGGTTTATTAATATCTGTCAGTATGAGTTTTTTTCTTAAACTCATGAACTTTTTCCTCTCCCATGTATGCCGTTAGAAAATTTCCTTGATTAGAATTCTGTATGTTCTTAGTATTTACTTTTTTTTTTTATTCATTTGTAATTTGAACTAAATTCAATTGGTATTTATTCAATTTAATATTTTAAGTATTTAATTCATTTCTTTTCTCCATTGTATTCTTTCTTCGGAGTAATATACAAAGGCTTTTTGCTTTGTAGGCATACAAGATCCCTGGCCTTATATACAAGGAAAATGCTTTTGGCCCTCAGGCATGGGAATGGATCCAGAGTGTGCATAGTCTATGGATCTCATAAATCAAGGGTAGGAAAATAAACTCCCTTAACGTATGATAGGTGATTGGCTTTAGATTTAGATCACAATTTCCTGTAACTTTAAGTTGTAAAGCTTTTCAAATAAGAGGCAATGAGTAATTTCCTTAATATGGTAGAAGAAAATAAACAGGCCATATGAAGAATTTTCCTATCTTGTTGCCTCTTTTATTTATCTTAATGTTCTTGAAATTAGTACTTTTAGAATTTGTGCTTTGGGAAACTGTATAAGGTCTTATATTCCTTTAATTATTGTTGTTGGTGTTGTCGCTGTTGTCATCATTGTTGTTTTTTCTCTACAAGTGAACTAGCTTGATCCAATTATTTTTCCCAATCCAGGAATTCTGTCATGAAACGGGTCCAATTGTCTCATTCAACTTGAAGAGACCTGATGGTTCTTGGTATGGATACCGAGAAGTGGAAAAGCTAGCATCTCTATCAGGAATTCAGCTGCGGGTACAAATGAGGATTTTCTTCATGTCATTAATCTCTTGTTTGTAAATATCATCTTTTCCATCGGTTAAGATGAGACCAGATTTTTTCTATTCTCTTATCCTGTTCTAGCTTATTGCTACAATGCTGATTGTGTATCTGTATCTGCTATCTGTTTAGACAGGATGCTTCTGCAATCCAGGTGCTTGCGCAAAATACCTTGGGTTGTCTCAGTTGGATCTACTTTCTAATACTGAGGTTACTGCCTGTTAATCGTTATTATTTTCCAGCAATTGATATGATTGGTTTGCTTAAGTTTCATTTGGTCATATCCTCAGAATGATAGTTAGACTTACAAATACAGGCAGGCTATGTTTGCTGGGACGATCATGATATAATTAATGGAAAGCCTACTGGAGCTGTAAGAGTATCCTTTGGTTACATGTCCACATATGAAGAGACCAAGGTTTGAACTCTTTTAGTCATCCTATCTTTTATTCAATATATGAAGACGATCCTTTGATTCTGGATTCTGAGTTAATTCAGTCTTGTTAGGGTAGCTAACATTTATTAATTATGTCATGCTCATAACAAAATTAAAATGAAGTGAGAGCAATCTCATTATGATGAGTTTGTAGTTTGGCTTGCCTTCTTGCTTCATGTGTCAACGTTTGATGATTGTTGAATGCATTTCCAACAATTTTAGGTCACCGTTCTTAGTAATCAAATTGATGGGGACAGTTGCATGCGCACCAAATTGCTACTAAATTTACCCTAGTGTAGCTAGTGGTTAACCTAGGTTGATCTCTCCCTGAGTCAAGCAAAGCTTGAGAAATTTTTTTTAGGGTGATTTAGAAAGAGGGTAGAAAAGAATGTTTGATTACAAGCGAGCAATGAGAAAGATCAATACACAAGAGAGAGAGAGAGAGAGAGAGAGTAAGAAAAGTGTTACCAAGTGATGTAGCTTCCTAAGGATTGATGTATGGCTATCCCGGTCCAAAAAGATAAATTGAGTGTAACAATATGCACTAAGTTCAATATAAAACCCTAGACTACCGCCACAGGTCATAATTATATAATCAACACTCATACCTAAAACCCTAGCATACAAATATCAATTAAATATTTATTTAAAAACCACTTGGCATGTGAATCAATCAAACAATCAAATCTTGTTCCTCATAGACATGGATAGGCGACCTCCATATCCTTAATTTCACTGCTAATCATGCAAACTCTAGTATGACCATATCATAGATACAAGAATTAATCATAAAATAAAGATGATCTTGAAATATATATATATATATAAATCGTAAAACATGATTTTTCTTCAAGAAACACAATATGGAATGAATTTTAATATCTAGACCTAGGAAATCACAAAAACATTGCATAAAATCAAAATCCTAACACAACTGCTCTAATAAAGAACATGGGACTCAAGCCAACAACATCTCTCCTCAAGAATCAAAGAAAACTAGCCACTCATGTGGCCAGAATACACCATATTGATAAAAGAAAGCAATAGAAGAAGAAGAAGAAGAATGGTTGATGTGTGTTTTCTCTTCTGGGCGTCCAAATCCTCCTCTCAAAGCCTCCAACACGGTTTGTTTATATAGGAACGAGTTAGGGTACATGTGGTGGCCTCTAGCGTTGAGTGTTATAGGCTTTAGTGTGTGTGATAGCCCAATTTTGTATGAGAATGAAAGGTGATCGTGGAAGCCAACTTTTAGACACTTTCCTAAGGTTTCCTAATGTGCTTTGGATGAAATCAATTGGTCATAATGGTGATGAAGGTGATTGGTCAAGACAAGGCACAAAATAGGAAAGTTTTGGCCTTTTCTTTAGGAGTAAGTCGGTGTAATTTCCTAATTTGAGTGTGATCACTAGGGCTTCGGTTTTGCTGACCTTTCTTAGGGTTTCCCAAGGTTTCCTAAAGTTAATTGGATGCCTAATTCATTATATGGAAAGGGAAATGAGTGGTGGTCAAGCTTGCTCCAAAATAGGAAACTAGATGCCTTTGATTTAGGTGTGTTAGGATCTAACAATAATAGTATCCCAAATGCTGATAAACTGATATATTAGACTGATATAACAGTTACATGCAATCTGCTGGGGCCAAAATGCTCCCAAACAGCCAAGAACAGACTCAGATTCGCCACACACAGAACCTGATCCCTCTCCAAAATCACTCTCAAAATATTCCCTCACACTCCACAAGCTCCCAACGGTTCTTATGAGTCAAAAGTACTTTCACAGACCCCAAAAAGAGCCACCCTAATAAAACAGCTAGCTATCCTAGTTTTACTTAAAATTAGAAAGTCAACACTGCAACCTTAAAAGCTTCATGCTCCTATGTTTGTGCTATCCGTCTTCCTAGGTCTCCTAGTGTATGTCTTGCCTTTGAATAGGGGGTCCGTCTTCCTAGGTCTCCTAGTGTATGTCTTGCCTTTGAATAGGGTCCTTTCATCACCCTCCCCTAAAAGTTTCACCTTGTCCTCAAGGTGAAATTCTGGAAATTGCGTTGCAATTATGTCAGCATCTTCCCACGAGTTTTCATGGGCTGGCAGATCCTTCCACTGAATGAGAACCTCTGTATGTCCGTTCGTCAACCTCCTCACCTTACAAACTGTCTCCGGCTGCACTTGTAGCTCTAGCTGCTCTGACAAGGCCGGGGGTATGGTGGGTGTGACAGGTGCTGATTGCACAGATTTTTTTAGGACTGAGATATGGAACACCGGGTGAACACGGGCCGTAGGGGGAAGGTCTAGACGGTATGCAACAGCACCCACTCGCTCCACAATCTTAAAGGGTCCGTAAAACCTCGGACTAAGCTTCTCATTAATCCTCCTAGCGAGTGATCTCAGCCGGTAAGGTTGAATTTTGACGTAAACTTGCTCTCCAACATCGAAGTGTAGGTCCCTTCGATGCTTGTTGGCTTGCCTCTTCATCTCTTCCTGGGCCTTAAGCAAGTTCTCCTTGAGCGTGTCAATAATGGCATTTCTGGATCTGATTTGTTCATTGACTGCTTCTACCGCTGATGGTTCATTGGTAAGTTTGAGAAACGTTGGCGGATCCCGCCCATACAAGGCACGGAAGGGAGTCATATTAGCTGATCCTTGATGGGTGGTATTGTACCAATATTCCGCCCATGGCAACCATTGAGCCCACTTGTTTCGGTTGCTCACTAGTGAAGCACCTCAAGTACGTCTCCACTCCCTTGTTGAGGACCTCCGTTTGGCCATCGGTCTCGGGATGGTATGCAGAGCTCAAACATAATTGAGTGTCTGCCTGCTTGAACAGCTCGCGCCAAAAATGACTTATAAACACTCGGTCGCGATCGGAAATAATGGTTTTTGGAAATCCATGGAGTCTAACAATCTCCCGTATGAATAGTTCAGCCACATCCTTCGCACTATAGGGGTGACGTAGAGTTAGAAAGTGGCCATACTTAGTGAGTCGGTCAACAACAACTAGTATGGTGTCATATCGCTGGGACTTCGGCAAGCCGGAGATGAAATCCATGCTAATGTCCTCCCAAACCGCATTCGGAATGGGAAGTGGCTGCAACAAGCCAGCTGGAGAGAGTGCTTGATGTTTACTTCGCTGGCAAGTTTCACACTCAGCGACGTATTGCTGGGTTTCCCTTTTCATCCCCTCCCAATAAACGATGCTAGCAAGCCTTTTATATGTCCTCAAGTACCCCGAGTGTCCACCTATAGGTGAATTATGGAACTCCTTCAGCAACAATGGGATTCTTGCTGATTTCTTGGGCAAAACTAGTCGGCCTTGGTAATGAAGACTCCCCTTGATTAGGTTGTATCCTTCAGCCCCTCCCTGATTGGTGAGTACTTTCTGAATTATGACCCTAAGCTTTGGATCCCGCTGAACTTCCTCGTCCCATTTCTCCATGTCATCATTCTGCCACATAGATATTGCCATCAATTTCAGAGGATCTGCTTGTCGTGAGAGGGCGTCGGCTGCCCGGTTTTCTTTTCCGGGTTTGTACAAAATCTCAAACTTGTAACCCATCAATTTGGAAACCCACTTCTGCTGATTTTCCTCCAAAATTCTCTGTTCCAGCAAATACTTCAGTGCCTTTTGGTCAGTTTTTATGACGAAATTCTGTCCCCATAGGTAATGTCTCCACCTTTTGACAGCAAACACAATTGCCATTAATTCCCTTTCATAAACTGAGCATTGCTGAGCCTTCTTGGACAGTTTTTGACTATAGTAGGCAATAGGACGCCCCTGCTGCATCAGTACAGCCCCCACACCAGTTCCGGAAGCATCAGTCTCTATTTCGAAAGGAATGGCAAAGTCCGGCATTGCTAGCACCGGTAGTGTGGTCATGGCTGTCTTGAGTGCTTCGAAGGCGTTGGTGGCTTCCGTAGTCCACTTGAACGCCTCTTTCTTGAGGAGGTCAGTCAACGGGCTGGCGATCCTCCCATAATTCTTGACAAATCTTCGGTAGTACCCGGTCAAGCCCAAAAATCCCCGTAAGGACCTCACGTTTTTCGGTTGAGGCCAATTTAACATGCTCTCCACCTTCTTGGGATCAGCTTGAATGCCTTGTTCTGAAATCAGATGGCCAAGGTACTCAATTCTAGGTTGAACAAAGCTGCATTTTTTTAAGTTGATCACCAATCGATTTTCCTGCAAAATAGCTAACACCTTCTCTAGGTGTTCCAAGTGAGTGCCAACATTACAACTATAAATTAAAATGTCATCAAAGAACACAAGTACAAATTTCCTTAAGTATCCCCTGAATATTTCATTCATCAATGCTTGAAACGTAGAGGGAGCATTGGTAAGGCCGAAAGGCATAACCTGAAACTCGTAGTGGCCCTCATGAGTCCTAAAGGCTGTCTTGTGTTCATCCCCCGCCTTAATTCTGATTTGGTGGTACCCCGATTTTAAGTCCAATTTGGAAAAAATCATAGCTCCTTTCAATTCGTCTAGCAACTCGTCAATGGTTGGAATCGGGAATTTATCCGGAATGGTGATTTTATTCACTGCCCGGTAGTCCACACAAAATCGCCAACTGCCGTCTTTTTTCTTCACCAGCAAAACAGGGCTGGAATAGGGACTCGTGCTCGGCTGGACGATCCCTGCTTGTAACATATCCCTGATTAACTCTTCAATCTCCTTCTTCTGGGAGTGAGGGTATCTGTAGGGTCTGATATTGGGTGGCTGTTCCCCAGGTTTAATCACAATTGCATGGTCGCGCGTTCGCCGTGGGGGAAGTTCACAAAGAGGGTCGACATACCGCAATGTATTTATCCAAAGAAACTGCTGGATTTCTCGGAGTTATACTCGATCGCCTCCCTCGTTCTTCTCAATGTGGTGGCATTCTATGAGAAATCCTTGTCCCTTCTTTCTGATTGTCTTAATGATCGACTGTAAGGAGGCTTGAGTTCGTGATAAGTGTGGATCCCCTGTTAAGCAAATCCGATTGCTTCTCTTCCCTATCTTCATGGTCATCTGCCTCCAGTTGACCTTAACATCACCTAAGGTGCTTAGCCATTCTATTCCCAACACAGCATCGATCCCTCTCAAAGGAAAAGGATAGAAAGTTTGAGTGATGTCTAGCCCCTGTATGCGCAAGACCACATCTCGGCACCTCTTGTTTCTTTTGACCGTGAACCCATCTCCCACGGTTCTTGTATATTCTTTGGTCTCTTCGTGTGTATTTCGGATGACTCGGGAGGTGATCACCGATAAAATTGTGCGTAGCCCCACTATCAATTAAAATGATAATGGCTGTTCCGGCGAGGTCCCCTCTAACCTTCATTGTGTGATTATTTTCAAAACCAGCCAGCGAGTTGAGCGACAATTCCATGCGTGTTTCATCTTCTTCACCGTCGGCACACTCCTCTGTTGCCTCACCCGCATCGCCGGCGATCTTCTCGGTACTTCCGGCGTCGGCGTCCAGCAGGTATACTTGTAGATGCTTGTCTCGACATGTGTGGGTGGGTCCGTAACGTTCGCCGCATTTAAAGCACAGACCCAGCTCTCTCCGGCGAGCCATCTCCGCGTCTGATAGCCGCCGTCCCCATCCCGGTTTGCGAGTCGTGGAGACCATCGTTGACGAACTACCCGACTTGGTGTCTGTTGCCTTCTGGTCGGGTTTGGTGAACTGGGTTGATTGGGTCTGTGTGGGTGTTGGGCGTGTGGTTTCAGTGGGCTGGGTTATGCGTGAGTAAATGGGTTGGGTCGGATTTTTCTTGTACCCACCCATATAGGATGCCTTAGGAGTCCGACCTGCCTTATCCATCTCTAACAAACGATTCTTGCCGTCGACCCTGATAGCCATCTTGATGAGCTCTTCCAAGTCCGTTGCGTCGGCCACCTCTAACTCTGCCTGGATTTCCGTCTTTAGGCCGTGCAAGAAAGCTCCCATAAGACATTCTTCCGGCGCCTCATTCAACGGAAAGGATAGTCGCTCAAACTCCTCCACATACTCAAGCACCGTTCCTTCTTGCTTATGTGAAAAAAGCTCCTTGTATTCGCCCCCTCGCTGAAAGATGTGAAAGCGCTCCAGTACCTTGAGTTTGAACTCCGGCCAACTCTTCAACACGCCGCGCCCTTCCTTCCACTGGTACCAGTGGAGAGCTCGGTTCTCCAGGCACACTACAGCTGCTTCAAGTTTCTCCGACTCCGGCACATGGTTGATGTGGAAATATCTTTCCACTCGGCAAAACCATCCTATCGGATCGTCTCCGTCGAAGACAGGTAACTCTAGCTTCCTGTATCTCGGTGTCCTCTGCTCTGTCTCATCGTTGCTCTCTGTCTCTGTGTCCGAAGGGTTGTCCTCAGCGCCTTTCTTCCCTTTATTCTTTCTGCTTGATCCTTGGTCCATACGCAAAAGAACCTCCTTCATCAAGTTCATGCCTTCCTTCAGATCGGTAACTTGCTTTGCTAGACTCGCCACAGACTCACGTAACTCCCTGATTTCGTCCGCCATTGCTCCGAGGAATCAGAGGCTCTGATACCAATTGTTAGGATCTAACAATAATAGTATCCCAAATGCTGATAAACTGATATATTAGACTGATATAACAGTTACATGCAATCTGCTGGGGCCAAAATGCTCCCAAACAGCCAAGAACAGACTCAGATTCGCCACACACAGAACCTGATCCCTCTCCAAAATCACTCTCAAAATATTCCCTCACACTCCACAAGCTCCCAACGGTTCTTATGAGTCAAAAGTACTTTCACAGACCCCAAAAAGAGCCACCCTAATAAAACAGCTAGCTATCCTAGTTTTACTTAAAATTAGAAAGTCAACACTGCAACCTTAAAAGCTTCATGCTCCTATGTTTGTGCTATCCGTCTTCCTAGGTCTCCTAGTGTATGTCTTGCCTTTGAATAGGGGGTCCGTCTTCCTAGGTCTCCTAGTGTATGTCTTGCCTTTGAATAGGGTCCTTTCAAGGTGCAAGATAAGAAGGTTTCCTAATATGACAAGGAGAAGTTGGAGCTGCATTTTTTTATGCTTTAGGAAATGATTTAGGAGTCATAATTGACCTAGGATGAAGGTTTCCTAAATTGGTTTGGTGAACTAAGTGGTTCCACTAGAGTCATAATTGACCTAGGATGAAGGTTTCCTAAATTGGTTTGATGAACAAAGTGGTCCCACTTGTCTCCCGGTTACTTAGGATGCGAGTTTGTGAAGCATTCTTACTCCTAATAGGACTAGGATTGGAGATAGTTTCCTAAATTCATGAGTTTTCTAAACCCTTGTTCCTTGATGCTCAATTTTTCTTTTGACTTGTTGGGTGACGCCATTTAGGTGTTTATTGGAGAGAAAACAATGTTAAATGACCATTGCACCCTTCATTAGTTGATGCAGGACCTTTCTTGACATGGTTAGGAAGAAGGCTTTGTGAAATCACTCCTTTGCCCGTCATTAATTGTTGTTGACGTCCTTTGCTCTCTAGGATTAAGGAAGACAAGTCATTTGGGCTTAATTGATGGTAATAGCCCTTTAAAGAGTATAGTTGATAGGTTGACATGTGGGGCCCCAACCATACTATAAGTTGGCCTAAAACTAGTCTTAAGGCTTTGTTCTTCATGGGGCCCATTTAAAGAGTATAGCTGATAGGTTGACATGTGGGGCCCCAACCATACTATAAGTTGGCCCAAAACTAGTCTTAAGGCTCTGTTCTTTATGGGTCCTCCAGCACCTACAAATTTCCACTCCTTCTAGGCTCCAAAGCTTATTTCATCATCTCCTGGGCTTCTGTTAATATCTTCAGCCTTAGCATACAAATTCCGCTGCATTATCCTGAAATCAAAGCAAATATACCTTTTAATCCAATAAAGAGAAATTATAAAAACAATTGACAAATAAGCCCTTTTTAAGACATACTTTGTGCAATACCTTTTAATCCAAAATAATCATAATAATCGCATGTAAGTACAATAATGACGATAAAATCCCATGAATACATATGAAGATATATATTAAAATAGGGATATATCACTAATTCTTGTGTTCCTTTTTTTGCAGAAATTTATTGATTTTGTAGCAGGTTCCTTTGTTTCACCTGAAAGTCACGTTAGCCATATAAAACAATTGAAAGGTCCGTTCTCTTTAATCAATAAATTTAAGTTTAAATTATATACATCCTTTCCATCTAGAGGACTTTGTGGCTCTTGTATTGTTGCTCCCCTCCTTTGGATCTAAAAGAGAGGCATAAAATTGCTTTGAATTAGATGCAAAATAAAGGTGCGCAAATATATGTAGCTAATTAGTTGGTTTGCATATGCTAACCAATATAGAATTTTCAGTCAGTGATTTGAACTTATGCATGAACATTCACTTCATGCAGGCTTTGACAGGTGTTCTTTGTCTTCTGGTTATTCTCTTCAATCCATTTCTGTATACCCAATAAAATCCTGTGGTGGTTTCAGCTCAGAAAGTTGGCCTCTTAGCAACCATGGTAATCATTTACTTTTCACAGATTATCATCTTATTAATTTGGGAAAGTTCACTTTATTGTACCAAAATTTTTTCTGATCTTTTCCATACCATGTGATCGATTCATTGTTCTGGTTTTGAACCCTGTTTTTATAACTGATCCTCTGAGAAGGATTTTTTTTCTTTTTTAATATATCATTGGTCACAAGTTTGTTTCTGTTTAGATGGGAATTTCTCATATTTTTCCTCTTTTCCATTTCTGTGGTCTTATTTATTGTGTAAAACTTCTCACCCTCTGGTTCAAATATTCTCTTTTATCTCAAATAATCAATCAAGATTTCTCATTTAAAATAAGAAAATGTCTTGAATTTACATTCTCACCTGCAATCATTGTAATTACAGATATGTATTACCTGGTCTGAAGAAAGTTAGATATTCATTTCTGAAAATTTTGAGCAGGCCTGAAATATGATCGGGAGTGGATTCTTAAAAGCCTTAGTGGTGAAATTCTTACACTGAAGAAGGTAAAACTATTATTTGATGCTTGAATCCTTAAATGTGTGTATCTTAATGTATGGAATTCTTACATAGGAAAAGGTAAAACTATCATTTCTTCTTTCTTATTTCAACGTACTGAAATGAATTTTTATAAGTGCTCTCTCTTATTTTATGGAGCTCCGCAATGTTTTCAGTTTTTGTCTTATGATGTTGCTTGTATTGTTTACATGGCAAGCCCACAAGATGATACACAATGTGATCATTTTTGTCATTTTGGGCTTCGTATTCCCTCAACCATTCAAATATAGGAGACAATGCTTATCCTATCAGACTTTATGCTATCAAGCCTTATCTTATGCAGCATACAAACAGTCCCAAAGAAAACTTCCTTTGGTTTAGAGTTGCTAACACATTTTTATAATTGAGAAATTGCGAGGCTAAAATGTAGGACAATGCGGATTGTGTCTTGGTAATTGATTTCTGAAAACGTTGCTCAATAGATAGACAATTGCATATTTAGAGGGTGGATAGATTCTTTTGTCAATGGATTTCCATGTATTTATGACAAATATGAAATATGAAGTTCTTTTCGGACCAAAATAATATTCGTGTCAAACTCAGAACACAATTTTATCTGTACCCTTTTCCCACATCATTTGAATTTTTTACTCGTGCCTCTCTTCTTTTTTTCAGTATTCATAAGTCTAAATGACCTTGGTTATATTAATTCAAAGATACACCCTCCAGACCCAAATGTAACTTTATATTAAAGGGAATGACTCCAAAACTGAAAACAGCGAATTTTTCTATGATCAAAATGTAACTCTAGTCCTTTTAAAAAAATAAAAAAGATAAACCAGGCAATGGTGATTGATGCGGCTTGATGCCCTGCAAAGAAAATAGATGAATGGGTGAAAAGCTAGAGAGAATATTAGTAATAAACCTATGATGCTTCACATTAAATTCTCTGTAGTTATATGTATCTAGTTTGCTTGGTCTTGTCTTTTCATTCTTGTAATAAACAGTGTTCTATGAAGCTCCAATGTTTGTTGGCAGAATTGTTCCTGACAATGCTAAAATTCCTCCTCCGATTTTTTTTTTTTTTTTTTTTTTTTTTTTAAAGTTCTAACATTCCTCAAAAGAGAAAAAAATTAAAATGCATAAAATTTGTCTGAATCATGTTAAAAATATTTTAGAATTGATAAGGTTAAGAATATATTATGATATATTTTAATGTCTGACACTTGTTAGTAATTCTTATATATTTAAAATATAATTTGAATAATCTGTTTACAGTATTTTGCTGTATCCTTGCCCTGATTTTAAAAAAATGTTGTATTCCATGTTGTGTTGTATATATCTCCTTTGATTAGATTCGGGTTTTAAGGCAACATTGAGTATTGTTGCTTGCACAAGTCATACATTGTCACCGATGCCAGCCTGTTCTATCCATCTGTCTATCTTATTCATGTTATATTATTGCGTTGATTTTGCAGGTTACTCAAATGTGCTTTATAGTGAGATTTTGATTTGTTATGTGTTGATTTTGTAGGTTCCTCAAATGTGCTTTATAAGCACCTCTATTGACCTCAGTCAAGGAATGTTGTTTGTGGAGTCCCCACATTGCAAAGAAAGACTACAGATCAAGCTTGACTCTGATGCGGACATTGGTGGCAGGGAGGATGTTGGTTTATATGGTCAGAGGTATATAATTGTATAGCCATATCCGCTATTGTTTTATCATATACATTTCTTTGTTATACACCAAGTTTTTGTGGATGGTATGGGTGATTTATTAGTTGGTAATTATACTGGGAAAACCTGAAAATTAAAGACCGGATTTCCCTTAATGATGGAGGTGGCGGATGGGTGAAACAAAGAGCATTGTGAAATGAACCCACTTTTGTTGCTCTGTTGTGCTTGTCAACGGGCATTCATTGGAGTCCTTCCTTCTTTTCTGTTTTCTTCCTTTAAGGATGTTCTGCCCTGATTGCCTCAAAGCCAATGAGCTTTGAGGTATTCTTGTTATGTGTAAGGGTGTTTTTGTCAGCTGATATATTTATTTCTATTTCTATCCCTTTGCAAACTGTGATTATAATATTACGATGGGCCTTCCTAGTATTTTGATGTGGTCTACTGTATATTGGATGATAGGATGGTTTTCGAGCAGTATAGCAGAATTGTACTTCGGTTGGCCTATGAATTCCTTTATATATAATGGGGTACCATATAGTCACAAAACCAGTCACATGTAGATGATCATGGAGTTTTTCTTTACTTTTTTATAAATAACCTTCTTTTATTGATAGAGCAAAAAATTCTTTTTGTGATACATGGTTTAATTGAATCTCGCAGCCTGACACCAACACATGGAATTATCTTATATGTGAATTGACCTTCCTCCTTGATTTTTTATCCTTTTTAAATATTATGGTTTAGTTATTGTCGTTTCTTCTAAATTAAATTTTTCTTTCCATTTTACTTTTGCCTAAATGAATCTTTCAAAATCACGTTGCAAATGCCCTGATTAGTAATAAGCAGTCGACATGCCCTTCTATTTCATTCTCTCACTTGTAATAATTGCTGTGTTCTTCAGGTACATAGTCCATAATTATGATGAAGACATCAATGCTTGGTTTAGCAAAGCCATCAGTAGACCATGCATGCTGTTACGTAATTCTAATTCTGATCACAATTTAACATTGAACGAGACCAAAGATGCTGTTACTTGTAGAGATGTGAAAAGCAAACTCAACTTCGCCAATGAAGCACAGTTCTTGCTTGTGTCGGAGGAAAGTGTATTTGACCTCAACAACAGATTAAGTCCAAGTATGCCCTTGTACTTATTTTCTCATGACATGCAATTCCTCCTATGCAATGAGTCAATTTCTTCTATATATGCTATAGTTACTGAACTCCTTGTAAGACGTAACCTTGAATATTCTGTCCATTATACTACCTCTGGTACGAAGGAGATCTTATATTAAAGACCGGGGGTAGCATTAAGGAAGTTCATAAGCTAGTTCATGATAAGTAATGGCTTATAGGATCATTGATTGTGAGCTATTTGTTACATCGGGAAGGTGATTTTAATGTATTAAATAATGACTTATTAATTATCATGAAATTCCTTTTGGATACAACTTTCCATTTCAGTTTTCCACTATTTTTCATTATGGAATTTGGACCAATTATGATTGATGTCACTAGATGTGCAGAAGAGCCTACATGGAGCGGACATGCAAGTCAGTGCAAGTAGATTTCGTCCAAACCTTGTGGTTTCTGGAGGCAGGTCATATGATGAAGATGGATGGAGAAGCCTTAGAATTGGAAACCATTATTTCACAGTAAGTTCTCTAACCTTCACTTCAGTTTAAACTTCAAAGTGTTTGTCGTACCATTTGAAACTCTTGTTGCACATTGCAAGAACTTCCATGTGAATTTTATTTCCAATGAAGCTCCTTTTGAATTGGCTTGCATTGTGATGCTTAATGAGGACGTAACTGTTCTCTGTGATTCTGATATTTTCTTCCTCTGCTCACCAGTCACTAGGGGGATGCAACCGTTGCCAGGTGATCAATCTTTCCCAGAAAGATGGACAAGTTCACAAGTCAAATGAACCCTTAGCAACCTTAGCATCTTACAGGAGAGCAAAGGTTAGCCAAAGATATCATAATAAATTAATAATACTCCCTCCGATATTTAATTTAAGATATATATTTTCCAAATTAGATTATCATTTCCACTTTTACTCTTGCTTTCTTAACAGGAATTAATTTCTTGCATTTTAGTTTAATCTCTTTTATTTAAGACTTGATTGTGTTGCTTATATCATTTTGCTTTTTATCCCAAAAAAAAAAAAAAAAAAAAAAAAAAAAAAAACCTAATTTGATTAGATTAAGGAAGTTTGTTGAGTTAATTAATATAACATGTATTTTTTAAAATACCCTAGTCATTTTCCTTAATTTCCTCTTTATCTCTACTTCTTGATTATTGTTGAAAGAACATCAATAGAGGTAAATTAAGAATATATTGACAAATATGAAAACTATGTCTTATATTTAGGACTAAGATCAACTCTCCAAATATGTCTTATATTGTTGCACACTTTGCCACCATTTTAGAAACCGAAGGGACTATATTACTATCTTGCAACTTTATTTCAATTCCATATTTCAACTATATTACAAGCTTGTTTGGTTTTCTATTGGAAACTATTGAAACCATGGTTTTTTTAATTGAAGCAGGTTTTAATGTGAAATTAAGCTCACACTTAAGTAGAAATGCTCATACCTTTGATGTGCAATTTTTTGGTTTTACTGAACATTGTTTACATTGTAATGGCTGATTAACCTGAACAAGTGGAGCATTTAGTCTGCTCTGTTTGTTCCCCTTTCCTTATATGGCTTTGCCATTGCTTTTTTGTAGTTTTAAAGTGAGACCAAAACCAAAATGAGGATAAACTATAAAATCAAACATTGTATTAACCCAAAATTTTCTATATTCCTTTCTCTTATATTTTAACTCTGGTTTTACACAATGAAACAGGGAAGATCTTGTTTGGAATTCTGCTAAGATATGAACCTAGTGATGGAGGGGAACAACAATGTGATTCAAGGATTCATGTGGGACAGCTTGTTCATCCAGATCCTGTTTAGTTGGTCAACAGTTTTGAATTTGATCAAAAGAAGGAAGGAAATATTTGGGTATGAAGGCTATACATACAATAGTAATCCAATAACAACACCACGCAAGGAAGACAAATAAATTCAATTGCCATTGTTAACAAAGATATATGAATATAGATCCTTCCCAATGTAGTAGAAGATTTCAATTATATTATTGTATATAGAAATCAGAATAAGTTATCCATGGTGTTGGTTTGGCTTCAAATATTATTTTGTAATTTCCTTTTTTTTTTTTTTTAAATGTAACTGATATTTTTTCACTTGTGATGTGTGGGTAAATTATTCATAATTTTAAATCCCACGGTGTTTTATTTTCCTTATCAACCAATCATGATGTCTTTTATTTATCACAAGCGGGAGGATATTCATAAGGAGTTGCGAACTATGTATCTGAAAGGTGAAAATTTATTCATCTACATAAAAAATGGCTGTCTTTTCAAAGATTGGTATGTTGAAAAAAATATTAGTAAAATACATGGATTTTTATGTTGAGTCGTCAAGGTTGATTGCTATAAGTATAGTTTTTGTTTTGATAATTTTTTTGGCCAAAATAGTTTTTTTAATAATATGCTAAATTACGAAAGATGAATATCAAATCATTGCAGGCAATTGTTGAATTTATGATATTTAACATTTGTTTATTATGTTGAAAAATTAATTTTAAATTTTTAACGTTTATGAAGGCAATTGTTTTTATTATTTAAAAAAAAAAATTATTATTTAATTTGTAATATTGTTATTACATTTCACTCGCATTGAGTCGGGTTCACCACCACCCCACCACCACCGGCGCCACCACCACCACCACCGCCACTTTGTTTTGTTTTTTTTTTTTAATCTTATCTTTTAAATTAAATTTATTATAGAAGGATGATAGGTTAAAAGTCATCAAGGTTGATTGTATAAGTAGTTTTTGATAATTTTTTTGTCCAAAATGGTTTAATTATGAAAGATTAGTTTCAAATCATTGCAGGAAATTATTGAATTTATAATTTCTAACGTTTTTTTATTTATTTTGTCCAAAAATCGATATTTAATTTTTAACTTCATGAATTGGTCCAAGCCTCCAAGGACACCTTCACGACGTCGTTTAACCGATGAGCCCATCCGGATGCGAGCGACAAAACGGCGCTAAAAATTCCCGCTCATCTTCTCTGCGCCGTAACTATCGGACAGCCTGACGTCTTGAATTGCCGCCGGAGTCGCCAACAGAGGTTGCCGTCGCCATCGTCCTATGCTCCAGCCCGTTCAGGTTGGTTCCAATTTTCTTATATCTTCGCTGCTATTTTGCTATCTCTGCTGCTAGATAGGTCGACTGGACGGGGATTTGGAGGAAAACTATTCATTTTTGCCGCCGTCATTTTTGATATTGGCAGAGCGATTTTGAACGAACAGGGACCATAGGAAGCTAGGGGAGAAATATTTAGAGATTGAGTAGAGAAGTTTCTGATACTGGGTAGGATTAGCATTAGCATGCTCTTATCCTGTCTTCGATCAAGAGCCGGCAGGAAGCAAGATTTTCCCAAAGTCCATCGTCTCTTATTCTCTTCTAGTACTACTACAGTTACTACCATACCCTCGCTTCCACCTCCTATAACATTTGATATATTGAAAGAATGCAAGACTTTGATCCAAGCCAAGCTCTTGCATCAGCAAGTCCTAGTGCAGGGTCTCATTCACTTTCTCAACAACCTCATCGGCACCTACATAGCTTGCAATTCCACTTTCCATGCTGTTTTGCTTCTCGAGCGCCTTCAGCCCTGCCCATTCCATGTTTTCTGGTGGAATCAATTGATAAGGTCTGCAATTCATGGTGGATTTGCTGATCGTGTTTTGGGATTTTACCGTCGGATGAGGAGACTGGGTTGGATGCCTGACCATTATACCTATCCATTTCTTTTCAAAGCTTGTGGTGAGCTCATGTCATTCCACCATGGTGCTTCGCTTCATGCCAGTGTGTATCGGACAGGGTTTGAGTCAAATGTTTTTGTTTGTAATGGAGTGGTTGCAATGTATGGGCGTTGTGGTGAGAAACATTATGCACGGAAAATGTTCGATGAATTGTGTTACAGAGGCATTCAGGACTTGGTTTCTTGGAATTCTATTGTTTCTGCTTATGCTCAGGGTCAAGATTTCAATAATGCACTTAAAATGTTTGACAAAATGTCTAATGATCATTGGATCTTCCCTGATGCTGTGAGCCTCGTTAACATACTTCCTGCATGTGCTTCGATGGGTGCATCATCAAAAGGCAAACAAATTCACGGGTTTGCCATTAGAAGTGGATTAGTTGATGATGTGTTTGTGGGTAATGCTGTTGTTGACATGTATGCCAAGTGTGGAAAGATGGATGACGCAAACAAGGTCTTCGAGAGGATGAAGGTCAAGGATGTCGTTTCTTGGAATGCCATGGTCACAGGGTATTCTCAGATTGGTAAATTTGAAGATGCTCTATCTTTGTTTGAGAGGATGCGAGCGGAAAATATTAATTTAGATGTTGTGACTTGGACTGCGGTTATAGCAGGGTATGCTCAGAGAGGACATGGTCACGAGGCCCTGAATGTGTTTCGGCAGATGTGCAGTTGTAGGTCACGGCCAAATGTGGTCACTCTTGTGTCTTTACTTTCAGGTTGTGCATCTATTGGAGCTTTGCTTCACGGGAAAGAAACCCATTGTTTTGCAATCAAGTCTATCCTCAATGTAGAAGGACATGATCCAGGGGATGATTTAATGGTAATTAATAGCCTGATTGACATGTATTCTAAATGCAAGAGAGACAAAATTGCTCGCATAATGTTTGATTTTATATCTCCAGAAGATAGAGATGTGGTTACTTGGACTGTGATGATTGGAGGGTATGCCCAACATGGTGATGCCAACCAAGCGCTGCAACTTTTTTCTGAAATGTTTAAAGTGGATAACTCTATAAAGCCCAATGACTTTACTTTATCTTGTGCTCTAATGGCTTGTGCTCGTTTGGCAGCATTAAGGTTTGGTAGGGAAATCCATGCTTATGTGTTGCGGAATCACTATGACTCTGTTGTCCTTTTTGTGGCCAACTGTCTCATAGACATGTATTCTAAATCTGGAGATGTAGATACAGCCCGCATTGTTTTTGACAGCATGGAGGAGAGGAATTCTGTATCATGGACATCTTTAATGACAGGATACGGAATGCACGGACGAGGCGAAGATGCTCTCTTAGTTTTCGATGCGATGAGGAAAGCAGGTCAAGTGGTTGACGGCATAACATTTCTTGTGGTGCTTTATGCTTGTAGTCATTCAGGAATGGTGGATCATGGAATCAATTATTTTTACAGAATGACCAATGATTTTGGGGTTGTTCCTGGAGAGGAGCATTATGCTTGCATGGTTGATCTTTTGGGCCGTGCCGGTCGACTATGCGAAGCTATGAAACTCATCAAGAGCATGCCCATGGAACCAACCCCTGTAGTGTGGGTGGCCTTGCTTAGCGCTTGTAGAGTACATTCAAATGTTGAACTCGGGGAATTCGCAGTAAATCAGTTGGTACAATTGGAGTCAGAGAATGATGGATCATATACATTACTTTCAAACATATATGCTAGCGCTAGACGTTGGAAAGATGTGGCTAGGATTAGAAGTTTAATGAAACATACAGGGATCAAGAAAAGGCCTGGTTGCAGTTGGGTCCAAGGAAAGAATGGCACAACAAGCTTCTTTGTGGGAGACAGGTCTCATTCACAATCTCAGCAGATATTTGAACTTCTCTCTGACTTAATTCAACGGATCAAAGTACTTGGATATGTTCCTCAAACAAGTTTTGCTCTTCATGATGTGGATGATGAAGAAAAAGGTGACCTTCTTTTTGAACATAGTGAAAAATTGGCACTTTCTTATGGCATCTTAACATCACCTCCTGGTGCCACTATTCGAATAACCAAGAACTTGCGCATATGTGGTGATTGCCATAGTGCTATGACTTACATTTCTAGAATTGTTGACCATGAAATCATTCTAAGAGACTCTAGCCGTTTTCATCATTTCAAGAAGGGAAATTGCTCATGTAAGGGCTATTGGTGACCATAAGTATCGCAAAATCCTCTCTTGCAAATTAGAGGTATGCAATCTACATACGAATACATATTTTATTTTGCTATCTTTCTGGTCAACAATTACCTTCCTTTCTTATGGGATAATTAATCCGTAAGTCCTTATGGTTTCAACTAATTTTTAATGGTGTGCCTATAGCTTCTTTTTTTTTTTTTCCTGTTTATTAGGTCCTTATACTTTCATTTACTTTTAATCAGGTCCCTGTAGTTTTTCCCCTTTTTATTAGGTCCTTATAGTTTCACATAATTTTTTGATAAGGTCCTATAGTTTTTTCTCTTAAAATCATTGGTATACGTTTACCATACCATCCTTTAATTTTTGATTTGTTACCAATGTGTTAATTTTGAGAAGTAATGTTGCTTTTGTAATTGAAAAATTAGTATTTTGTTTAATCAAAGATCAGAAGCATCACATCGTGATATAGATAGATAAGATTTTATTATAATATTTTAATATTATAGGATAATAAATAATACTTTTAAATGAAAATACGATTTCTTTTCAGATGAAAACATAAGAAATAATACTATGTATATATAAGATATAGATATATATATGATTTTATTATAATATTAGCATATAAGAAATAATACTTTTGAGGTAAAGATACCATTTCTTTTGAGATAAAAACATAATAATATATTTTTATTAATTTAATTTTGATCTGCCATGTTATAATTTATTGTTCATTTAGATTTTGATTGTTGACAAGATAAAAGTGAAATAAGACCAATTTTCATGATGAACAATAAAAAGATTCCTGAAAACAATACTTCATTTAATTTTTAATCTAGATTTAATTTCTTAATGCATAACAAGATATTAAGAATAATTATTATATCTTTTTTATAATATATTTTATTTAGTTTGTTATTCGTTAATGTAATTAGTAATTACGATTCCAAATGATAATAAGATTTATTATTTACTCCCTCCGGTCCTAATTATAGGACATATTTAACCAATTTTGGGGAGATTAATGAGAGAAGTTAAATTAGTTAATTTTACTCATTTTCCTAAAATATCTTTATATAAATTTAAAATGACATAAGTAAAAGTGAATTAACAACCCTTACCACATACTTCTCCAACTTAAAATTTTTCTTTCCACGCGCTTTTTAATTGAAGTAATGTTATTGCTATATACACATATATATATGTGTACACACACACTATATATATATATATATGTGTGTGTGTACATATAGATATAGATACACACACGTATACATACATATATCTATACACATACACAAATATATATATATATATATATATATATATAGACACACACACACATATGTAGATATATATGTGTGTTTACATGTGTACACCCATATATATTGATACACACACACATACACACACATAGATATACATATATGTATACACACACACTCACATATATATATATATATATATGTTTGTGTGTGTATTTATATATGTGTGTGTCTATATATATGTATTTGTGTATAGACACACACAAAAAAAAAAAAAAAAAAAAAAAAAAAAACCAAACACATTTGAGAGAATAAAAACCAAACACACTTGAGAGAATAAAATAGGGGTATTTTAGGAAAAAGTTGACAAAAATTAGAATGTTGTATTATAATTAGGACCAAAACAAACTCTCAAATGTTGTCTTATAATTAGGACCGGAGGAGTATATCATATCTTTTTGTGTGCATGTATAGATTATAGACCCACTCCTCTTGAGTGCTTGGCAGTAGAAGTTTTATTTTTCAACGTTGCAGTGCTCAAGGAGGAACGTGCGCTCAAAAGAGGCTTCTAAGGCACAGGTACGAAATATACTTTAACCTTAACTTTTCTTTTTCTTCTTGTTTTGTTCTAACTACAAACAATTCATAGCCGATCGAAGCTGAATATAAAGATGTACGAGCATGAACAATATACACAAACAAGTTCTGAAGAAAAAACATTAGTTAGAATCCTAATATCATTGTTGGAGAACCTTTTTCTTCTTCTTCATTGGAGGTTCTGGAGAACTTGGGTAGGCTCTGATACCATGTTAGAATTTGAAAAATTCAATAATATTCAGAGACTATTATGTTTCCTCCTTTTTAATATAATCCTTCAAATTCTAACTATAGATGTATTCAGTTCATTTATAATGGAAATCTGTAAATATATGTACAGGTTACGTTCTCTTAATCGGTTCTGTTTAAGTAATTAAATAGGTATTGATATGAGATTAAGTTTCTATGTGTTTTCTTGTTTTTTTCACACTCTTAAACTTCCTCCATAGGAAGCCGTCAAGCTATTCCGATTCAAAATATTAGCTGAGTGTTATTATAATCGTTAATCTATTGTTTAGTTTTTATATTTTCCATTCTTATTTTATTATTTGATTCTTATGTTATAATAATCTTTTTATGGTGCAGCACTGATTGCAATTCCGACGACCATGACTGATTCACGAGCGCCGAAGAGGATTAAAACTACTACTACTTATGAGGAAAGTTCCAAGTGCATAGCTTATTGCTTGCCAAGAGAGATATTGGTGGATATTGCTTCTAAAGTGGCATCTCAATCACTTGCCGATCTCTATCACCTTAAACTAACTTCCAAAGAGATTGTGAACATTACAGACGAAGACTATGTATACAAGCATGCTTATCTGGATAGAGTTCCTTTCTTGAGAATCATAAAAATCCCACAAGAAGATTCATTCTTAAGGCGTTGCAGATCAAGCGGTAACTTAGAATCTCTTTACAGACAAGGCATGGAATATTACTTCTTGAACAATGAGCTTTGCGATAAGGGGTTGGGTATGGTTCGTATGGCTGCTCAAAAAGGACATGAGATCAATGTACACTTTTGGCATGATTGTTTTGATGTGCATCGATGCGAGAAGACGTTTTTTTGGGCTAGAAGAACTAGAGGAGGCTTTGGGATACTTGAGATTCTTGAGGAATCACAAGTGTGTGCTTAGGTGTAGGAACGAGGTTGGAGAATTAGTTTCCTCGTTGCCGTGGAGTATGTGTTCTTATCTTGTGATGACACGGACACCATGTCTCTGTAGCAATGTTCCATGTACAAATACATGGAGACCCAGGATTGGAAGTCAGTACTTGGAGACTGAAGACGACGATGACAATGATCCAAACATGTGTGAAAATAGCAGGTGGGATCATGAAGTTGAAGAATTTTACGAAGGGTTCATTCCTAAAGATTAAGGACTAAAAATGTACTTATTAAGATCAAATGGATACTTTAGCTTTTTTTTAAAGGCGTTTTAATTGAATTTTTCATAATCATTATCTTCTAAAAATTAATTTTAAGAATAAAAATCAAGATAGGAAAATTTGTACATCTCAACAAATTTGAGTTCCTTCTCTTTCCACCTTTATCAGAAGTTTCTTCCCCAATCTTTCTGGGTATGTTTTATGAGGGAAGGGGAGGGTAGGGAAATTTTTTTGGAAGGATATTTACCATTTTGTCATTAATGAAGGGAATATTCTTTTTTATTGTGAGTATATTTTAGGAATATTAGAAATTATCTATGGGCAATTTTGTAAAGATGAGAGAAAATTTTTCTCTCTCCACTTTCCCTCCCCTCCCTTTCCCTCAAACCAAACATATTTTGGGGCTAAATGGAAGCCTCTGGGTCGCTATATCGTTTGTTTAATGTTGCATTTTCAATTAGTACTCAATTCCTTCTCACGTCTGTAGCCTAAAAAGATCACCCATATATTTGATGAAATGGTGGCCAATCATAAAATCAATGTGAAGAGTCCTACAGAATAAATATAATTTAGCTCACCAATAGGCCACATCCTTGCCCCAACAATGGTATAAATTCTAAAATCTCCAATTATAATCAGAAAAATATCAAGGAATTGAAAAGATTTAAAAAAAAAAAAAAAAAAAAACTCTCGATTAACTTGTTTTTTTTGCCTTCGACACCAAATATAGCATGGGACTCTATATATATATATATATATATATATATATTTGGCAGTCCCCACGTTATTCCAATTTGTCCTTAAGAAAATTGCAGCTAAGTGCCTCATTCCTCTTCAGAGGAAATTAATTATAAAATATACACATATGAATAACCAATGAACAATTCATATACAAAACGTAATACTACAACATAGCGGTGAAGGAGGCTGAATATAAAGATATACGTGCATGAACAGCATAAATAAGTTCTAAAAAAACATTAGTTGTAATCCTGATATCATCATATGTAAATATATTTTTCCTTTTTTCTTTTGATATTTATTTCCTATATATTATAATCTTTAATGGTGCAATACTCATTGCAATTCTGAGGATCATGCTGATTCAAGAGCGCCCAAAAGAATTAAACTCAGTACCTTTGATGAGGAAAGTTGTAAGCCTATAACTTGTTTCGCAGTAGAGATATTAGTGGAGATTACTTCTCTAGATTCCAAGAAACCCAAAAGAAGCTTCATTCCTAAGTTGTTGTAGATTAAGCAGTAACTTAGAATCTCTACACAGACAAGACATGGAATCATACTTTAGGGGCTTTGAGCTTTACGAGAATGTGTTGTGCATGGTACATATGGCTGCCCGAAAATGACACAAGAGATCAATGTATGCATTTGTGATGATTGTTGTAATGTGGACTGACAAAATTAGAATAAAAATGTGCTTTAGAAACAGAAAAATTTGAGGAGGCTTTGGGATACTTGAGATGGTTAAGGAATTAATAGGGAAGCTTCTTCCTTGTGACTGAAGACGATGACAAGCATGACCCTGACATGTGTGAGATTCAAGAGTTTTGTGAAAGTGTATTAGATGTAAGTGTTAACATTTTTTTTTTTTTTTTTTTAATTTATGCTCATTGAGGCTACATTATATTACTCCCTCCGCACGGTCCTTATAAGACATATTTGGGAAGTTAATATTGGTTCTAAATATAAGATAAATTTTTATATTTATCAATCTTTTCTTAATTTATCTATATTAAATTCTCATTCAACAATAATCAAAAAGCAGAGAAAATGAGAAAAATGATTAGGAGAGAATCCTCTTCCGGAGTACAAGTTAGCTGAGATTGCATTTCATATAGGTGGTCTCCTTCGTAAGCACACTCATCACAATGAAATCCTTAAGTGGTCGAGATTTGTGAATCTCATCTTAGCTTGTCCAACATCATTGCTCCACAAGCAATTCTACTGCTCCAGAAAGTTCAGTATTTGATTAAATTAAGGGAATTAGTTAAGTTAGTTAATATGACATATATTTTCTAAAACACTTTACTTATCTTTCTTAATCGAAGAGGATTCTCTCCTAATCATTTTTCTCATTTTCCCTCATTAGCACTATCTAGACCATTGATTGAGAAGGTGAGAGAAAGGTTAAAGTGGTATTGTGATTGATTGGATGGATATGATTTAAAGATGATGAGAGATAATGAGAGAAACCCAACCCTTCCTCATTTAAATTAATAAGGGCAACGGAGTAATTTCACATTTAGAATCTCTTGCTTAGACTTAGGTCCCATGGGACTTTTTAGTTAAGAAAAGATCTTATGAGACTTTTTTACTATTATTTCTCTTTGTTGGAACCCTAGCTAGTGTGATTTTCCGAAGATTAAGTGCATTATATCGTAATGTAGATACATAAGATTTTATTATAATATTTTAATATGATACATAAGATTTTATTATAAGATTTTAATATTATAGGATAAGAAATAATACTTTCGAGATTAAAAAAATACGATTTCTTTTCAGATAAAAGCATAAGAAATAATGCTATAGATATATTCAGGTCAAAAAAATCCTATAGATATCGAAGATTTTATTATAAAAGTTTAATATTGTAGGATAAGAAATATTTGAGATAAAAAATACCATTTCTTTTGAGATAAAAACGTAATAATATATTTTTATTTATTTAAATTTGATCTTTCATGTTATAATTTCTTGTTCATTTAGATTTTGCTTGTTGACAAGATAAAAGTGAGGTAAGAACAGTTTTTCATGATGAACAATAAAAAGATAACCGAAAACAGAACTTCGCTTAAATTTTAATCCAGATTTAATTTTTTTAATGCAAAACAAAAATAATTATTTATATATTTTTTATAATATGTAGTATTATATTTAGTTTGTTATTCGTTAATGTAATTAAGAATTACTGCTGTCTAGTTAGTGAATTGAAGTTATTTAAACTTTTTCCATTCCAAAGGATAATAGGATTTATCATTTCGTGATTTATCGTATTTGTGTGTGTGTATCGACCCACTCCACTTCTTGAGTGCTTCACAAGCAATTCTCAAATGAAATATATTTATATTTTATAACTTACTGTAATTTTATATAACAATGAGTTAAATTTTAAATTGAGATATTGAATTATCATAATTTGTCAAAAGTAAATATTTAGAGTATTATTTCATCTTTACGCTAAACAATCAAAATATTCTAAATATCAAATGAATTAATTATTCTTTTTTCTTCAAACAAACAATTCTCCACAAATATTTTTAAAAAAATATGTGTAGCAAAAATTCAAAACAACCCCGCAAAAATTTACCGCCACGATCAAATTTATTACCAGAATCAAAGGAAAAATCTCTTGATAAAATGACTTAAATTTCTCAAAAATGTCTCGTAATAAATTTGAAAGATCTTTCTTGATCAAAGAAGATGAAAGATCTTTAAGATAAGTAGGTACTAAGTAGTTACAACTTACCAGAGATAAAGTTATTGTGCATTCTTCTTTCTCACCCTCTCTGAACTTATTTTATATAGAGGGATAAAGCAATAAATTCAAGGGTTTTTTTTTTTTTTTTTTTTTTTTTTTTTCAGATTCATATATTAATTTTTATTATAATTACTATACAGATTTACTGTTTTTCATTTATATTATAATTTTTATAATTTATATCTTTTTTATAATATATTATATTTAGTTTGTTATTTATTAAATGTACGTAACTAATTACAATATCCCGTTAGATTTAAATTTGCTTCAGTCCTATTAGATTTATCCCTTCCTAATGATAATAGGATTTATCCATTCGTAATAAATCATATATTTTTGTGTGTCTATATATAGACACATTCCTCTGCTTGAGTACTCCACAAGTGAAAGTTTTCCTTTTCTGTTGCATCGCTCAAGGAGGAAAATACACTTAAATTAAAGAGGCTTCTAAAGCACAAGTAATATCATGTATGAACTATAGTTTAACTTTTCTCTTTCCTTTATTGTCGTCTTCTTCTAATTATTATTGTTGTTAAATTAATGAGTTGACTTTACGAGTTTATCGTTTCTACGTATCGGTAAACCTAGAACTCGTTAAACTCACGAGTTTATATATCAAGTTTATCGTTTTTACTTTTTTAACTATAGTTCTTCCTAAAGTGGTGTCTCCAGGATACTAGTAGCAACTCTGAAAAGATGTGTGCACACTAGGAAGAGATGTTTTTTTATAATGGCCAATTTTGATTTGATGATTTGTAACTAGCAGGATTTCCGGGTCACAGGGTAGGGCGGGATATCGGTCACGGGGGTAGGCGGCGGGATATCCGGGACTACCATGGTTCTCTTCCCACTAAAATAATTTAATAAAAATAGTTCATAATGTTGATTTAATTAGGAATGATGACTATTGAACTGTTACTCGAGTCAAATCATTATTTGCTTACATTTTATTTTATTTTATTTTACAATCATATTTGAGTTATATATTTGTTTTGATTAGGATTAGCAGCTCTGCTGACTTTTGTGTTTATGTTGTTTGACTGCAATGATCCTTCGGGGGAGCGGCTTAGCGAAACAGTTTCCAAAGGTTGGGGCTAGTAGTGGGCGGTGAGAATGACGACGAGATATTTCTAGCTAGCTCTAGGATTCAAAAATTTGTTTTTATGAGTTTTAATAATTTTATAAGACACTCAAAGATTTGTTTTTGAGTTTTAATAATTAAATAGGTACTGACATGAGATTAAGTTTGCGATTCAAATATTAATTAAGTGTTATTATAATCGTTCATCTCTTGTTTAGTTTTTATATTTTGCATTCTTATTTTATTACTTTATTCTTATATGTTATAATAATCTTTTATGGTGCAGTAGTGATTGCAAGTCCAATGACCATGACTGATTCACGAGCGCCCAAGAGGATTAAAAATACTACTACTTGTGAGGAAAGTTCAAAGTGCATAACTTATTGCTTGCCAATAGAGATAATGGTGGATATTGCTTCTAAAGTGGCATCTCAATCACTTGTCGATCTCTATCACCTTAAACTAACTTCCAAAGAGATGATGAACATCACAGACGACAACTATGTGTACAAGCATGCTTATCTAGATAGAGTTCCTTTCTTTAGAATCAAAGAAATCCCACAAGAAGATTCATTCTTAAGGCGTTGCAGATCAAGCGGTAACTTAGAATCTCTATACCGACAAGGCATGAAAGAATACTTCTTGGACGATGACCTTTACGTGAAGGGGTTGGATATGGTACGTATGGCTGCTCAAAAGGGACACAAGAGATCAATGTACGCCTTTGCCATGATTGTTTTGATGTGTAGCGACGCGAGAAAAGGTTCTTTAGGGCCAAAAGAATTAGAGGAAGCTTTGGGATACTTGAGATTCTTAAGGAATCACAAGTGTGTGTTGAAGTGTAGGAACGAGGTTGTTGCATTTGTTCACTTCTTGACGTGGTTCATGCGTTTTGGTCTTGAGATCGAACCAAGAGAGCATCTCTGTAGAAGTGTTCCATGCAAAAATACATGGAGACTCAGAACTGGAAGTTGGTGCTTGTTGACTGATGACGACGATGAGAATGATCCAAACATGTGTGAAAGTTGCAGGTGGGATCTTGAAGTTAAAGAATTTTTCGCAATGATATAGATTTTTTATTCCAAGATTTGTTTTTAGATAGAGCACAATGGCGTCGTACGATCTATGTAGACGATCCCACCTTGTGAGATAAGACTTTATTTTTGTTGTTGCTGAATGCTGATATAGATTTTATATTTATTGGTAAGTTGAAGAATTTTGGTCGAGCCCGTTTGGATAGGCTTTAAAAAGAATGACTTTTTTTCCACTGCTTTTTAAAAAAGTGTTTTAATTAGAAGTTAAGTTATTTTACGTTTGGATGCACCATTTAAAAAGCACTTTTAAATAAAAATGTTGTTTGGATGTTAAAATAGAGAAGCATTTTTTTATTAGTAAAATTACTGAAATAGGCATATAAAATGTAAGATAACTTAAAACTTCACTATCACTAATGAATAGTAATTTCCACCCAAAATGGTTAACTACTATATTACAACCAATGCATTAATTAAAAATAAACCTTTAATTTTTTTTAAAGAAAAAGCAAAGTGCAATGAAAGGAATAAAAGCCAACTGAACTAAATAAATCCAGCCCCACTTATTGTAACTTTGTTTACATAATAGATCATTTAAGGAATGCTTGTAACAATATTAATTCTTCATTTGGTGAAAAGTTAGTAGCTCCGCTTGTGATATGAAGGTTACACTATATCCACCATTATTTTCTACTTATCATGCTTATCTATTGGTGGTTTATTTATATTCTTAAGAGTGAATTTGAGTTCAACCTTTAAGTACATAGATGAAAAGAAAGTTTAATTTAAAATAATTTTTAGCATTTTTTAAAAATTTATTGATGGGAGATAAGTAATTATCATAATTTCATCTTACAAAAATTAAATAGTATACAACAACGTAAACTTAAAACTTCATTATCACTGATTAATTATTCTTTTTTCTTCAGACAAACAATTCTCCACAAATATTTTTGTAAATATGTGTAGCAAAAATTCAAAACAACCCTGAAAAAACTTACCGCGACGATCAAAATTATTACCAGAATCAAAGGAAAAATCTCTTGATAAAGGACTTAAATTTCTCAAAACTGTCTCGTAATAAATTTGAAAGATCTTTCTTGATCAAAGAAGATGAAAGATCTTTAAGATAAGTAGGTACTAGGTAGTTACAACTTAAAAGAGATAAATTTATTGTGCATTCTTCTTTCTCACCCTCTCTGAACTTATTTTATATAAAGGCATAAAGCAATAAATTCAAGGTTTTTTTTTTTTTTTTTTTTTTTTTTTTTTTTTCAGATTCATATATTAACTGTTTTTCATTTATATTATAATTTTTATATTTAAATTTTTATAATTATCATTTATATCTTTTTTATAATATATTATATTTAGTTTGTTATTTATTAAATGTACGTAACTATTACAATATCTCTTTAGATTTAAATTTGATTCAGTCCTATTAGATTTATCCGTTCCTAATGATAATAGGAGTTATCCATTCGTAATAAATCATATGTTTTTTGTGACTATATATAGACACATTCCTTTTCTTGAGTAAATCCACAAGAGAAGTTTTATTTTTCTGTTGCATCGTTCAAGGAGGAACGTACGCTCAAAGAGGCTTCTAAAGCACAAGTATTATCATGTATGAACTATAGTTTAACTTTTCTTTTTCCTTTCTTGTCATCTTCTTCTAATTATTATTGTTGTTAAACTCGTAAGTTGACTCTCCGAATTTACCGTTTTTAGGTTTTTACATCGTTGGTAAATTTGTGCCAACTGTAAACTCCATTAAATTCACAAGTTTACACACCAAGCTTATCGTTTTTATGTTTATAACTACAAAAAATGTGTTAACTACTCACTCTCAACTCGTGCTAGCTTTTTCGATTCAATTATTCTCAGCGGCTTTATATACGAATTTTATAGAAATTTCTTTGTTAAATATGATAAATTATGAATGTTGATGAATTATACTTCAATTATTTGGATTTAAAATATATGTTTTCATCATTGTCATGAGTTTGATAACCTTCTTAGTTGCTACTACAGGTTGATAATTTCTATCCTATGAGTTAACTCTTTAATTAATTATAGTGATGATTCATAAAATGTCCTATTTATTCTTTCAAATTAATAATTCTTTTTTAATTAGTGTCGAATTCTTTTGCACGATACCCAAACAATGATTCACTGTGAGCAATTAAGTCTTATTATAATCGTTAATCTATTGTTTGGTTTTTATATTTCCAATTCTTATTTTATTATTTTATTCTTATATGTTATAATAATCTTTTATGGTGCAGCGATTGCAATTCCCACAACCATGACTGATTCACAAGTGCCCAAGAGGATTACAACTACTACTACTTGTGAGGAAAGTTCAAAGTGCATAACTTATTGCTTGCCAAAAGAGATATTAGTGGATATTACTTCTAAAGTGGCATCTCAATCACTTGTCGATCTCTATCACCTCAAACTAACTTCCAAAGAGATTATGAACATCACAGACGACAACTATGTGTACAAGCATACTTATCTAGATAGAGTTCCTTTCTCAATACAAGAAGATTCATTCTTAAGGCGTTGCAGATCAAGCGATAACTTAGAATCTCTATACAGACAAGGCATGAAAGAATACTTCTTGGACAATGAGCTTTACGTGAAGGGGTCGGGTATGGTACATATGGCTGCTCAAAAGGGACACAAGAGATCAATGTACGCCTTTGCCATGATTGTTTTGATGTGCAGCGACGCGAGAAAAGGTTCTTTAGGGCCAAAAGAATTAGAGGAAGCTTTGGGATACTTGAGATTCTTAAGGAATCACAAGTGTGTGTTGAAGTGTAGGAACGAGGTTGTTGCATTTGTTCGCTTCTTGACGTGGTTCATGCGTTTTGGTCTTGAGATGGAACCAAGAGAGCATCTCGTAGAAGTGTTCCATGCACAAATACATGGAGACTCAAAACTGGAAGTTGGTGCTTGTTGACCGATGACGACGATGAGAATGATTCAAACATGTGTGAAAGTTGCAGGTGGATCTTGAAGTTAAAGAATTTTTCGCAATTATATAGATTTTTTCTATTCAAAGATTTGTGTTTGTATGGAAAGTGGCATCGTACTATCCATGTAGACAATCTCACCTTATGAGATAAGACTTTGTTGTTATTATTGCCGATATAGATTTTATACATAATGGTAAGTTAAAGAATTTTGGTCGAGTTAGCATTTTCTCGTTAGTCTAATTAGATGATTAAAACTGTAAATTTTAAATTTAAGGAACAAAATTTGATGTAGATTTAGAAGACCAAAGGTAGACTTTAGGATTTTTCTTTTTAAAGATGTTGAAATTGAATATCATTGTCTTCTAAAAATATTAATAATAACTTTAATATATCATTTAGAGAAACAAATGGAAAATTTATTAATATCCTTGGAGCCAGCACATTCAGGCATTCAAGCATATATTGACTCGAAAGAAAACTGTAATTAACATAATGATTTTTTTCCCTTAAAAAAGAAGTAAAATATTTAATTAATCTCAACTTTCAGTTTCAATATTTTATTTTATGGAAGAAAAATGTTTCACTGATTTGTACTGAGCGCAAACTTTAATTTATGAAATTAAAGTTTATTTTAGATACTATTCAATATTATTAGTAATGATTGCTCAATATAAAATATAGTTATACTTTATAACTTAATGTAACTTTAAATAAAAGAAGTAAAATATAATATTTAAATATTAAATGAGGATAATTTATTAAAAGCATAATTATATATCATACCAGTGTAAGGCCTTACCTTTATACACGTAGAATATGTTTGTAGGTCTCTATGAATATATATCACATTAACCACACATGGCTAAAAAAAAAAAAATCTAATTATATGGAAATGGTTATGCATAAGGTCAAAAGAAAGCTATCCAGCTTCTCCACTTTCTTAGTTATCAGCAATAATCACGCCTTTGCCTTTTGAGCTGCTTGCCTTTCTTAATTAGTTATCAGCAATAATCACATCTTTGCCTTTTGAGCTACTTGCCTTTTCTGTATGTACTGATAAGGAATGAGCTGAGATTCATGAAAATCCTAGTAATAACTACAATTACTCATAATATATGCAAGTTCATAAAGCATGCAAAATAAGCCATTAAATAAGCAAATCAACATATTCAGCAAAACAACATATTCATAATGCAACAATCATTATAAACATGGGAACACAGCCAAATATTTACACATATTGCATATCAGGTCTTACTACCTTAAGACATACGGTCTAATAATCATGTTTTACGGCCTCAGGACACACAATCTCTTAATCATGTTGAATACTTATTAGGTCTTACTGCCCCATAGCCTCATATATTTATGAAACCGATATAAGTGACGGCATAAACATATGGAACAATACATAATATACAAGAATAAGAGTTACTATCTGTTGACCTTTCCGAAACCGTACCTTTACCAAAGCACAACAATTTGAGAACAATCATAGTCCATGAAAAACTAGGGTAACAACAGCTAATAAACAACATCAAACGCAAAATCCTCCTTGAAAGCCTCCAAGCTTTTGAAGCAGAGAAACCAAAGCACAACAATTTGAGAACAATTACAACCCATACAAAACTAGGAAAACAGCAAGCAACAAAATCGCCAAAAACAAAATCCTTCTTGAAAGGATCCAAGCTTTTAAAGCTAACAAACAAAAGTGCAACAATTTGAGAACAATCAAAACCCATACAAAACTAGAAAACAACAACCAACAAACAAGTCTACAAACAGCAATAGCAACAAGAAAAAATCACAAAATCCCCATTGAAACTACACAAGCTTTTCAAGAATAGAAAAAAAAAAAAAAAAAAATCAATCACCATAAAGGCCTTGATGGGGAAGGCAAATACAAAACCCACTCAAAAACATCCAAGCTTTTCAAGCAAACATACATAAAATTCAATCACAATATCAAATGTAAATATATGTTCCTTTTTTCTTTTAATATTTATTTCCTATATATTATAATCTTTAAAGGTGCAATACTCATTGCAATTCTGAGGACCATGCTGATTCAAGAGCGCCCAAAAGAATTAAGCTTAGTATCTTTGATGAGGAAAGTTGTAAGCCTATAACTTATTTGCCAACAAAGATATAAGTGGAGATTACTTCTCTGGATTCCAAGAAACCCAGAAGAAGCTTCATTCCTAAGTCGTTGTAGATTAAGCGGTAACTTATAATCTCTATATAGACAAGGCATGGAATCATACTTTTGGGACTATGAGCTTGACGAGAATGTATTGGGCATGGCACATATTGCTGCCCAGAAAGGACACAAGAGATCAATGTATGCATTTGTGATGATTGTCGTAATGAGTGGAGCAACAAAATTAGAATAAAAAGGTGCTTAAGAAATAGAAAAATTTGAGGAGGCTTTGGGATACTTGAGATGGTTAAGGAATTAATAGGGAAGCTTCTTCCTTGAGTCTGAAGATGATGACAAGCATGACCCTAACATGTGTGAGATTTAAGAGTTTTGTGAAAGTGTATTAGCTGTAAATGTTAACTTTTTTTTTTTTTTAATGGTTATTGAGACTGCATTTTATTACTCTCTCTGCGCGGTCCTTGTAAAATATATTTGAAGAGTTGGTCTTGATTCTAAATATAATACATAATTTTTATATTTGTCAATCTTTTCATAATTTATCCATATTAATACTCATTCAACAATAATCAAAGAGAAGAGAAAATGAGGGAATTAAGAAAAAGATGAGTAGAGTGTTTTAGAAAATACATATAATATTAATTAACTCTACTAATTTCCTTAATAATCAAATTAGGCAAATAATCGTCTTTCTACAAGGTTATGGCCTTGATGGATGATCAAGTACTGAAGTTTCTAGAGTAGTAGAATTTCTTGTGGAGCAATGATGTTGGATACGCTAAGATGAGACTCACAAATCTCGACCACTTGAGGATTTTATTGTGATGAGTGTGTTTACGAAGGAGACCATTATGAAATGAAATCTCAGCTAACTTTTTCTCCTGGCCTCCTTTAAATTAATAAGGGCAACAAAGTAATTTCACATTTAGAATATCTTGTTTACACTTGGGTCCCATAGGACTTTTTAGTTAAGAAAAGATCTTCTTTTCACATAAAAGCATAAGAAATAATGCTATAGATATATTCAGGTCAAAAAAATCCTATAGATATGGAAGATTTTATATATTATAAAAGTTTAATATTGTAGGATAAGAAATATTTGAGATAAAAAATACCATTTCTTTTGAGATAAAAAACGTAATAATATATTTTTCTTTATCGTATTTGTGTGTGTGTGTGTATAGACCCACTCCAATTCTTGAGTGCTTCACAAGCAATTCTCATATGAAATATATTTATATTTTATAACTTACTGTAATTTTATATAACAATGAGTTAAATTTTAAATTGAGATATTGAATTATCATAATTTGTCAAAAGTAAATATTTAGAGTATTATTTCATCTATACGCTAACCAATCAAAATATTCTAAATATCAAATGAATTAATTATTCTTTTTTCTTCAAACAAACAAATGCGATTCTCCACAAATATTTTTTTTAAAAAAAACATGTGTCACAAAAATTCAAAGCAACCCTGCAACAATTTACCGCCACGATCAAAATTATTACCAGAATCAAAGGAAAAATCTCTTGATAAATGGCTTAAATTTCTCAAAAAATGTCTCGTAATAAATTTGAAAGATCTTTCTTGATCAAAGAAGATGAAAGATCTTTAAGATTATAAGTAGGTACTAGGTAGTTACAACTTACAAGAGATAAAGTTATTGTGCATTCTTCTTTCTCACCCTCTCTGAACTTATTTTATATAAAGGCATAAAGCAAAAAAGTTCAAGGTTTTTTTTTCAGATTCATATATTAATTTTTATTATAATTACTATACAGATTTACTGTTTTTCATTTATATTATAATTTTTTTAATTATTATTTATATCTTTTTTATAATATATTATATTTAGTTTGTTATTTATTAAATGTACGTAACTATTACAATATCTCGTTATATTTAAATTTGCTTTAGTCCTATTAGATTTATCCCTTCCTAATGAAGTAATGATAATAGGATTTATCCATTCGTAATAAATCATATATTTTTTGTGTCTATATATAGACACATTCCTCTGCTTGAGTACTCCACAAGTGAAAGTTTTCCTTTTCTGTTGCATCGCTCAAGGAGGAAAATACACTTAAATTAAAGAGGCTTCTAAAGCACAAGTATTATCATGTAAGAACTGTAGTTTAACTTTTCTCTTTCCTTTCTTGTCTTCTTCTAATTATTATTATTGTTAAACTAGTGAGATGACTCTTTGAGTTTATCGCTTTTACATCGTCGGTAAACTTATACCAGGTGTAAACTCTGTTAAACTCACGCGTTTATATACCAAGCTTATCGTTTTTACGTTTTTAACTATAGTTCTTCTTAAAGTGGTGTCTCCAGATACTAGTAGCAACTTTGAGAAGAGGTGTGCACATTAGAAAGAGATGTTTTTAATAATAGCCAATTTTGATTTGATGATTTGTGACTAGCAGGATTTTCGGGTCACGAGGGTAGAGGCGCAGGATATCATATCCGGACTACCATGGTTCTCTTCCCACTAAAATAATTTAATAAAAATAGTTCATAATGTGATTTAATTAGGCATGATGACTATTGAATTATTATTCAAGTCAAATCATTATTTGCTTACATTTTATTTTATTTTACAATCATATTTGAGTTATATATTTGTTTCGATTAGGATTACGGTTCGCTGACTTTTGTGTTTATGTTGTTTGATTTGCGATGATCCTTCGAAGGAGCAGACCCTCGGTGAAATAGTTTCCAAAGGTTGGGGCTAGTAGTGGGTAGTGAGGATAATGACGCATATATTTCTAGCTAACTCGGGATTCAAAGATTTGTTTTTATGAGTTTTAATAATTTTATAAGACTTGCTTATTTTCTCGAACTTAGTCATTAGTTTATTTTAATGTAATAAATTATAGTCTTGCGCTTGACAATAGTACAAGTGCGGCGGTAACACTTTCCAAATTTGATTATTTTGGATTTTAACAGTTATTTATAAAAACTATTGAAATTTTTATATCATTATAATGACATACACCCGAAATTTCTAACAATTATACTATTGTCAAGCACAAGGCTAGAATTTATTACATTAAATAAATTAAGGACTAAGTTCAGTAAAATAAGTAAGTTTTATAAAATTATTAAAACTCATAAAAACAAATCCTTGAATGTCTTATAAAATTATTAAAACTCATAAAAACAAATCTTTGAATCCTAGAGCTAGCTAGAAATATCTGCGTCGTCATCCTCACTGCCTACTACTAGCTCCAACTTTGGAACCTATTTCACCAAGAGTCTACTCCCCCGAAGGATCATCACAGTCAAACAACATAAACACAAAAGTAAGCCGAACTGGTAATCCTAATCAAAACAAATATATAACTCAAATATGATTGTAAAATAAAATAAAATAAAATAAAATGTAAGCAAATAATGATTTGACTCGAATAATAATTCAATAGTCATCATTCCTAATTAAATCAACATTACGAACTATTTTTATGCCTAATTCATTTATAATGGAAATCTGTAAATATATGTATAAGTTACCTTTTCTTAATTGGTTAAGTTTAAATAATTAAATAGGTACTGACATGAGATTAAGGTTGCGATTCAAATATTATTAAGTGTTATTATAATCGTTCTCTCTTGTTTAGTTTTTATATTTTGCATTCTTATTTTATTATTTTATTCTTATATGTTATAATAATCTTTTATGGTGCAGTACTTATTGCAAGTCCAACGACCATGACCGATTCGCGAGCGCCCAAGAGGATTAGAACTACTACTACTACTTGTGAGGAAAGTTCAAAGTGCATAACTTATTGCTTGCTAATAGAGATAATGGTGGATATTGCTTCTAAAATGGCATCTCAATCACTTGTCGATCTCTATCACCTTAAACTAACTTCCAAAGAGATGATGAACATCACAGACGACAACTATGTGTACAAGCATGCTTATATAGATAGAGTTCCTTTCTTTAGAATCAAATAAATCCCACAAGAAGATTCATTCTTAAGGCGTTGCATATCAAGCAGTAACTTAGAATCTCTATACAGACAAGGCATGAAAGAGTACTTCTTGGACAATGAGCTTTACGTGAAGGGTTTGGGTATGGTACATATGGCTTCTCAAAAGGGACACAAGAGATCAATGTACGCCTTTGCCATGATTGTTTTGATGTGTAGCGAAGCGAGAAAAGGTTCTTTAGGGCCAAAAGAATTAGAGGAAGCTTGGGGATACTTGAGATTCTTAAGGAATCACAAGTGTGTGTTGAAGTGTAGGAACGAGGTTGTTGCATTTGTTCGCTTCTTGACGTGGTTCATGCGTTTTGGTCTTGAGATGGAACCAAGAGAGCATCTCTGTAGAAGTGTTCCATGCACAAATACATGGAGACTCAGAACTGGAAGTTGGTGCTTGTTGACTGATGACGACGATGAGAATGATTCAAACATGTGTGAAAGTTGCAGGTGGATCTTGAAGTTAAAGAATTTTTCGCAATTATATAGATTTTTTATTCAAAGATCTATATTTGTATGGAACACAACGGCATCGTACTATCTATGTAAATAATCCCACCTTATGAGATAAAGCTTTGTTGTTGTTATTGCCGATATAGATTTTATACGTAATGGTAAGTTAAAGAATTTTGGTCGAGTTAGCATTTTCTTTTAGTCTAATTAGAGGATTAAAACTGTACATTTTAAATTTAAGGAACAAAATTTGATGTAAATTTAGAGGACCAAAGGTAGACTTTAGGATTTTTCTTTTTAAAGATGTTGAAATTGAATATCATTGTCTTCTAAAAATATTAATAATAACTTTAACATATCATTTAGAGAAACAAATGGAAAATTCATTAAAATCCTTACTGACCGCGGACCCAGCACATTCAGGCATTCAAGCATATATTGACTCGAAAGAAAACTGTAATTAACGTTATATGAGTTTTTTCCCCTTAAAAAGGAAGTAAAATACTTAATTAATCTCAACTTTCAGTTTCAATATTTTATTTTATGGAAGAGAAATGTTTCACTGATTTGTACTCAGTGCAAACTTTAATTTATGAAAATTAAAATTTATTTTAGATACTATTCAATATTATTAGTAATGATTGCTCAATATAAAATATAGTTATACTTTATAACTTAATGTAACTATAAATAAAAAAGAAGTAAAATATACTATTTAAACGTTAAATGAGGATAATTTATTAAAAGTATAATTATATATCATACCAATGTAAGACCTTACCTCTATACACGTAGAATATGTTTGTAGGTATCTATGAATATATATCACATTAACCACACATGGCTAAAAAAAATAATTCTAATTATAAGGAAATGGTTATGCATAAGGTCAAAAGAAAGCTATCCAGCTTCTCCACCTTCTTAGTTATCAGCAATAATCACGCCTTTGCCTTTTGAGCTGCTTGCCTTTCTTAGTTATCGGCAATAATCTCGCCTTTGCCTTTTGAGCTGCTTGCCTTTTCTGTATATACTGATAAGGAATGGGGTGAGATTCATGAAAATCCTAGTAATAACTACAAACACTCATAACATATGTAAGTTCGCAAAGCATGTAAAAATAGCCATTAAATAAGTAAATCAACATATTCAGCAAAACAGCATATTCATAATGCAACGATCATTATAAACATGGGAACACAACCCAATATTTACATAGATTGCATATAAGGTCTTACCACCTTAAGACACACAGTCTATTAATCATGCTGAATACTTATTAGGTCTTGCTGCCCCATAGCCTCATATATTTATGAAATGAATATAAGCGACGGCATAAACATATAGAAAAATACATAATATACAAGAATAAGAGTTACTATCTGATGACCTTTCCGAAATTGTACCTTTACCAAAGCACAACAATTTGAGAACAATCACAGCCCATGAAAAACTAGGGTAACAACAGCTAATAAACAATATCAAACGCAAAATCCTCCTTGAAAGCCTCCAAGATTTTCAAGCAAACAAACCAAAGCACAACAATTTGAGAACAATCACAACCCATACAAAACTAGGAAAACAACAAGGAACAAAATCACCAAAAACAAAATCCTTCTTGAAAGGATCCAAGCTTTTAAAGCTGATAAACAAAAGTGCAACAATTTGAGAACAATCAAAACCCATACAAAACTAGGAAACAACAACCAACAAACAAGTCTACAAACAACAATAGCAACTGGAAAAAAAATCACAAAATCCCCATTGAAACTACACAAGCTTTCAAGAATAGGGGGAAAAAAAACAATCACAATAAACAAGCACAACAATTTGAGATCAATTATACTCCATACAAAACAAAGGAAAAGAAAGGCCTTGATGGGGAAGGCAAATACAAAACCCAAACATACATAAAATTCAATCACAATAAACAAGCCTAAGAACATTCGCAGTCCATTCAAAATTATAAGTTATAAATGAACAAAACTCAAAATTAAATGAAAAAAAAATTATAAATTAAAATGGGAGGTTTTGAAAAAATTAGTAAAATAGATAACAAATTCATAACCTCTATTGTTCCATTCTTCTGCCGCATCATCCTCAAATAAGTACTACAAAGGTAAGGGGTGTATCTTGGAGCATTCTTCTTGCGGTGACTACTATTCTCTTGGGGGATAAGGATGACGTAGATATAAGGCCTAAAGGGAAGGAGAAAGCAGGCACCTTTAATCGTCACCTTCGGTCTCAGATCTTTGAACTGCTAAACAGGAACTTGGAAGTTATAAATGTTCATCAAAGGAAGAGGGTCACCAAATGACAAAACAAAATTTTGGAAGTTATATATATGGTTTTGCACCAGGAACGAGTGTCCAACATTGCATATAATAGAGTGAACAGACCATTATGAGCCAGAAAAGGATCTGTCAACTCCTGTGTACTGGGAGATGGAGGGAACGATGAAGGGCAAGCCAACAAGTGAGCCTTAATAATAATAAAAAATTAATGAGTGATGACTTTGGTTAAGGTTTGAATATTTGAAAGAGTATTGTTTAACAAAATGTGGGTGTTAATTTTTGTATGGGGCGGCATGATAGAGCCTGTAACATCCTAGCGCATCGCTCTCGATATTGTCCGCTTTAGGGCCTATCACCCCTCACGGCTTTAAAACACGTCGCGAGGGAGAGGTATCCAGGCCCTTATAAAGGATCTTTCGTTCCCCTCTCCAGCCGATGTGGGAAATTTCCATGTCCACGGCTGTCTCCCTAACACGTGCGGGACTTCCTAGGATCATCCCGTCGTTTCATCGACGGAAGATTAAGGAAGGGGATGAACAAAGAATAAAGTTGTACTTATCTTGATTTTAGGTGTCAAAGTTGAAGGCTGTTAGCAGAGGGTGGGGAAGCGCTGCACCTTCGTGAATTGGTCGAGTTCCGTGTAATGATTCTTTTAGAGATAGGGTCGGTGTTCCGTGAGTGAAAGAGATTGGTTTTCGGAAGAGAAAACCCTTAGGTAGTAGGTTCTGAAAATTGGACCAGTCAGTGAATCGGTGGGGGTATTGGGTTAAGGGTCATTGAGTTAGACCGGAGTCGATCGAGTCAAACCGGTATTAATTAAAAATTCAATTTAATGAAAATAGGTAAAAATATTTATATTTTAATAATAACAAATATTTTGTGTTCAAATTAAATAATTCTAACCCATCTCTTACTTACCCTCAATTACCCATATCCATTTCTAGGCCCAATTACCCTAACAAGAAGTACACTGTGGAGACAGAGGTAATGGGGGGTGCAATGCTCAAGGCGCAGGTTGAAAGTCATTGTACGCTCAACGGCTCAATGCTCAAGGTGTTCATTATAATTATTTGATAAAATTCATTTGTATCCTCTCTCTCATATATCAACCATGTTGCCTTCTCTCTCTCCAAGTCTCCTATCCTTCCTCTTACTCTCGTCTCCTCTCCTTCCTCAGGCTCACTTGCTTCACTTGCAAATCCATCATGCATGGTCTCAAAACTAGATTGTTGCTCCTCCTCAAAACCAGATTGTTGCTACTCGTCAGAACTATTTTGTTCCGATCTCTCTCTCCTCCTTCTTGTTCTATCTCTCGACCTTCTGAGACCAATCAACGATCTAATGTGGTCTAGATTTGTCAAGGTTGATCGGCAACTCTGACTCGGTCAACTTAGCCGGTTTAGGCCAAGTTGGTCTAGTTGACCCAAGTCAATTTGAAAACCGAGGTCACCGTTAACTCGGACCAATTTTCCGGGTGGTTTCCGGTTCAAACCGGTTGATCCGGTCCGGGTTTCAATACATTGGAAATAACACTCTACCGAGCGTCCTCGCTAGCACGGATACCCACATCTACTTGAGCCTGGCTTTGATACCAATTGTAACATCTCAGCGCCTTGCTCTTGATATTGTATGCTTTGAGGGCCCACCACCCTTCACGGCTTTAAAACATTTATTAGAAACATATTGGGTTAATAAATGTTTCTAATTTTTTGTTAACCATCATAAAAGATATTTTCAAATCAAATTTATTAACCATCATAAAAGATATTTTCAAATCAAATTTGAAAAAGTAAGTTTGCGTTTTCAAAAGTTTTCAAAAATAATATAACTTAAAATGTAAGAACAATTCAAAAACCAAAATCAGAATTGAAGGGAGTTTTAAAAAGTAAAAAAAAAAGTATGAAATAAAAAATAAGAAAAATTTATTAACAATCAAAACTTATTTTCAAATCAAATTTAAAAGAAGTAGGATTGGGTATTCAAAAATGCAGATTTTTAAATCAATCAAATAAGAAAAGGATTTTCAAATGAAGTTTTAAAATAACAAAATCATAGAACTTAAAGTTGAAGATTTTTAAAACAACCAATTAAAAAAATTAAGAAAAACAGTAAAAACAAAAAAAAAACAAAACAAAAAACAAAATAAGAACTGAAAAGAGTTGAAAAAGTTATACAAAGTATGAAAAAAAAATTAGAAATTTGTATTACGTATCAAATTTTAATTTCAAATCAAATTTTGAAAAAGTAAGGGTGTTCAAAAATACAAATTTTTAAATCAATCAAATAAGAAAATAAGAATTCAAAAATACAGATTTTTAAACCAATCAGTAAGAAAAGGATTTTCAAATGAAATTCTGAAACAACAAGATAATAGAACTTAAAGTTGAAGATTTTTTTTTTTCAAAGAACAAAACAAGAAGAACAATTAAAAAAAAAAGTTAAAAAAAATTAGAAACATTTATCAACAATCAAAATATATTTTCAAACCAAATTCAAAAAAGTAAGATAGCGTGTTCAAAAATGCAGATTTTTAAATCAATCAAGTTACAAAATAAAAAAAGGATTTTCAAGAGAAATTTCAAAACAACAAAATAATAGAACTCAAATTGGAAGGTTTTTTCAAACAATAATAACAAAAAATTAGAAACATTTATCAACAGACAAAATATATTTTCAAACCAAATTCAAAAAAGTAAGATAGCGTGTTCAAAAATGCAGATTTTTTAATCAATCAAGTTACAAAATAAAAAAAGGATTTTCAATAGAAATTTCAAAACAACAAAATAATAGAACTCAAATTCGAAGATTTTTTCAAACAAAAAAAAACTGAAAAGAGTTTAAAAAGTAATTACACACTATAAAACAAAAAATTAGAAACATTTATTAACCATCATAAAAGATATTTTCAAATCAAATTTGAAAAAGTAAGTTTGCGTTTTCAAACATTTTCAAAAATAATATAACTTAAAGTTTAAGAACAATTCAAAAACCAAAATCAGAATTGAAGGGAGTTTTAAAAAGTAAAAAAAAGTATGAAACAAAAAATAAGAAATATTTATTAACAATCAAAACTTATTTTCAAATCAAATTTAAAAGAAGTAGGATTGGGTATTCAAAAATGCATATTTTTAAGAAATATTTATTAACAATCAAAACTTATTTTCAAATCAAATTTAAAAGTAGGATTGGGTATTCAAAAATGCAGATTTTTAAATCAATCAAATAAGAAAAGGATTTTCAAATGAAGTTTTAAAATAACAAAATCATAGAACTTAAAGTTGAAGATTTTTAAAACAACCAATTAAAAAAAAATTAAGAAAACAGTAAAAAACAAAAAAAAAACAAAAACAAAATAAGAACTGACAAGAGTTGAAAAAGTTATACAAAGTATGAAAAAAAATTAGAAATTTGTATTAAGAATCAAATTTTGAAAAAGTAAGGGTGTTGCCATTAGGTATGAGATTCATTCTCGTGTTTGAGATTCCGTCAGCCTATTTCGTTTTGCATCATATTTTTTCTATGATCAATAGACAAGATGAATTAGAAGTTGTTTTAGAGCCCAGAAAAATTGGAATTGATCCAAAGCAAACTTGTGTTGACAATTTTTCACTGAATTTTATGTGTCATATAAGAAGTAAAACACATAAATGAAAAGTAAACTTATAGTGCACCACTTCCAGCCGGGCCAAATGCTTTGAAAAGTGACATGCCAGTCATAACAATACCATTAGCTGCTCCCCTTTGGTGTTGTTCCTGTTTTTACAAATGAAGCACACCACATTAGCAACTTGAAAAAAAGAATAGTAATAAATAATGAACTCAAAAAAAAAAAAAAAAAAACCACTGCTCTCTGTTTTATGGGTTTAAATAATGAAAAATGAATTGTAATAAATAATGAAAAGTGCTAATTCTCTATATGGGTTTACAAGGGCTATTGTTAGTCAGTTACCTTGCATAGAGAAATCTTCTAGTGTAACAAGCTCCGGTATGTATGTCCATTAATTTAAGATAACATGTTGTGTGAAAGTTATTGTTTTGTTGATTTGAAGAGTTTGATGATCACATAAATGTAATGTCCTGTATAGGTCGGCATAAGTGTTGAGCACACAAAAAAACTCGTGGAAGATAAAAAAAACTCGTGCCATTGGATTGATGCCCATGATTGACCAGGTAAAAGTTGCTTTCTATTACCAAGATATTACGTGTGTGTTTCATCATACTACAAGAGATATGCAAAAGAACCATCTAAGGGTCTGTTAATAACAGTATTGGTCGCCTAATAGTCTTCATTCTTGGTTTAATTAGTTTCTCTTGCCAATCAGTTGCCTCTCTGCAGGTTAACTGAGCTTTTATTCGAATATATACCACATTAGTTCTCATGTTTTATTGGCTTATTTTCACCATTAGCCCCTCTAATGTAGTCCTCAATTCAATTAGATCAGTCTTGTCACATATACAATTAAAATGTTTTTTTCCTGAAAAACAAGTGATGCACTTGCAGAGAGACAAATTACATTTACATATTGTATGTGAGAAATTCCACAAATTTTTGCATTTACTTTTGCCAAGATAAGTAAATTTTACAAACTGAACAAAACGTTTAAAATCATTCTTTGCCAACCATTTTACTTCACCTTAACCCCATAATTTTACCATTGTGGTTGGCAAAATCATGGAACAGTCCGAATAGATGCACTTAGAGAGAGACAAAGCATAAGGATATATATATAGAAACAATAGTTATCAATAGGTCCATGATGAAGCCAGATAACAATGCTATGAAAGGCTGAATTTGCAAGATAGTATGTATATAACCTGCACATATTACCCAAAAAACAACAGTACAATTTGAGAAACAACAGAAACGAATATGATGAATCATAGTGAATGTATAGTTATACTTTAAGTTCAATAGCTTTCTTTTTTCTCCGGCCTAAAAATATTTTCTAGTTCCGCTACTACTGGATTTGAGAATTTCTTAATAAAAATAAACACCTTACGGCATCCGTTTTTTAAGAGATGTTGTGTTCTAACTTTACAACGTCGCTGTGATAGGCGTCCCCTGTTTTTAGACATTAAAAGATTAAAAAAAAAAAACAGACATTAAAACCATTGTATGTAGTAGTGTCCTACCGCTAATCGAAATCCAAATGGTTACTAAAAGTGACCGACATCACATGATCCACCCACCCTGTATTCCAGCTTATCCCAATCGACCAGATGTCGTTGTGCTCAGCAAACCAAAATGGGACTGGATTTATAAGATCGGCGAATGGTCAAGATCTTGTATATTTTAAACACAACACATATCTTATAGCCATTTATTAGGCTTCAGTTCCCTGAAACACATAATAAGTACTCCTACCCTCTAAGTCTGTTGGCCAAAAAAAAAAAAAAAAAGAAGAAGATACCCTCTAAGTCCTGCTTCTTCCCAAACTACTTTTCGAGCCTCCCATGTCACTTTTTAAAATAAAAAAATAAAATAAATATTTTGATGCTCTCTCTCTCTCTCTCTCTCTCTCTCTCTGTGGGTGGAGAAACATCTTAAAATTTTTAGTACAAAGCGTTTGTGAAACTCGAATTTTCGACTTACCTTAGCTTGAAACTTGAAAGGGCGCACGATGCCATGGATTTAGGATTGAGATCAACTACCTCCGTGAAGACGTGGTATTATTTCGTTGGTCCATATAGCTAGTGAAAACACTACAATACCCATGAACTATTTATATAGACTCACACACGGGACTTACGAGTTACAACATCAACACACACAGGATTTATGTTTATTTCCTTGTATCTATGTAGGGGTTATATTGGGCTAGGACCATTTATAGGATGCACCATTAGCGGTGGTACCAATTCATGATATAACGAAGAAGGTCGTCTAGTTCGGACTTACTGTTTTTGGGATTATTACCCGATTCTTTGATAACTCTTTATCCGGGTATGCCTGGCATGTTTCAATTTTTTACATATGAACTCTAAAACACTTGACTTTCTTGTTACGGCCCCTTAGCTCTTACTTCTTTTAAAGCATATGTCAGTGATTTGACCCATTTTTTTCGAGAGTGTCCATTAAGAACAATAATTAATTGAATCATTTTCATTAATTACTTCCGTTTTATTGTTAATACTTTTATCACATTAATTCGTCAATTCATATATCTACGATTTGTAACCAATTAAAGCTATAGTGTTTCTTGTGTAAAAGAGCAAAATATATCATTTTTCATTAATTAGACTTTGTTTTATATGTTTATGTATTTATTATGTATGTATATATGTATATTTGTAGTATATACTTTACTCCTATTTATAAGTTTTTCTTAACTAAATCTCACATATCAATGAGAGATAATTAACTCAATTATTATGGAATAAATTTTTAACTTTATTCTCATTTATAAATGATTTTTTTTTTTTTTTACTCTTTCTTTTCTTTCTCATTTTAAAATTTATGGAGTACAATTAATATAAAAAAAATTATTACTATCTTTTTTACTATCTTAAAATTAGACTTATAAATAGAATGATAATGATATTGTGTGTGTATGTGTAAACATGGTGGGGCCGTGCAGGCGGAGTTTGGTAAATATCAGGAAAAGAAGCTTTAATTTTTGTACGATTAATGAAAGCACCAATTCACGTACGCTTTAGATATCGTAATCGATAAAGAAAGTTTTGTATGGACGAACGTGTATGTCACCCAATAAAAGGTGAAGGCCAAAAGATCATAAATAAATGAGTAAAATATATTCTGTTTACTCTAAATTATAGAGATATCTCTTTTATTTTAAAAACTTGTATAAATCTCCCTTAAAATCAAAATATATGTTACATAAACCTTCTTTCTTGTTTTGAGATTCAAAACTTCTATTCATCTAACCGTTAGTTGACATTTAAATCATAATATTGACTCATTATTTTGACCAAAATGCCCCTCCTTAAAATAAATATTACTTAATAACCATTTAATCTTTGACAAAAAAATATTCATTTAATCACATATAAAATTCAAATTTGTTTTAAAAAAGTTAGTATATATTTTTTAATTTTTTTCATACTTTTAAATTGATCATATTATAAATTTAATTAATTTTATCATTATAAATTTTTATTTTTAATAAATTTAAATGTTTAATCTCTTTTATTTTTAGAAACTTATAGTGTAATTTTTAAATACGTGTATAATGATGTTTTGCAATAATATATATATACATACACACACAATCAATTAAGTTATTGATTCACATATTAATATCTTATAATTTAAAATTTTTAAGAATATTTCATTAAACATATATTTTCAAAAATAATTAATCAAATTTTAAACAAGTTATTAATATTTACCTCATAAACAGATTACTAGAAATTATTCTAAATTAAATTGAGTAAAAATATTAAATAGATCATTAATGAACATTAATATTAAAATATAAATTAGTGATTTGGTATAATTAATGAGGGGTAAATTAGTAAACAACATTTATTTTAGTATGGTTTTTTAATTTAAAAATATACTTTGGAAGAATCCTTTTAGAATATTCTTTAACAAAAGTATTAATGATTTGGATTAAAGTGTATATTTTCAAAATAGAAGGACTGTATGTATAATTAAGACAAAACAGAAAGGTAGTTAGAATATTTTACTCTAAATAAATACATCTTGCTTGGAACAAATATTTTGTAAAAAGTAAATAGAATATTGCCAGATTTATCGTCATGATCCACTATATCAAATATAAAATGATTTGTAGGTTTCTAGCTTTATGTAGAGCACGAACCATTTGGAATAGAAATACATGATGAGGTCTATCAAAGACTTAAGCTTACAATCTAGTCCATTTATTTAAAGCCTAATATATAAGTAAATCTGTAAAAATATTATTCATCAGTACAAGTGGGAAAATTATGGAATATATGGTCAGATATGGATAAATGAACATACTGTCCGGACAAGACATTTTATGATTCCTTTGGAGAAACCGACTCGCTAGCTAGCATATATACCCGAGATTATAGATTAATATATTTTTCACACTGGTTAAATTGCTAATCAAAATAGTGTAATAAATTATAATTAAGTTTTCCTCTTTCGTAAATTTATATTAACTCAAATAATGTATTTAATATTTTATAAATAAATATTATTTAACGGTAGCTTGATTCCTTATATATATATATATATTCAAGATTCCTTATCGTCTTAATTGTTCTCTTCTAACTAACCAAATAGAATAGAATGATCCCTAAATAAAAATGACTAATTTTGCTCAATAAATTAAATAATAGAATTAACCCCTGGTGACGTGAAAGAGCTTTCATGGTGTGGAGTTATGCTTCGTAATCTTCATGACATCATCATATGCTATTCATTCACTTTTGGTTATGCTGCAGCAGTAACATTGTTCCCAACCATGTGAGATGGGAGCCAACCACCTCAAAAATATATATATATATATATATATATATAATCATAAATTAATCTATCCTAAAATTTTAATTCTAGAATTAAAAAAATTGGGATATTACGATAAGAATAATCCTATAGAATTAGATACTAAATTGTACCGGGCCTAATTTTCTAATTACTTATTTAATCAAATTATGTATTTTAGCATTACCAAATTTTGTAATTTAGCATTTTTCATATTTTTTGTAATTTTGATTTTAATTTTTCTCTTATAATTTTCTCAAAAGTCACTTATGCTACCGTCATTCCACAAAAGTTTCAATTTCATAAAAGCTACTTATACAACCACCAATCCAAACATAAATCATATTTCACAATTTAACTTTTCCATAAGTCATTTTACCCACCATTATCTCAAACAAAGTGATACACGAAAAGGGGCCCACACACAAAAAACGACCATAAAGATCTGAACGAAGGGGGAAAAAAAGGAAATTAAATATGAGAATATATCCCAGAAAAAACCGAAATCAAGTTTGCCTAATTTGTTATAAACTACCCCCGTCGACCGTCGTCATAATAACCTGATTTTGAGTTCTCTTAGTCGCAACAACAAATGAATAAGAAATTAGCCTGCACGCTAATAAACAGAGAAAATACATAGTTCTTCCACTCATTTTCCTGTGCAATAATTACGTAACATATATAGGAGCGAGTACGTACCAAAAGTGAGTTGATCAAAAGTATATGCTTCAGTAACAATCATTTCCTTGTCGCAAGCTATTAAATCCTCAATTATATCTATTAACTAAGTGTTGTTACGTAAGGATCACTGATGTCAGACTCAGGCCTCGCCGATATATAATTGAAATCTTTAGCCCAACTATTTATGGAATCCCATTACAGTGTACTCTGTATATATATGAATGAGGAATAAGTTTATCTATGCCAAAGGAATGTTCGTACGTCTTGTCTATGTCCAAACTCCACACACTCCCACACGCCCTTAATTTGGAGCACCTTCAATATTCTCACTCTCAACTTCACACAAAATTAATCATTCCATTTATATTCATTTTAGTTTAATCTTTCTTTCTGTCCGTTAGGGCGGATAAAACCAGCTGTTTCGTTAAATCTTTTTAACCAATTAGCTACTCAACCTCTGAGAAAATTTGTAATACTCTCCCTCACTATGTATATATATTGCATTATTGTCATGATACACATAAAATTTTGTGTTGATTTTCGCCTTTTGGATAGCCAAGTTGCTTTATATGCGTTGCGAGCTACAGCAACTGGAAAAACATTGGAAGGGGGAGCCTGGGAAAGAGTTTAAAGACCATCTGAAAACCCTTTTTTAATTAACAAAAAAGGGTACGTAAAGCACTATATATATAGAGAGAGAGAGAGAGAGAGTACGTAGTGTGAGGACTTGCGTACATATCATACAATACACCCGATTTATATATGCAGTACTCGTAATTTATATGTCTTTTGATCCTGAAGCTTGGGCTAGAACCCTCCGAATTTAGAGACGTTTATACCGGTCAGTATATATAAATATATGAGCGACAAGGATGATTAATTAATTAGGACCATGGTAGTAATTCTTGATGTAATGAACGAGGTGGTCAATTTCGGAGAGGCTGATGATTTGTCCGTCGTGGTTGGCGTCGGCCTCCGGCAACTTGGAGCCCATTTTCTTGAGGGCTTCCTTGAGCTCAGCCTTGCTCAGATCGTTGTCTTTGCTCAGATTGTTCACGTCTGCTTCTCTCAGCAACTCCTTACCCTCCCTTCCCTCACTACCCCTTTGTATTTTACACTCCCATTTTTATCCGATTGACATCTCACACTACTTGGCTTCCTTGTAGCTGTATGTATGTATCTGTATATGTCAGATGATCATCCAAACCCAAGTGATGATCATCCAACCTTTTCTCTGTGTGTTGCATCTTTCGGTGTTATTTTGACGTGACTTTCATTATTTGGAGCACTTTCGTTCTCTCTATTGCTTTCACTTCACGTCAAACCTGTTCTTCATTTAATTTAATTTTATTTTCATTCTTAGTGTGTATGATATTTAATTTCATTAAATGTATTTGTTACAATATTTTAAAATGAAGATGCGTATTTTTTTTTTTTTTTATAAAGTCATGTGCATTAAATTAAGAGATCTATAGAAAAGAGTTGTATAAGGAGTTTTAACAATAAAAGTCATCAAGATTATGTTTTTGTTCAGTTTCTAAAGACACATGTGAAATATCACGCACAGCCACTACTTGGTGAAAAGTTGTGTGATGTTTATAAAAAAACTCTTTGTAACATAAAGTTATAATTCTTCATATGTCTATTTATGAATTAACATATGAAATTTATGAATTTAACAAATCGTTATGATATTTAATTGAAGATATGTTGCATCAAGATGCACCACTTCATGGCCTATATAAATACCCAGCACCATCAATTATTCTGAGACATCAGAAATCACACAACAACAAGAGATCAAACTTATTACCTTTGTAAAATTATAAAGTCAAATTATCACTTTTGTAAAAGTCATTTTTGCCTTTGGCTTGAGTGTTAGGAGTGCAATCAATACTCAAGAGTCTTCATTGTATCGTGCAAGAAATTCACCCGTCAATCCAATTATATCATATAAGATAGGAATAGGTAGGGGCGAATTAAGCTTTAAAGAAAGTATTATCCACGCATTGAAGACATTATGCACTATCTTCTTCTTCATCTCTTATTCTTGTATTCCTCAAAGATCTAGCCCATCCAACAATATCTCCCTAGTTTAAGATGCTTGATTATAAATCGATTTTTTATGGGAACCTAAATGTCATTCTCCTAGTTATATACATGTGGAAAATAAAGAATAAAAACTGGTTAATTTATTTAATTTATACTATTTTTTTTACTGAACGTGGTATTTTTAAGAGTTGTCAGTTCATCAAAAAGATACGAAAGACCCAACAGACCTTAGAAGTCATGTATGGAAACGGATATGTTGACCTATATATATATATATATATTCCAGGACTTTTTTTCTGAATTTTTTCCGAAGAATATTGATCCAACCGGGATGAAATACTCTATATAGTCCTTGATGTAACAGTAAGGATGTAACAGTGAGTTGACATTTTTTTTTAAAGATTAAGGAAGCTAAATAAATTACATAATCATAACATATATATGTTGTATATTATTAGATTAAATATTAGTTTATAAGTCGGGTAATTTAGTTGTGAGAAACAAATAAATATAAATACTTTTATGTAACTTATTTCTAACTTCATTGATCTTTTCAAAAAAATATTAAGGATCAGAGGTAATATCAACATATATTATGAAACTATAACAAATGAATAGCATTGTTCAGCTATCTATATAACTAAAAGGAAATTGCAACCAGGCCGAATAAACAAAATTAATTACAATCAGTTCTATTGAAATCATCAAACTGCAGTTAGGTCCCAAATGACTTGGGTGCTATTAATTCCAAACGTGAAAGTATGTACAATTTTGCCTTAATGACAAGTTTAGAGCAACAGTGAAAATTTAAATGGTAACAATATAAAAGGGGCGGATCCAGAAATTTACATAGGGGCACAATTGGTGAAAAAAAAAATTAAAGAAAAATTTTAAATGCATTAAAAAACAAAAAAATATAAATAAGAAAAAAATCAAAAAAAAATTTATGAAATCAAGTGAATACTTGATGATTTAATAAGAGAGGCAATTATTTTACAAACTGTCACTTAGAAAAACAAGGTTAAGATCGTTAGAAATGTAGCTACATAAATTATAATGAAGGGTGGACACTCAATAAGTTTAAGTACATATATTTTAATAAAAAAAATTATATTACAAAAAAAAAATTATAATTTCATCTTTCTAGGTCTTATTTTTTGGAATTCCATCATAATTGTCTTATTATGATTACTATCAAATATATCTTTTTTTCAATATAAGGCACTAAACAATATTCAACCATTCATCTCCATCCCATTACAAAATGTAGTCTTGATATATTAAAGGTAGGCACTTAATTTAAGGGTGAGCAAAGAATCATTCGAACAAGTATTAATTTTTTTATTATTAAAATAATAATAATAATAATAATAATAAATTTAAAATTTAAATAAATAAATAACAAATTCAAGGGGGGCACTTGCCCCCCCTTGTCAAGTATGTGGGTCCGCCCATGAATATAAGTTTCATAAATAAATACCATAGACATCAGTACAAAAAAACGCAATTTGATTTGTGACGGAAATTACTGACAGAATTCCATAGGTAATTGCAATTCCGGTAAAAAACATCATTTGGAGAAAAAATCGTGGCAAAAGACATTGCTGGCTGAATTCTATCAAGTAATTTCCATCGCAAATCAAATTACGGACAAAATTCCATCAGTAATTTCCGTCGCAAATAATTACCAATAGAATTCTATCGGTAATTGCCGATGGAATTTTTTCCATTGCTAATTTTGTCCCTGATCCGGTTTTTTTTTTTTTTTTTTTTTTTTTTTTTTTTTTTTTTTTTTATTATAGTGCATGCAAATATGGTTAATTATATGTTTTTATGATTTATGTTGTTGTTTCAGAGGTGAGGGAAAAGGTTTGGATTTCTACTCTGTTCCTGTGGAGATTATGTTATGTTTTCATGTGTTTTGACACGGATGAATGAAAAGGATGAGGCTTTCTATGTTCATAACTCTTGTTACACGATTTCAAAACATGTCATCAATACATTGCTAAAGTTGTTAAATTGCTCATATAGTTGCAAATAATAACTTTCACTACTACAAAAAAGGGATATCACTTCTCTAAAGGCGGTGCATTCTTATAATTATATATTTAAACTTTGAGACTTAGGCATCCAAAAACAATTTTTGGGACACCTTAAATTAATTTAGGTGTCCCAAAAATCTTTCAGGACGCCTAAAATTAATTTTTTAACGTCTTAAATTATTTTGGGGACGTCAAAAGCAGCATTTTTGGCATCCCAAAAGCAATTCATGAGGCCAAAAGTGGCATTTTTGGGCATCCTAAAATAACTTAGGATGCCAAAAAATTAAAACCTGTGACTCTGACTCTTTTTTGAAAAGGGTTTGAAATATCCCGTGCTCGATCATTTTCATCTTAGCCTTCATTTCTCATATTCATTTCATCCCCTCAACTCCATATCTCCTTATAGCTCCAGTGTACGATCTCTTCCTCAGCTCTAGCCTCATCCTCAGCTCTATCTGTGGCCTCACTCTCCATCCCTTACGGCACTATGACTCTAATAAATGTAACATTCACTAGTGGAAAAAAGGCTTTTAAGACCGGACAAAAGGGGGTCGTAAGACCAGGATATGCGACGGTCTTGTTCCAAAGCCGGTATTAAAAGTCTACCATTTAAGACCGGACTCGAACCGGTCTTAAAGAAACTCTTTTAAGACCGGACATTTAAAAACTTGGGTCTTAAAAAGTTGAACTAAATGAAGCCGAAATATTTTTTGTTCGATCCTAATGCTCAACTTTTAAGACCGGCCGAGAAAATAGGTCGCTCTTAAAAGATCGTAATTATAAGACCGGACAAGACACATACGGTCGAAAAATAGCGACTTCTAAGACCACACGAATAATTACACATGGTCTTAAAGGACTGACTTTCAAGAGTGGATGATAAAAACATCCGGTCTTAAATATTTTAATTTAAGACCGGACGTCTAAATATACCGGTCTTAAAAGACCATGTTAAAATATCACGATCTTTAAGACCGGTCATATAATTACATCCGGTCTTAATAAGTGAACATTTAACACCGTCTTATTATTTCCGGTCTAAATTTTTCCGAATTTTTCCCTGCTGTTCTTCCTGATTATATATATACACAAATCCACCACCCAATCCAGCACATAAAATTCGATACTTTAAGCTACAAGCTATGAACAATTATTTGAATTGGAAAAAGAATACAAATATTATTCACCATGAGCTATTTGGCCTCTTAATTAATGATTAATATGACTACAACACCTAAATTAATTCATACAATAAGATAACTTTCTTACAAATACAATAAGTTACAAGTACAACATACATGCGCCCAAAATAATATTCACCATGCCTTCATCTGATTCCCCCACCCAACAACGTAACATCCTCTTATATAACATGCCCCTTTGGATCGGATCCCGCCACAAAAATAAAACAAGAACAAAATTCATAGTCATCAAGTGACATTAACTATGAACATAGATAGAAGGAATATAATATATATAGTTAAAGCCTTAAAGTCTTCAAAGAAATTTGCATATGAATATTACCTTATGAATTGACTCTTTTATAAAGTGATATCTTCCCATATCCCTTCTTGATGATCACTTCTTATCTTAGGGTTCATTATCCGCTTCATCTTCTTCGTTCATGTCTAGGTAGACCCCTTGAAAAAGGAGTACTCTCGGGAATACCATAATTTGAATTCATTTCCTCATCAATATCAATGACCCTCTTTCCTTGGAGAGCTACGAGACCACATTTTATTTTCTTGATCGGTGATATAGAACACTTGTTTTGCGGTCCGCCATAATAAAAGGTTCATCTCCAAAACTTCTACCATTGACATCGACTAATGTAAATCCTAGCCGATCGATCCGAACACCATTATTGACATTAACCCACTTGCATTTGAAAATGGGAAATCTAATTTTCACATAGTCCACCTCCCAAATCTCTTCAATAACCCCATAATATGGCATGACCGCCAATAAAGGGCTCTTGTCTTTCGAACCGGAGAAGTGCATAGATTGCCTCTAACATAACACCACTTTGTTCGACCGTGCTCGTATCATCTAGTGGACTTCGTGTAAAATGTATAACCATTGATCACATACGAATTCCAACTTATGACATCAACCTCGGGACCACCTGCTAACCATTTGATTGTATCGACACACATTCCTCTCCCTCGACCTTTTGTTTGAACCGGTTTGCAAAAGTTCTCGTTATGCTCCCTAATCAACCTTTGTTCATCATTCGATGATTTTCTTTCCTTACGGCTGCTTTATGTGCAGCTATCTTTCGGCTTGAACTTCATCGACATTATTCAAGATGTATAAGTGGACTTGTGACAATTCATCGGGATCCACACTCTTTACGGAAGCCCCTCGTCTACCCCCATCAAGCATCGACGTTTTGGAAGCCCAATATGTCTTACTTTGGCCAAATAATCTTGACAAAATTCCATGGCTTCTTCAAACATATTTCGAACAATCGATGCTTCCGTCGGTATGCGTTCTTCACGTACCCTTTTAGGAATTTCATAGATCTTTCAATTGGGTACATCCACCGTAAATGGATAGGGCCGCACATCTTTATCTCCCTCACTAGATGAACAATTAGATGAACCATGATGTCAAAAAATGTAGGAACAAAAAGCTTCTCAAGGTGGCACAAGATAAGATATCCTTCATTCTCCAATTCATCCAACTTTTCAATCTCGAAAACTTTATCACAAAGCGCATTGAAGAAGACACAAAGTCTAGTCAAAACGACCCGAAGATCATATTCGGCGATGCCTCGAATAGCTATTGGGAGTAGTTGTTGCATCAAGACATGACAATCATGAGACTTTTGGCCTACTAATTTCAAGTCCTTCATCGATACAAGCCTCTTCAAATTTTAAGAATACCCAAGGGGGAACTTTTGTGCCATGTAAACACTCACAAAAAACTTCGTTTCTCATCCTTAGACAAAGTATGAGAAGCCGGGGGGACAATAAGTTCTCTTCCCATCGGCCTTGGATGTAACTCTTTGCGTATTCCCATTGCTATCAGATCCAATCTTGCCTTCACACCATCCTTGGAACTACCTTGTATGTTGAGAAGCGTCCGACAATACTATCACATACATTTTTCTCCACATGCATGACATCAATACTCGTGTCTCACATCAAGATTGCGCCAATATGGAAGATCGAAGAATACAGATCTCTTTTTCCATATATTTGTTTCTTTTCTACACTTTGCAGTCTTACCGAATACGCCATTGATATTTTTCACCTTTTCATAAACTTGCTCCCCAGTCAATGCCATCGGAGCATCTTCATACTCTTGGCCACCAAAAAAGGCTTTCTTCAATCGACGATATGGGTGGCCCCGTCTAAGAAATCTCCTATGTCCAAGATAAACCGTCTTTCTTCCATGTTGAAGTTGATGGTAGCGTGTGCCTTCTTCACAACCGGACATGCTTTATGGCCTTTTACACTATACCCCGACAAGTTCCCATATCTTTGGGAAGTCGTTTATAGTACAAAATATCATGGCTCGCATTTTAAACACCTCCTTCTTGAAAGAGTCAAAAACATCAACACCTTTCGCCCACAACTCCTTCAAGTCTTCGATCAAGGGTCAAGGTAAACATCAATGTCATTTCCTGGTTGTTTCGGTCCCGAAATCAACATAGACATGACATGATGTACTTTCGTTTCATGCATAACATTGGAGATAAGTTGTAAATAATCGTAGTACAGGCCATGAACTATGTATGCTGCTAAGGCTTCCATATGGATTCATGCCATCCGTGCTAAGGGCAAGCCTAAGGTTCCTAGGTTCTTCGCCGAAGTTCGGAAATAATTGATCGATTTTCTTCCATTGAGAAGAATCGGCCGGATGTCGAAGCTTTCCATCGAAATCCTCTCATCTGCATGCCACCTCAAATTTTTTGCATCATTTTCATTCGCAAACAACCGCTTGAACCTTGGTATGATTGGAAGATACCACAACACTTTTGAGGCCCCTTATTTGACTTGTACCTTGGGGTTTCACATTTCGGACAACTCGCTCCTCTTCAAACTCTTTTCTATACAACACGCAATCATTCGGGCATGCATGGATCTTTTTGTACTCCATCCCAGTGGACAAAGTATTTTCTTAGCATCATAGTATCGATGCGGCAACACATTATCATCCGGAAGCATGTCCTTAAAAGCCTCAAGCATTTCGAAAAACTCTTGTCGCTCCATCCATGACGCGTGCCTTCAAGCTTACCAATTTCAATACAAAGATTCAACAATTGGTATTTTTTACACCCACGGTATAGAGGGGGTCTCTCGCATCACCGCACATATTACCATATGCATGTGATTGATGAAAAGCCTCTTCTCCTACATCACGGATAATGTCCTCTATGTGATCATCCATATCCGTGTCATTATCATCAAAGGCCACTTCCCTATGTTGAGACCCACTTGGTATTTTTTCACCATGCCATACCCATACCGTATAAGTCTTACAAATTCCTTCACAAATTAAATGTGTGTGTATAACTTCAGGACTTAGTCGCCTCTCATTCAAACATTTTACACAAGGGCAATAAAACTTCCCACCCTCAAGCATGGGCATTTTGTTTAGCAAATTTTATAAAGTCTCTCACCCCATTTCGATATTCAACACTCGTCCGTTTAGCATTTATCCAACCGTGATCCATAGTAGAATTCCTATATATATAGACGGAAAGATTTAACATACATATATATGCTCAAATGTCGATTAAGTCTTTTTTTCCTTTTTTTTTCGGATAAACTTGCTCATTAAATGCAGAACGAAGAATCACTTTTGGTTATAAATGTATCGCGGAGAGAATCCAAGAACCAAAATAAATGCATGACGAGGAAATTAAATTCATCGCGTGAAGGTCTTGTGGACTCACCGTATCATATAAATTCAAATGCGTTTGCTTAGTCTTTCTTCTCCCGCCACGAACGTTGATGTTCACCCCAGACAGAAAGAGTACCCTAAAAACGTTTATTGGTCAGTTGGGTAGGTCTAAAATGCAATTATAATCTTCAAAATACAATATCCATTAACAACACAAAACCCACAAGAACATTTGATCGATTTCGCTCAACCCGGAAAAACCCGAATGATGAGCGGGAAAATCATAAAGTTATATAACCGAAACACCTCTTTGCTTGGTCTATAGACGTTTAGCTAAGGAACCGAGAAAGTGATTGTCGAGAGAGCAACGCGAACCCGACGGAAGTGGCGAATAACACGAGTAACACTTTAGCGCGACAAGAGAAGTTCGAGAGGGAAATTTAATATTCCGCGCGACGGAGAGCGAGACATGTTTTATATTTGGGATTTTATTAAGACCGGAGGTTTATAATCCTCCGGACCTAAATTGAGACAATTAAACCGGTTCATTAAAAGGAGACGATTGTGTATATATACAACTTTTTAAGACCGCCGTTTTATAATACTCCGGTCCTAAAATTCTTTTTGTGATTTCTAATAAAGGATTTGCGAGCGCAAAGAATTGAATGAATAAAAATTAAAGGAAAACTGGACTTTCTTTAATTACATATATTACTTGCATATGCACGTACACAAGAAAAAATACAAAACAAAAACAAGCGAGAAAATTATCAAAAACAAGAATCTGACTAAACATCTCCTAAAGCTTATTATCCTCCAAAGCCTTGGCGATTTCGGCGTGAATAAAGATTAATTTCCCACGGAGATCAGCAAGTTTTCAGATTACTCGAATCGGCCATAATGCTTCATTAGAGGAAAGAGGAGAGGGTCGTAGTAGTCGCGGTGGGGCCAAGAGGTTGGAGAGGGGGAGCGGGAACCTCTTCATCATCCGAAGAAATAACAATGGGTCCAACGACCCGAGACTCTTCTGTCACAATAGGACGGACTCTCGATGGAGGAGGCGCACCGTATAACGATCGACGGAAGGCACGAGCATCACGACTAAGAGCACCCCTACGAGCGGTTCTCTTGAATCTAACCATGGTTTGAGTTAGTTGGGCGAGAGAGGTATGAGGAGTTAATTAATAGAGGAAGAGAGCTGTTCTCGATAGCCACGTACGTAGTTTGGAGTTACGAGGTGGTGAGGAATTAATAAGGAGTTATAGGTACGCGGTATAAAATTCCATTATTTAATATTTTTCCAATTCATTTTATTTTAAGACCGACCTTTTATCATTAACCCGGTACTTATAGGTATGCGGTATAAAATTCTATTATTTAATTTTTTAAGACCGATCTTTTATAATAAGTCCGGTCTAAAAGTATTACCTTTAAGACCGACCTTTTATCATTTACCCGGTACTTACACACCTGTTCAAATGAATCATGCGAGTCTCTTCGGCTTCTAGATAAACTTCCCAACTAGGCGTCTCCTCGTATTCCGATGAACAATGCGTCTCTCGTTAAAGCTTTCGGCGTTTCACATTGTTCGGGATGGGTTCTCTATTTAAACCCGTTGTTCTTGTACTTTCTTCACATTCTTCTCCCCCGGGTCCTCCGTTTCATCCTCCTCATCTTCAACCTCGGCCCCTACCGTAATGGCTGCTCCCCGAGTCCTCCGTTTCCTCCTCCTCCTCTTCAACCTCAGCCCCCTCCGCCACCGCCTCCTCCAAATCCGACGTGAAGCGGTTGGTGCGATCATCGGTGGCCCGCGTCGATCAAATCGATCGACGTTTGGGCCAATTGGTTCAGCTTGCTCATACCATGAACAACAAGCTGAACATGGTACTCGAGGCCAATGACGTGAACTACGATCCCGCTGAAGACGACTCCGACAACTCCGACGACTCCGACGCCCCCTCCCTTTCCGACTACGAGAGGGATTAGTTTTTTTTTGTTCCATTTTTTTTTTTGTGATCGCTGCCCCTATAGGGCAGCGTAAAAAAATTAGTAAATAAAATATTTTTAAATTTTGTTCTCGTGCGAGTTTAGTACTTTATCTGAACCTGGAAAGCAATAAACAAGGCAACTATGAAGGACGGATAATGGCAGACTAAAAAACCTAAAATAAAAGAACGAAGACTTTAGTTAGTAAATCGACGGTCCTAAAAATGCCGCCATTTTTGTCGGCTTTGGTTTCCATATCCGATTGCCTCTTGTCCTTTTCATTATCGTCTTTCTTTTTCCGACAAAAAGGAAACAAACAAAACATTGTCCTCGTGTAAATCCAACAACAGAAATTCGCAGAATACAGTTAAGAACATACAAAAAAAGGAGCTTTTACCTTATTCGGACAAGAACAAACAAAGTGACTATTCTTCTCAAGGTTGGACCTTCGTTGACGTCGGTTTTACCTCCCCATGTGAGAAACAAAGTGTCCTTTTCATTATCTTCCTTCTTTTTCCGACAAAAGACAAAAGACAAAATAAAAGGGACACCGATAATGCTGCCTCTACACATGGAAAGGTAAAAACGATGATAAAGAAGGACCTAGCTTGAATAACGCTTGAGAACCTCGGTTGTCTTCAACCCTAACCATTTAATTTGTCTGAAAAGGGGTATTTAAAGGTGAATGACTTTTAAGATCGCACAAATAACAACATACGGTCCTAAAAGTTAAGCATACTTTTAACCAAAAGACTTTTAAGACCGATTATATATAAAAATACGGTCCTAAAAGTTAAGCGGCGGACTTTTAAGACCGACCTTTTATAATACGTCCGGACCTAAAAGTTCATGTGGTTTTTAAGCTTTTAGGAGCGGACACTAAAGAAATATATGGGCCTAAAAGTCTCATACTTTTTACATCGAAGATTTTGCGGACCTTTAAGACCGGACATGTTGTTAATGAACGGTCCTAAAAGTCTCAGATTTCAAACACTAAATTAAATATCTATATCCACCATCCAATAATACATTCGAAACCCAAAATGGACACAAGAAAATTGTTCGAAAAATTAACTAAATTTATTTATTGAATTTTACATTGCCTATGTATATTTACAAATGAATTGTTCAAAAAAATAAACAAATTTACGAGAGAAGATCGATTATTGTTGCTACAGATTATACTTACAAATGAATTTAGGACATTAATTATTGTCATTTTTCGACTCTAAGATCAGACCATACAGATATTCACAAAACACATTGCGTATGTGCTCCAGTTCATCATCGGGAAAGGGAGTTTTGCATTGAAACATCTGTAACATCAAAGACAAAGAATGAATTAACTTGCGTGCATATTTCATTTGTAACAAGTAAAGTTTTAAACTGAATTAACTTGCATAATATGTAACATCAAATACATTTACCTTTGCAGTTAATTTAGTATCCCCTCGCCTTGTAATATCATACATGTGTTTCATGATGTACTGGCCACATAAGTTGGACTCTCGTGGTTGCCGACGGGTCTAAAATGAACAAGAAATATATATAAGAGCATATATATAGCTCAATGACCAAGTTCACAAGGCAGTGTGCTACAAATTAAATATTGTACCAACCTCCTGGTTTGTACCATATGGGGTCTTTGTCCGAGTAGCACGCCTTTTCTTTTCTAGTCTTTGGAAGGTCCTCATGGCACTATCATCAAAATCACAAATTTATCAATGATTCACTTAAAATTCACATGAGAGATGTCGAGATAAGAGAATCAAAATGACATGCTTACTCGTTGATGGTCTGCACAACGAAGGCAATGGCTCGGTGTGAGTGGAGCATAAGAAGATAACTTTATGCTCGTCCATGCACATGACGACCAATTTGCGCCGATGTGGCGGCTGAAAATTCACATCGTAAACTATACTCAATGATATATATATGTAGCAGAATTAAGTGAATTGCGGACAAGATTTTTGATATGTACTGTGGAAGAATGACAAAAAGTACAACTTTCGATCATTTGAGCACAACCTCTTTGATATGTACTCTGTCTCTCCTCCATGGTTGTTTGACTTGAATAGACAGGGCACAAGAATCCAAAATCGTTGATCCTGCACCTTTGAACCAATTCATGATGCAAGAACCTACCATAATGACATCGATCAGGGAAATATATATATATGTATGTATGTCTAAACGATGCATTTAAATGATGTACTTATAGACAGAAGATACTTACTTCATAAAAATTTGAACAACTGCATCAGTAAGCTCCTGTCGAGGAAGCAGCAGGGACTCAACATCAACGGTGTCAACTTGAACGGGCATAGGATGAGGGACACCTACTATTTCATCGACAGGCCATGATTTATCCTTAAAATATCCACTTTTCATTAGATCGGATATTTTTCCCGGGACGACCAACTTAGCGATGGGGATAGAGCTTGAGGAGAGGATAGAGCTTGAGGAGGGGATGGAGCCCGACGGGGATGGGCTGGAGGAAGAGGGATTGAAGCTTCAGGAGCAGTAGAGACATGTACAAGCTTCACTGGCCAAGGGATGAAGGTTCCCTTGACATCACTCACAAGCTTCAGCTCATCAGTTTGGAGAGGGAGCTGTGCATCAATGATCACCTTTTCAACTGACACTCTGACTTCATCATCAGGCATTTGTTGGTGGTGTACAGTTGATCCCAAGTTGTGAATAGTCCCTTTTGCAACCAATAATCGTCCATCATGATGATCGGGATCCTCCACATAAAGGTCACAAGGTTGCTCTGACTCTCCAACAATGCAGCTCCCTCTAGTGCTCTGCTGCACAGTTGCAGGTGAGTGTGTGAAGGGAACACTGGTCTCTGGACGATTGCTCAAAAGCAGCCTCAATCGACTCGGTTCCTCCTTCATTTGGCTCATCTCGGATTGAAATATTGCGGTCATTGAAGCTTTATTAGCAGCCGCGTCGGTCCATCTCCTCCCGGGTAACCATACTTTGTCTATGGCGTTTGGATGTACCAAAGACTTGCTTTATGCCTACCCGTCCTCCAATCCCCCTTACACGCCCGGGTGATCCGGTTTTCCGGCCGCAACGGTCAGAACATCATTCCTCCGTCCGACACAAAAGATCCCTCTGCTTCTTTCTTTTTAAGATCTTCTGTAAGATACGGATAACGAGAAGCTTAGTAATGAAACATGTTTAGTAACTAAAAAATAACAATAACGATACTTACAATTCTTTCGGCAACTAGACGAGTTTGTTCACTCGTGTAGGCGCGCTTGGCTTTTGCCGAATATGCAACCACAACTCCTCGCGACGTATTGGAGATGGAGGAGCATGTATCACGAAGGATTGGATTCCGCTTCATCATCCAATCTCTTCCGCCATGACCATCAAATCTTTTTCGGCCTTTTGATATCCGCGAGAAGCCTATGAGGGCAATCATTCTTTCTACCTGTCTCCTGTGCTTGTTCCCTTCTTTTCGCGTGAATCGGGATTGAAAACATCTATTAATTATGAATTCCAGCCATGCATGTCACTAAAGAAATTAGAGAAACGCTTCATATGAACGTCAATCAAACAAGTAGTCAAATTCTTCACTTCATCAAGTTTCAACATTTTATTTAAGGAAGATGTAGAATTGTAGAAGAAATTGGAGCTATGTTTTGTAGTGCTAGCTAGATAGATAGGTTAAGAAACAAAAGAGAATTATGCTTACTGAGAATAATACAAACTTGATCCTTTTTAAGGCATCCAGTGGGATCGAGTCCCCATTAGATAGTAACAATTGGGTATATAAAGTTTCCCCCTTTTAAGACTATTCATTTCCTCCTTTGCAAGACAAACCATTACACAATTAATACCTTCTCATCAGTAATTTACCTTTTCAGGGTTGACATATCAGACTTGCATAGACAAAGGCTTACAGAATAATACAAACTTGATCCTTTTTAAGGCATCCGATTGGGATCGAGCGATCCCATTAGATAGTAACAATTGGGTATATAAAGTTTCCCCCTTTTAAGACTATTCATTTCCTCCTTTGCAAGACAAACCATTACACAATTAATACCTTCTCATCGTAATTTACCTTTTCGGGGTTGACATATCGGACTTGCATAGACAAAGGCGGGGAAATGTATACTTCTATTCACACACCGAACTATTATATAACTAACGGGATTAGATGAACACAATAACATTCACATATCCGCAGGTTAATAAGCAAACAAAAGGGAAAACAAAACTAAATATAAACTCACCGAGCTTCGGGAGTGGTCCGAGAAGAACAAATTGTCGCCAAATTCGTTCATCAATAAATGTGTAAACTTCCTAAGGATGTTTGGCGGTGGAACATCGGAGAAAATATACGTGTTAGCGAGAAAGGTCTTAAACTTCCTCCACCGATCAGCACAATAAGACAATGTCTTGTCTTTCAACTTCCGATCGGGGGACGAGTGTATGTAACCCGGATAGTCTCCCAAATAGGATCCTTTACATTCTTATAGTCCACACTTTTCCACTCATCCGTCAAGATGCTAACCTTGCTGCGTGCTAGACAGCCGACAAAACTATTATATTTGCTTTTATTAGGACCGACAGGTTCCAACCTTGCATTAAACTGAATCTCAAGCTTTGACCCAGAAGTCCGACTTAGGGTCACATCCATCATTCGTGTGCCTCTTCTACCACGGCGTGCGGGCGATTACGAGCCTCATTGTGAGATGAAGAGGGTTCGTTCTCACTCACACCCGTCACACCGAGGCGGCGTTGCGGAACACGAATAGATTCGTTTTCACCGTCCATTTTCGAGACGGGAAGAGAGGAATGCCGAGCAAATGAGAGACTAACGGGGGTGATGGTACGTGGGCGAGGAAGAGAGGTAATGCAACGGGGAAGGGTTTCGGAACGTGAAGAGGTTCTCCACAGAGTAACAAAAGCTTTCGCGCGAAGAAATGTATATCTTGCTTGGATTTTTAAGACCGGATAAAAAAAGAGACGGTCTTAATATTTACATTAATCCGGTCATATTAAACGTCCGATCTAAAAAGTTTAACCTTTAAGACCGTTCCTTTTAAAACGCCGGTCTTAATATTAATGAACTTTTTCAAACCGCAAGTATCATATGTCCGGTCTTGAAAGAAAACTTTTAAGACCGTCTTGTTGATAAGTTCGGTCTTAAAACTTTAGACTTTTTATATTTAAATTTTTCCTTATTATGTTTTACCGAGAAAATATAAGTACGGCTATATGAGATATATTTAGAAAGTAATTGAAATTTCAGTTCAATTTTTAAGACCGGTGGTATTTTAGTCGGTCTCAATAATGATTTTAAGAGCGGTGAAAAATTGGTCCGGTGCAAGAAGTTCTTTATATTTACGGGGCGCACCGGTCATTCCTTTAAGACCGGGGTGTCCATTGTCCGCTCCAAATGAGGCAGTCTTAAAGCCTTTTTTTGCACTAGTGATTCCAGTCGATCTCTTCCTCTGACGATGAAACGCAATAGCTTTATCGATCTCTTCCTCTAACGATGAAACGCAAAGGGAGGATAGTGAAACATAGCGGGGTTGCAGATTGGCGAGATCTAGGTTGCCGTGTTCGTGCGCGCTATCATCAGCATTTCTAGATTTGGGTTGCCATGTCCGAGTCCGTGCGCGCCGTCGACAAATCTCTTCCTTCGATTCTCGTGGCTCCTCCCTCACTAGCGTGATATGGATTTTTTTTCCTTTTCTTCTGATTGTTAGATCTAGAAATTTGGATCTGTTAGTCTGATCTATAATCCTTGATATCATGGATGCCTTCACTCTCCTTCTATTACCGTCTACTTCTGTTCATCCACTCCTCCAATGCCAACGTGGTCTGCTTCTTCCCTGCTTTGCATCTCACACTCATAGTGTGGTATCTCTCTATGGTGAATTTCGCTGACCCGATCCTTGGGTTTTTTGTTTTCTTGTTCTGTTTCGGCGTATCTCTAACCAATTTTTGGTCAGTTTGTTTTATATGCAAATAAGTAGTTGGGTTACTGGGGATTTCTGGTGGTGATGGAGGAAGAGGCTAAACTCGTGCCGAAGATCATGACTCTGACTGTGATAGTAATGGAGCTTCTTCTGCTGCCGCTAATGGAAAATATGGTAACTAATAATGTTACTTGTTTTGCTTCATGCTTTGTTAATAATATATAACAGTGGACTTATTGAGAGGATTAGTCAATCTTCTAACAGATTAGATCATCATTTTACAGATCCGTCTTCCTTCTCTATCTTATTTATCTTTTTTTTTTGTTATTAATTTTTGTATATGAATCTTATTTATGTATCATCTTATTTGTATATGCATCTGTTTGCTCTAGAATTTTTGTATATGCATCTGTTAGCTCTATTGGCCTTGCTGCATTGAATTGGCCTTCCTCCTCGGTCTTCACACGAGCTTTTGGGGGTCTTTTTATTTTTTATTTTTAAAAAGGCTTATGGCGTCCCAAAATGATATTTGGGATGCCTTAACAAGCATATGGCGACCCAAAATAGTATTTGGGATGCCTTAAACTAAACTTATGGCATCCCAAAACAAAATTTTGGACGCCTTAACTACTAATTACAAGGTCCTTATTTTGTTGGGAACAGCGTAACTTTCTCTCTTACTACATCCCCCTCAAAGGCGTCCCCATTTAAAGGGACGTAGGAAGCCCAAAAAAACGGATGTTATAGTGTGTTTTTGTATTAGTGTTTGTTCTGTATGGTGACAAAAAAGATGGTGTGTACGTCTATATAGCATATATTATATTTCTTGCATATGGGGAATAATTTCTAAATGGAGAAGAAGGTGATTTGTAATTTGTGGGGTTTAGTGTTAGAACAAAAACTATAAAGGAATACATGATGTATGAGGAGTTGAGAACAATTGTAACATCAATTGTTAGAAAAGAAAGTGATGGAAGTACCATGAAATTCACATTGATCTTCGATGATACAACAAGCTTTGTGAATCTTGTAGATGATGAAGGAATAAAACATTTTATTAAATTCAATGGAAAAAGTGATCATGTGTATGTATGAGAGAATGTAGATGACAATACACAACTAACAAGGGATGATGTAGAGGAATATGTGTATGTTGCTTTTGCTTTTTGAACTAAAATTTTAAGTAGTCACTTGTTACTCTAAAATTGTCATTGTCATTAGTTTCCATGTAACTTATCATTGGTTCCTTTAAACTTGTCTTGGATGTTCTAAACTTGTCGTTGGGGCAAAATTGTACTTTAACGTTTGGAATTAATAGCACCTAGCTTCCTTAGGATTCCACTGCAATTTAATAATTTCAAGAGATATGATTATAATTAATTCTATTAGTTGGGACCTAATTGCAAGTTTCTCTAAAAAAATCTATCATGATATTCAACGTTATAAGGTAAAATTAAAAAATTCGGTAACCTATTGTAATAGAATATATGATAAGATATGGATAAAATGAACTTTTTGTCCCAACAGAACATTATGATTTCTCAAGCTAGGGTGGTTGAAAGAGATTGGAATATTGAATTCCATCATATTAGGCATTGGGCTAATGAAATCGCTGATTTATGTGGCTAAAGTCTGTCATCCGTGCCAGGATTTCATATCCTCTTACATGCTAATCTGGAGCTAGAGCGTCTTATTGTAAATGATAAGACCTAGTTTACTCTATGGTTTCACCACTGTGTATATATAAAGAAAAAACATTATGATTTCTTCAGAAAGCCTATCCTATATCATCAGCTGCCCCGGACTCTTGGAGTAATTCACATGCATGGAGTACAAAAATACAATAGAGACGGCTACAACACGGACCATTCATTATCTGTTGCCCTCAATATTCCTTGTACTTTTGTGTTGATTACCGCTAGTTGCCTTCCTCCGAAATACTCTTTATTTTTTTAACCATTGTGAATTGCAATTGAAATATATATTTTTTTTTATATAAATTTAATACTGTAACATAATAACCTATATATAATGATATGGAAACAGTATTTCATAATAACATAGGAGGTAGTATATGTCTTAGAATATTTTGTTATTACGTTTTAAACATTGAACCAGAAACACAGGGCATCGTCCAAATCAATAAGATTAACAAGGAATAAAGGTGGAAAAATTAATAGCGGTTCTTCTTCTTTTCTATAAACCTCTTTGAACTTACTTTGTGTCATTATCTATTAAGAGAATGCTTCTTTTTCACTGCATGCTTATTTTCTAAGGGACATTATTCGAGTTAGACTGGTCGAAAAGATAGATATCTCATCAAAAGACAAACACCTTTAATTTGAACAAGTGATAAACAAGTCCTGCGACTCCTGCCAGAAGGTTTTCCATCATCTCAAACAAACTGGTATGGCCGCCTCGGTTCTCTGGCATTCTTTGACGTCCGTTTTATCTTCGGCCAACCATGAAGTTCGCTCCGGTTTCGAGATTCAAGTTGTGGCGTCTCTTGCTGACATTGCAGCCGCAAATTCTGGCCGCAGGGCTGCTATCGTCGAGGCCGGAGGCGGTCTCGTGGTAGTTGGTTACTTGAGTCGGTGGCTGTTGCCAAAGATGGGTATGGCATTCAAGCGGAGTCAGCGAGAGCGCTTGCTTACTTGATTGCCGACCCCAACGTATCAGCTGATGTGCTTGGGCGGCCTCATGCCATTCCAAATCTTCTCAGGTTTATTTTTTCTTGTCAGCCTCGGCGATCTAAGAAGGTATTCCTTTCTAGTTAGCCGACCTCTTTAAATTGTAATCTTCATCATACAATGCTTGAACTCGTAGTTTAGGATTTGCATTGGCAAACTGAACAATCAATTTAGTTGATGCCAAAGCGGGTCCCTTGAGTTTATTGCGGTGTGCATCATCTTGTCTCTAAACCCTGAGAGTCTAGAGTTACCATTGACTCTAGTGATTATTTATTGAACTATATGATTTCTGTTCCTTCGATATTCTTTTAGTTCCTTATTTTAGAAGTATCTTTTGACTGTTAGGGTGATTCATGCTTCACAGGTAACTGTCAAACATGTCTTTGTATTTAACCATGATGAACAAGTAGAACTGTAAAAGGTAGTTCATGAGGAGTATCCTCAATGTTCTTTCTCGGCTCTCATCTCTTATTTTGAGCATTTTTTTGGGGAGGGGTGATTGACTCATGGACTAACACAATAAGATTAATTGAGGATAGAAGCCAAAGTGAAATATTATATTTGAAGGTGTCCACAGTTTCAACTACGAAGATGAGGAACTTTCAGAGCTCAATTATCTGCTCTGATTCTACCACTTCGTCGTCTCCACCGATGTCGGTGAATAATGCTCCCCCGGTTCTTAAGAAGCGAAAGAGGTACAAAAAGCTTTACCCTGGAGAGAGCACGGGAATCACTGAAGAAATGAGGTTCGTCGCCATGAGACTCCGTAACATTAATTGCAAGAAATTCTCCGAGAACGAGAATAGCACCGACGGTGCTGACAATAGCAACAGCTTAGAGACGTCAAATGGAGAAGATAATGGTAGTGAAGATGAAACATGGCAGCCTAGTATGGAGGGATTCCTCAAGTACCTGGTTGATAGCAAGCTCATTTTCACCACCGTCGAACGCATCGTGGATGAATCTGGAGACGTTTCTCGTAAGTTGCTTGTTTCTGACTCCCAACCTTTGATATCGACCTAGGAACTTCTATGATTTGTCCGTTACTTGCTGAGATTTTCATATGCAATGCAACAACTTCGCTGCTCTGGCCTCCACTGATCTAATCAACCTACTAGAGCGTTCTTTAATTGGAAACTCGATAACACGTTCGTTTTGTGTCTCTTCATTTATAGTTTCAGAATCATTTGGAATTATTTACAAATTTTATCAAAAAAAGTATTAGTATATTACAGACAGTGCGATTTTAAATGAGCTGAAATCTTATATTAACATGATTTCTAGCAAGCTTTGCACAAGGATTCGATGATAAATGGTGGTGCATTATTGAGTATTAGTTTAGAGAGCAAATACGAAAGTGAAGGTAAAGTTTAAGTGGTGAAGTAAAAATTATGATGACCTAAACTATCTTTCCTTGCAGTGTAGTAAGATTGATGGATTTCCGGTTAGGTTTACTACTCTAGGGTTTCGATAATGATGCCTTGCAAATATCCGTGACTGAATAATTAGCTCGTCAATCATTTTCTCGACGTCGAACCTCGGGAAATCCGTTCTTTATGCATTTCAGATGCCTATTTGAGGAAGAATGGGTGGAACGATCGGAAAGCCTTTCAAAAGATCGGAATGGTTTAGCCAACAAGGATTTATGATTCCGATCCCAGCTCTCCAGACTTTCTTATGCCAAATATCTCGGAGGAACTTGCCGAGAATAGTGCTCCATTATTTCTCTGTCATTTGTATAATATATATTTTTCATATATAGCGGTGGTCAAGTGATAGCAAGAAAGGTATGGATAAGACTTGTTATGGACCTGAATAATGGGCCAATTAAAGGCTAGGCCCAGTCCTTCTCAGACCAGGTAAACCACCAATATCTCCATGATTATGCCCATGATCGGATATAATGCAGATAATGGGGAGAAAACGGTTTAGAACATTGGGATATGCTTGGCAAGAGACAACACGCATGATCAATGAGTAGGAACCCTAAACGACTTCTATATATGAGCATGTCCTCCAGGTGCATTCTCTCCATTCTGAATTAACTCTTTACAATTTTGCCTACACAGAGCACACACCCCACCCCCTTTTATGTGTGTTCGAACTACGTGGACTTTGATCCCTCTCAAGGGTACGTAGGCCCTAGGCGTTGTTCCTAGGTCAAGTCCAATCTATCTTGTTCTTATGACAGAACATAGGCGCCGTCTGTGGGGAATTGGTAAATTTTTTATTCCCACGACCAAAAAGATGGTCAAAACAAGAGTTCGACCACTGAAGCGAGAAAGGCATAGAATCAAACCATGATCGTGGAGAGAGTGAGCTCAGCGAATTTGAAAATTTCTCAGAAAGGGAGAGCTCAGATGCACGCGAATCCACTCTGCCACAAGGTTATCGCCATTAAGATACCAGAAGTTTGATGACAAGAAGCCGCTGAAGGAGGTCCCAATGGAGAGGAAATCACCATCGGAGCCAAACCCTAGTGAAAACCGGGAGGCCTTGAGTGTTTTCCTGGTGGAAATTGCGGCGTGATATATCGACGAGGTGCTGGCGAGAACCATGTGTGTGTATGACCGAGATAGTGTACCGAGAAAGGCCTGGTAGTGTGAACCCGGAATAAAACTTGACGTCGAGATATCAATATACGTGGGAGTGAATGTCTCGGCGTGCTCTGTCAAGGTTACAGAATCCTTGCGGGAAATACTCTAAGAAGCCGGATTAGTGTTAGCAGCATATCAATGATTTCCAGCAGAGTGCAAAGTATCTACGGTGGAAAAGTCTGAGCAGCCAAAGTTGGTGACAAGCCAAGATTGAGTAAACGCCTATTCGTCCTAACTCATCGTGAAAGCCGAGATATAGTGTGGAGGTTCTGAGATGTGGACTTCGGAGAAGGTGGAGGCCGAGGTATACATTTTGTCTTGAGATGCCGATTTGCCAGATACCTAAACCAGGATCAATTGTCGGGGTCTGAGATTCCTAAGAGGTATATTACGAGATGGGGTGCATGCCAAGATATTCCTACTGAGATTACTATCTGAGATGCCGAGATTCCTCACTATGTTCAAATCAAATAATGTTTTAACGAAGATAGCTAAAGTCACCACGGCAATGGAGCTGAGATCCAGTGAGCGGACCAAGCAGTCGGGAAGCCGCGTATGTGATGCCTTTGAGCTTCCCAAAATCAGCGTTTGTCCTGCTTGATCATCTCGGGCTCACACCGACATACTCGGCGGAGCTATCTTGGTCATAATTCCACATGCCGATATCGTCTTGAGAGGCCGAGATGCCCATATACCGAGATATGGAGTTTGGTTAAAGCTCTTAGACGAGTTCTAAATACGAGAAGTTCTGTGTGGTGTTGTGCTGTCAAAGCAAACTGAGAACAAAACCACAAGGAAACCAGATAAACACAAAGCCGGGGTACTACGTTATGCATGTCAAACTAAGGCACAGTGCCGAGATTCCAATGCCGAGATGGTTCACCATATTCAAATCTATCAAATGCTAAAACCGAGATACAACGCAACACTTGGTGAAGTTGGCAGATGAGATCATATGACGAGATATTCTTAACGAAGTGGCTAGTAAATGGTGTTCATTTGGCCGAGATACAGAGACGATAGGGTGTCGTGATGGAGATACCGAGATGCATGAGAGGCCGAGATGTATTGAGTGTATGCCGACATGCTCTTTAATTCTGTGAATAAGAAACCGTGGAGCTTTTGGTGTATGCCGAGTTGAACATCTAAGGAGGTCTTGAAATACCGAGATACTGATAGTACTGGCCAACAGTCGAAGCTTGGTGGGACTGTTGCATTTATTTCCGAGACTATATGCCGAGGTGAATTTCAGTTCCAAAGGCTTTTTATACCTTAAACGTGGTGCATGCCGAGATGAACATCGGAGGTACTAAGATGATGAGGTGCCGAGGTTATGAGATGTCCGAGATTCAATTAATACGAAAGTGTACAATTGTCTATTCTTCAACTTCACATGACGTCCAGAATCAGCACAAGCATTCTCAATACGCTCCTCAAGAAGCAACTGATGCAATTTGCTAAATGTTGACAAATTCTGCAAAAGAGGGTCTTCCGAGATGCTGAGGTGTTTCATTACTATCCAATGTCGGATCGCCTCAGGATCTGCCGAGATGCTGGGATGCTTCATTATTATCAATGCTGAGATGCACATGGTACCAAGATGTTCAAGGTGCCGGGTTTATGAGGTGCCGACAATGATGAAATAAAGCTGAAACTGGAGTTAGCCGAGCACGATTCATGTCCGACTTAAATCACTATCTGTGGTGTTACTCCCGAAATTGTTGCCTATAGCTCGATAATCAACGATTTGGGAAGGCTTAGCTCTTTCAAGAAGCTTGTCTTTTTCAAGGAGCTTGTCAAGAAGCCCGAGATTCTTCTAAGGCAGGACTAGTGACAGCGACTCGGATGCCTGTTCTTCAGATTTGCAATTTTAATGGTGGAACACCTGAGGTGCAATAGGCATGTCACGCAATATTAGTTCTAGTTCTTCCAGATGGAGAGCCGAGATCTTGGAGTACATGCTATAGCTTGGATCAATTATTCTACATGAAGTGACCAAGATTGGAGATGCTCGAGATTCTTAAGGCGTCGAGTTGCGGAGATACCAAAATGCTGAGATATGAATTCCTAGAGGTTTTTAAATGACCGTGATGCCAAAGGAGCTGTAATCGTGATATGGGACTTTGTAATTCAAGGTCTTGATTTTCATGGCAAGTTGCTGCAACATAATCATGCGTTTGACCATGATCTCACCGTTATTTTTATCAATTAAAAGCAACTAATGTGTGACTCGACCGAGGTGGAGGAGTTAAGTTGGTGTTTCATCTTTTCATTGTCAGTCATCCGAGGTGGACGAGGTCCCAGCTGATTGACAATTGGACGACCGAACTCGGACGAACTTCCGAGTTGCCTTTTTTGAGATTCCTTTCTCTGTGTTATTGGAGGAGAGCACGATTATTGAACGTGGTGGTAAATGGTTACATCAGCTATTGCAGGGATCAGTGCCCAAGGCTTTTTTAAATTGCTATTGCTGGGACTTAAAGAATATAAGGCACGGGTTTTTTCTTGAGAATGTGATTGAATTCAAGAACTTAATTATGTCATCCCCTTAATGGTGCCATGAGTTTATATATGAGACTGGGCAAACCTGAGAAGAGGTGCCTCCGTTGACAGATCATGCGAGAACAGCAGAAGCTTAAGACAGACATCCCTTGCTAGGATTATTTGTGGAAATTAGCTTTCATGTGGAGCTACATGTCACCTGCATCTTCAAAGAAAGGTGTTGTTCTTGAAATTCCTCCAAGTATCTCAAATAATAGAGATGGTGGCAAAACTGATGCAAGTTCCCGGTTTCTTTATGTTGTTAATTGTGTTAACACATCAACAAGAACAAGTAAAATGGGAAGACATTGCAAAAATGATCTGCCCTATGATGCTGGAAAAGATCCTCCTGCGGCTTTGGAAGGTTATGTAGCTACTAAAAAAGAAAGTTACAAAGCAACCAAAAAGCCTGAGCTGTCATCAGTCTCTATTATCTCCACACTTCTGCAGTGCATTTTCTCATCTTCTGCAGGACCTCTTAGACTATGGTGGAATTTTTTTATCATATTCTTCACAATTTTCTTCCTCGTTTTTGAAGTGCCAAAAAGGACAAGAAAAATGATGGTGATTGGCAGCAGAAACTTGCAACCAGAGCTAATCAGTTTATGATGGCTGCTGGTGTTCGATCTACAGAAGCAAGGAGGATATTTTTCTATGAGATTAGTCATATTATGAATGAGCCCGTGAATTTCATGTTCTGTGAATGGTTCGAAACATTCACTCTTGCTATTTCCATTGAAGGAATAGTATGTGCAAAATTTAGCTAAGAAGCTCACAGATATCTCCAATGACAGTAATTGCGTTTCAGTTTATGTCCATAATGAAGTCGCTTTGATGTTCAAGTCTTCCAGGTTTGTAGCTTTGAGATAGCGAAAAGATATTGTTTCTTGGAGCACTATAATGTCGGCTTAGGCCCAAGGAGGTCATGGGAAAGAGACTTAATCAATTGACTTTTGAAAGTACTTAGGCATCAGCAATTTTGGAAATGAGGAAACATGGAAGACGAACCAAGCCTTTCAGCAAGGATTGGAGGAGTTCTCAGGATTTCATAAAACCAAGCCCAAACTAAATGTCTTCACCCTCACTGTCATTTAGAACATTTGTTCTAGTATTTCAGTCTTGAGTCTTGGGTAGCAGATTCATGGTTACATAATCCAACATGAGTCTAGCCATGTATCTGATCAGAGTATTCAATGCAATGGTGGAAAGAGATACAATCTCTTGGAATGCCATAATATCCACTTATGCGTAGCACGGGCAAAGCAAAGAAGTCGTGTGCTATTTCGAGGCAATAAAAAAGAGAGAAGAGAGAGAGAGAAGTGGCAATTACCTCTAAATCTCATGAGCTGCAAAAAGAAGCTTGTTATATCAGAAGACAAATATGCCCAATTAGATGCATGCAGCTGTGTCAACCAAACAATGGTCAGATCAAAAATCATTGAATATCCTTCTCGAGAGGATACTACTTCTTCTTGTCCAGATTAAGGAGGAGGAGGAATTGATTGCAAGGCACCTACACCAACCGAGGTCCCTTTTTATCAAGGAAAGCATTTGATTTTATTTTATATTTTATAAAGGAAGGATTTGGAGGAATTGATTGCAAGGATCCTGGACATTTACCAACCGAGGTCCCTTTTTATCAAGGAAAGCATTTGGAGATTGATGAACATATCTCAATGCGGATGAGTTTGAAAAGCTTTCTCCTAACACAAACATCTAGTGGTATGCTTCCAATCAAATTGTTTTTGAGGTTTGAGCTCCAACCCAAATTTTGTGGAAGTATTCTAGAAATGTGATTGTTCCAAAACAAATGAAAGGAAAGAGATCAATAGAAGAGTACATAAGCCGCAGATCGTCATTCTTTGTTTATGGAGCTTTCTTATTTATTATTTGATGGCACTCGAGTTGCAATTGGCCAATTTCCTCCATATCATAACAACAATGGTGGAATCTAACTCCACAAAGGAGCAAATGAAATAAAGAGCCAAGGTGTGCTTGAAATTCCTGAAGGACAAAGGGCGGACCCGATTTTAACTAAATCTCGTTGAAATCTGGGATCTGTGTAAAGTCTTGAAGGCGGACCTCGGTTAAACCAAATATGGTTAAAATCCGGGATCCGTGTGGAGTCCATCCCTACGAAAGGGAACGAATATGGAACCCGGTTAAACTGAATCTGGTTAGAACCCGGGCTCTATGTGCGTCGACAATGCCACCTAGGCTAAACGTGCAGGGATCCGAGGTACACAAACCCGTTTCCGAAAATCATGTCGAAGAAAAACATTTGATTAATGAAGACTGCGGGATCGTAGAACCCGTATTTCGACATATTGTAGCAATGGTAACGAGGTGCGACGAAACATGTATGGATTTTGAATTAATTCATAAATCATGTAGCGATAAAATCGCAGTGAACAATCCGCCCAATATGAATCTATAGTGAAAACACACTATAGATCATATAGCGGCAAAGCCGCCAAAAATGCGTGAATGGAAACTCGGGTTAGCAATTCGTGTTTGCTGTATCGCAATAATGGCCAAAAAAGAACATGTACGAAAAATATTGCAAACACATGTTTTTGTAAATCATGTAAATAGCAACATAGTTGCCACGTTAAAAAAAAAAAAAGAAAAAGAAAAAAAAGTGTTCGAGTGTACTAGCTGACCTTGATCAAGTTGGCTCTTACATTCTCTTCTCGCGAAAGGCGAAGACAAAAGGGAGCAAGCATAAATCGACACACTTTTGATTTTCGAAGCAGGGATGAATACCCCGTCGTCAACGTGTGAGGGCCATATTGGTGGGTTAAAAAACATTGATTTCTCACCACATGGTCTCATTGAGAAGGGAGGGGATCAAAAGGGGGATCCATGTAAATTCTTGAAAGTGGATCCGCTAATGAATTTAGTTAAGATCCGGGATCCGTAATAGTTTTTAAAGTCGGACTGATTTAAACCGAATCTGGTTAAAATCCGGGCTACGTGTAAATGTTTGCAGAAGAGAAAAAATAGAAGGTGGACCCGGTTAACCGAATCTGGTTAATGTTCGGGATCCTTGCAAAGTTTTGAAGTCGGACCCGGTTAACTGAATCTAGTTAAGATCCGGGATCCATGTAAATCTCGAAGCCGGACCCAACTATGCGAATCTAGTTTAAATCCGAGCTTCGTGTGCAGATCTAGGTTAAATCTTAAATGCATCCGCAGTCCGAGATTCGAACTACATTTGGGGGGCAACAGAGTGGATAACGAGTTGTTTGTGGAAAGACATGTTATTAATAACCGAGATTAATGTAAACTCGGACAAGGATTCGAAATGAGCAAGCTAAACGATTTGCGCAAGCAGTAAGTATTTTCCATTCATTGTGATTTGCTTACATATTATTAAATGCAGGAATATAGACCAAGAAAAATCGCTACGAAAGCAAGCAAGGGATCTTATTTCTTCTCAAACAACCCGGATAAGCTGTATATATCTCGACCAAGTCCGTGTTGCACATCAGACAGTCAATACATCCCAGCAGCTCAGAGACCTGAACTACCGGGCTGCGGGGCATCTGTTATGGACCTGAACAATGGGCCTATTAAAGGCTAGGCCCAGTCCTTCTCAAATCAGGGTAAACCACCAATATCTCCATGATTATGCCCATGATCAGATATAATGCAGATAATGGGGAGAAAACGGTTTAGAACATTGGGATATGCTTGGCAAGAGACAACACGCATGATCAATGAGTAGGAACCCTAAACGACTTCTATATATGAGCATGTTCTCCAGGTGCATTCTCTCAATTCTGAATTAACTCTTTACAATTCTGCCTACACAGAGCACACACCCCACCCCCTTTTATGTGTGTTCGAACTATGTGGACTTTGATCCCTCTCAAGGGTACGTAGGCCCTAGGCGTTGTTCCTAGGTCAAGTCCAATCTATCTTGTTCTTATGACAGAACAAGACTCGTCCCGGATTCTTTTCTCTGGGATCATTTGTATAGTTTAGTTTGCAAATTTATGTCATTGTTGCGAATGTATGAGATTTTGTAGGTGGTCTTTTACTGACTCTATGCCAGACCACCTCGCGGCTTATATGTTTTAGGCAAAAGATAATTGAACGTTTTGCTTACTTAACCAAAACATGTCGCAACAGAAGCAGTCCCTAGATGTCCTTTTTCACATATGTACACATGATGCTATCATATACTAGCTCGATTCATGGGTGAAGAGGCTTCCTAGCCCAATTCAATAGGGATTTGAAAGAAAAATCAATCTCTATCGACCGAGTAAGTAATTACTTAAATTCAAGTAGATATCAGGATATAGCCCATTAACTGAGATCAGTGGCGGACCCACACTTGTGCATATGTGTGCAAGTGCGGACACAAAATTATAAGAAAATATATATATTTTGAAGGAACCTTCCATCAAGAAGCACTAGTAGTCTGGTGGTGGATTATTCTGTCACAGTTCAGACTAAGGTTCGATTCCCAACAAGTGCATTATTCATTTCCTTTTTGTTGCTGAATTAGAGGGCCCCACTAGATGTCCCTTCTTTTTTTTAAAAAAAAATACAAAGGCAAGCAAATAGCTTGAGAAGTACAAAGTGTCTACTAATTAGACAACCCTATTGTGGTTTTGGGAGAGTTCACCACATTCTAGTTTAAATAACTCCAAACAAGCAAAAGGCTGAGTCAATAAGACATCAAAATCTTGATTATTCTCTTGAGCCATTCGGGCTAGATAGTCGGCACATCTTAGTCCTTCCCTATACTCATGAATGATCTCAAGATCCCAATTTGATAGGATAAGGGATCTTACTTCCTGAATCTCATCTTGCAAAGGATGTACCTGTCCACAATCAATTGGGAGCAAACGCATAGCTTCTAAAGAATCTGTATAAAGCTTAATCCTACTTAGTCCCAACTGTCTACAAAGTAGAAGACCCGTATGGATAGCATGGATTTCCGCAGCAGTTGGGGTAATGTGCCCTAACTTCCGTTGAAATCCACATATCCAGTTGCCTTGATGATCTCTAATCACTCCCCCACAAGCTGTCTGGCCTCTAGCATTATGGGAGCCATCCACATCCAAACGCACAAATCCTGAGGAAGGGGGGCACCATCTCACTTCTGATCTGTCTGGTATCTAAAACATCTTATGTTGAAAGCGTCCATTCTCCACTCCCTCCATTAAATGCAGTGTACATCAGTGAGCAATTGTTTTAGGCTGATCACAAATGCCCTCAAACACCTTCTTGCACTGTTTTTCCGGAAGGCAAAGATATAGTACCAAATGTCGGTGCAAGGCCACCTTGTAGCAGATCTACTTCCTGGGTGGTTTTGCATGTTCCACGCCTACCACTACTGCAAATTACCAGAGAAAAATATATAATAGTATACAGGGTTAGTTACAAATGTCCACACTCTTTTTGCAATCTCACAGTCTCTCAGAATATGAAGTATGGACTCCTTACTATCACACTCAAACAGACATATGTTATGCACACTGGGGTTATATTTAGCTCTGAATGCATTAGTGTGTAATCTCTCATGAAACACTTGCCACATGAAGAATTTGGCCCGTTCTGGGATTCCCCAGCGCCATAGAAGCTGCCAAGAGAACTGAGACAAGTGCTGCTGCTGGTGATAAATCATGGTATATGCTGACTTCACACTAAAGTTGCCATCAGAAGCCTTACGCCAATAAAAAAACATCATCAAGGAATCCTGTAGGGGGAGAAACCTTCACAATCTCATCCACCACCCATTCTGGAAGAAAAGTTCTCCATTTATCCCCATCTTATTGACCATTAGCCATGACAAAATCCTTAACCACCACTTCTAAATCTACCATGTGGTAGTTCTTATCCACATAATATTTCAATGGCTTTTCTAGTGGCGTCCAATTGTCTTGCCATGCTTTTGTTGATAACCCACCTCTCAATTTCTTACCAATTCCCATGCAAAATTGATCCCATACCGCCGTTATTCCATTCCAAACTGCTGATTGACACCTTCTTTTACTAACCTGAGGAAAAGTACTATCTCCACAATTATACTTACTACGAAGACATTTAACCCATAGTGCATTGGGTCTCGTGATCATTCCCCAACACAACTTCATAATGAATGCTTTATTTTGACATTTAAGATCTTTTTTACCCAAACCTCCCGCAACTTTGTTTCTCTTTATCACATCCCAAGATATAAGGTGCATCTTCTTTGCCTCCCTATTTTGGTTCCAAAAGAATTCTCTGCTCGTCTTTTCAAGAGCTGAAAGAATCTCTTTTGGTAGCAAAATAGATTGCATTTGATAATATGGAGCTGTTGATAGAACAAATTTAATAAGCACTGCCTTCCCTGCCATGCTCAAGAATTTTCCTTTCCAATTTGCAAGTTTGGATCCAACCTTCTGGAGTAGTGGTGCATACGTCATTTTAACTACTCTCTTATGAAGTAATGGAACACCCAGGTATTTTCCAGATCAGATGTAAGACCCATACCCAACAATTGACTTAATTCATATGCCCTGTTAAAATGCACATTCTTGGAAGCAAACATTTTGGACTTGTTTAAATTTATCCTATGTCCTGAGACCTGACAAAAGAGTTCCATGACTTTTCTCATTACCACCATTTGATGCGAAGAAGCTTCACCAAAAAGCACCAAATCATCAGCAAAGAATAGATGAGATATTTTGGGACCTCTTAATTTGAGTTTCAGCTGTTTCCAAATTCCCGTATCCACTTCATGGTGAATAAGTTGCCCTAATCTTTCCATGCATAATACAAAGAGGTAGGGACTCAATGGATCGCCCTGTCGGATCCCTCTAGTAGGGTGAAAACTTTCTGAAGCTTGTCCATTACATATCACCCTCATAGATGCCGTGCTAACACAATTCATGATGAGTCTAATAAAATCCATCCTCATACCCAAGCTGCGAAGAGTGAGCTCCAAGAACTTCCAATCTAGCCTGTCATAGGCTTTTTCCATGTCCACCTTCACCGCTACAAACCCTTTTTGACCATTTTTGGTCCACATAGAATAAATCGCTTCTTGGGCAATGATGATGTTATCACACCCTTGACGCCCACTAATAAAGCTGCATTGATTCTCTGTGCCACCAAATAATTCATTACCCCCTTTAATCGATTGGCAATAACCTTAGTAATGATCTTGAAACTTACATTGCAAAGGGAAATTGGTCGAAAATCTTTCAACAATTGTGGGTGGTCAATCTTGGGGATTAACACAATATTTGTCTGGTTAATCTCCTTCAAATCTTCTGGGTTATGAAAAATTCCCATCACCAAATTGTAGATTTTTTGTCCAACCAATTCCCATTGTGTTTGGAAGAAATGGGGTTGAAGACCATCGGGTCCCGGCGCTTTAAAAGCACCCATTTGAAAAGCTGCATTCTTTATCTCCAGTGGAGTTACCTCTTTTTGTAACCACTCCAACTGATAATCAGCAAGAGGGGGGAAACTTACTGGCCAAGTCAAGACATCTACAGTAGTACCATCAGACGTGTACAAAGTCTTAAAGAATTCAAGCCATTTTCATCTTGAAGAAACTCAATCTTAGCCCTTTTTCTTTTAATCATTGTACTAGCATGAAAGAAGCTGGTATTTTTGTCTCCCCATTTAAGCCACTTACAACGGGATTTCTGAAACCGGAGAAGCTCCTCTTGTAAAGATATTTTGTGATAGTCCTTCCAAAGTTTATTTTTTAACCTAAAAAGGCCATTTTGGTAGTTCGTCCTTCTTGCACGATCAATCCCCTCTATCCTTCTGATCAGATCTCTTTTCTTCTTGGCTATATTTCCTACCACCCTTGTATTCCAATCCGCTACCACTTCTCTAAAGGACTCACTTCCCTGCAGTCAATTTTTACCATCCCATGATGATTTAACAAGCTCCAGAAAATCATCTTTAAGGCACCAAGCCGCTTGGTATTGAAAATGTCTCTCCCCCTAACCCGAGTGGACGGAACTATCTGAAACTACAACCACCCTATGATCAGACTTAAAACGAAGATGGTGGAAGGCTTTAGCCTGGGGATGTGAAATTTCCCACTCGAAATTACAAAACACCCAATCGAGCCTCTCTTTGATGCCTTTCCTTTCCCAAGTAAAACGATCCCCAACTACTGGCACCTTCAACAAATTACATTGATTAATGCAATCTTGAAAGTGTGACATTAAACTAACTGAGGGAGCAACCCCACCCACCTTATTGACTGACTAAGGAATGCATTAAAATCCCCTAGGATGAGCCAAGCTGTTCTTACAGTTCTAGCAATACTATGAAGAGCAGACCACAGTTCCCTCCTTTTTACTACACTGGTGTCCCCATAAACAAAGGTGACTAACACATTCTCATTTAATTTTTTGTCTACAATTTTACAATGCAATAATTGGGTGTTCGAAAATAAATACTCAACAGAGGTTTCACAATTTTTTCACATCACCCAAATACCGCCTGCATATCCTGTTGCTTCTACTCTAAGCCAATTAGTGAAACCTAATTGTTTAACAACCTTATCTGCTCTAATCCCACTAACACAAGGCTCTAAAAGATCCATAACATTAATTCCATATTTACCAACAATATCTTTCATAATTCGTGGAAACGCTCTACCACCCGCCCCACGACAATTCCAAGAAGATATAATCATCAAAAAGTCACACAATTGAGGGCAAGTAAAATGTAAACTTACATGTCGGGTGGCTTTTTTCTTGTTCCACACTTGCATTTTGTCTCAACTTGTGATCTTGTACTTTGCTCACCTCAACGCCATTTTCCTTTTCTTTATTTTTCTCAACAATGGCTAATAGCCAATTGCTAATATTTGTGTGTGAATCATGCTTCCCTGTGGACTTTTCCAACGTCTTTCAGCCTGTTTGGGATCGCGTGAACGCTAAAAAAGTACAAGCGACGTGCGTGAGCGTGGAAGCAAAATTATGAGTGTTTGGATTGAATAAATATCTGATGTGCTTCAACCTTGAAGCTGTGGTTTTTTCTGAAGCAAGATTTCGTTGCTTCTCGTCGCATCACTTTTCTCATCACATCACTCTTTTCAACTTTTTGACCATTGTGCACCGCTTGCTCCCACAAAAGTTAATCTTTTTTGTTTTTTTGCTTGGTACTACTCGCTTCTCTCCCCAAAAAGTTAATAAAATATTTGTTCTTTTGTTCTTTTTGTATATTTATGTTAATGAAAAAATAATGAAATGTCATGAGCACAAAAAAAAATAATGAAATGATTTTTTATTTTACGCATATATTTTTCATATTTTAAAAATTGTGCGAGATATTTCAAATTTTAATGTTGTAATTTTTTTAATAATAATTTTACTATTTTATTTAGAAAATTTATATTTATTTTTTTCCTACACATATATATATATATATATATATGATTCATGCCCCTTTCAGTCATTTTCCATCTCATCAGAAAAAAATCACTTCTACCGCCGCTATCCCAAACACAAATCACATCATAAAGAAGCTACTTCTTCCACCGCTATCCCAAACACAAATCACATCAGAAAAAGTCCATCAGAAAAAAAGTCCAACAAGAAAAGCACATCAGAAAAAAAGTCACTTCTATCGCCGCTATCCCAAACGGGTTCTTTGTATTGCCTTGAGAAGTGTCTCCATCATTTTTCCTTGTGCGGTCCACAACATTATTTACTTGATGCATTAAAGACGTGGACTCACCTTTCTCCAAACTTCCTTCTATGATGTTATGTTTCCTTTGGGTCCTAGTATGATTATCTTTATCTATTGGGCCCACAAGTCTCAAATCTTTATTTTTTTTTTTTATACTCCTTGCTGGTCCCAGCTCCATCATTAATCCTCAAATTCTTCTTTTCAACTGACACACCCCATTTCTTTCCTTTAACAGGACCCTTTTGCTTCAGAAAATCACGCACATATTTGACTTGGAGATCACTATTCTTCCCTCGTTTTTTATCCGCCAGACTACTATGATGTCCTTCCCCTACATCTCTTTTTTCTCCTTTAGATAAATTCGCACTTTCTTCAGAGCCATCACCTTCTAGCTCCTCTGTACTCACTAATACATCAAATCGAGAGGAAAGGTCTCTATTGTCACTTCTCCTATCTGTCCCTTCAACGCCGCCTCTCCCACCTACTCTGTCATTATGCACCTCTTTCCCTGGAAATCTCACCTTCCTTGGTTTCTGCACGAACATCCACGGACCAAACTGCTCTTTTTTTGCCGGGAGGGATTTTTCCGGTGACATTCTCAGCACTGGAGGAGTGTGGCTCTGTGTTATCTGAGTATCTTGGGACTGCATTGTGCTCCCTAAATCAGTTCTCCATGGGCATCGCTCTCTTCGGTGGCCGTACCGACCACAAGAAAAACAAATGAGACCAAGCCCTTCATATTCAATATTGAACAAGGCTGAAGCAGATATAATATGTGGAATCAATTTTTTTTGTAAGTCAATCTCCACACAAATCCTTGCATACCTCCCTCTTTCAATTTGAGCTTCTCTATCCTCTATATTTGCAATGGTATTCATATCTACTTTGAGTGTTTTACCAATCATATGACCCAGTCTCCACATACACTCTTTTGTATAACAGAGCAAAGGAATGTGAGGTATTCTTACCCAAATTGCTACCCGTCCAAGGGGGTTGTTAAATGGGTCAAAATAGGGTGACCATCTTTGCACCAAGATTGTGTGTTGAGCAATTGTCCATGGTCCTTCGAACAACACCTTCTTATAGTGAGTACCCTAGTTCTCTTTATCCTTGAACCTAACCACATAATAATTATTTGGTAGGTCAATTAAGCTAAAATTATTGAACCTCCATATTCTAGCTAGATCTTCCTTCAGCTTGTAAAGATTGAATCTTGCTCCTAACACTGTTATAATGAGTGTATTGTTCCATGGCTGACTCCACCTATTGTACTCTTCAGGGGTAATGGGCATCGCTGGGTATACATCCATTAATTTCTTTAACTCCTCTGAAGGTTCTGGAATCTTCCACTCTTGATCCAGAAGATCAGACATCAATGGATCTTCCTCCATGCTGGAACTCCCATATGCTACTCCATTATAATCTGTTCCCTTAAACCCAAGAAGAGAGTCCCTATACGATGGCACCTAGGATTGGTTACTTGACATTGTCTTATTAGCGTTCAAGACTTCTTCTTTTTCATATTCATCAGCATCCACCATTTTGTCAAACATCATGGCATCCTCTTTCTCTTCTTTCTTGGACTTCTTAATCCTTCCAGCAGTAGCACTTTCCTCTAGTGTTCTGTCCGGCGGCGTTTTCCGGGCACCGGGATCATCCATCGGACCAGAAACTTCAAGCACAAGTTTCAAGAGAGAGCGTTTTAGCACTTTCCTCAGAGAATAAATTTTTGTGGGCAAATTTCTAATGGCATAATCCACTGGATGTCCCTTCATGTGGTCCGAATTCCTACCTTTACATTAGATATGTCACACACACATAGCTGATGCATGGACCCACACACATAGATGATGCATGGATCCAATTTGAATCAAACGCACTCTTTGAAATACAACAAAAATATTTTGCTATATATATATATATATTTTTTCATAGGGAAACAAATTACAACAAATACCCACTATTTCCATTTTTTTAATATATTTTTAAAAATTATAAATTAAATACATTTATCATATATAATTTCAATCTTAATTATAAATAAATCCTAAAAGTAAAAATTATGATATTACAAAAAGTCGTTAAGCTCATAGGGGTATCGACTTTGTTATAATGATCCATGCTAACTACGAGAATAAATATTTCATTCTTCTTTTGTTTGATTTGAACTCCTAAAAAGAAATTTAATTCTCCTATAGTAGACATTTCAAACTCACCTTGCATGATCTTGGAAAACTCTTGACACACTTATGTTGAACGTGATATGTTTGATAAGATTGATGATGGATATATAATGCAATATTTTCAAGGAATGAAGAATCGAAGAATGCTTTTGTAATCATTTTGTTGTAATAGCTTAATTGACTCTTGCTTATTATTTTTCTATATTAAATCGAAGTTTTCTTTTCTTTTCTTGTTCATATTCTCTTGTTTTAAATGCATTTAAAACTTTCCTTTTAAAAAAAATTTCGGGGGCAGCCCCTAAATCCCCTCACTAATTGTGTACACGTAAATATTAAAACCTGGGTCCATTTGAGTGAGATTGAGCCCATTCAAGAGTAATCATTGCTTTCTTAGCTTCAGCCCTTTCCCTGAGACGAAAGCATTGGGACGGATACAGATATAGGCTCATCGACCGAAAGAACTTCGCCTGAGACCTGAGCAACGACCTAGGTTTCGACCCCTCCTCTACTCAAAGGTTGCCCGATGGAACAATGTAATTGTGCATCTAGGTAGTGAATCTTACCCGTGGTTAGTATTAGTGTGGCTTACCATGTGAAATTTCATGCATCACATGAAACTCACCATTTGATTTGTTATAAACAGGATTTAGGACTATATAATCATGGAAGTTTTCCTATAACAATAATACTAATGAGGGAGAGAGGTAATCATTTAATACAATTATCTATTATTTCATAATGTTACTTTCAATGTGAGAAGTGTTAACCGAAAAGTGTATTATATGGGGGAGATGGTGATGTGTGTGTAACAAGTTAACTAATGGAAAAGAGTGCAACATGAGAAAATTAAGTTCTAATTAGATATTTTAAATTAAAATAAAAGGATTGTAACAACAACAACAAAATAACCATAAAGTGAATTGAAATTAGATATTTTCAATTCAAATTCAACGTCAATCTTCATCTCTATTCATGCGTCTAAAATTCCCTATAAGCTTAAGTCATTTTTTAGCATTGGTTAACAACTAATGCATTTTGAAATATTTCAAAATGTATTGTAAAGAAAAGGTAAGTGATACATATGCTAGAGTATTTTCAGGGAAAAAAAAGAAAGAAAAGAAGATACATATGATAGAGTACAATGTCAGATATGTATCATTTTTCATAATATCATGTGCTTTTAATGCATTGACCATTTGCAAAAATAAAGACCACTTCTTGAAGAAACTATTTGCCCTGAAACGTTCATGATATTCCATCAACATACCAAAATAATAGAGACAACACCGTTATATGCTCTAAAGAATTTGAATTGGTATGCATCAATATCACTATGTAGTGCTAGATCAAGCCCAAAAATCCACCATCTTTTAGGAAGTTGCAAGGCAAAATAACTCTTCTTCCAGGGCATGAACCACCCACCTAACCAACTTTTATGACATATATATCTCATAAAGGTATGAAGCCCATCAAACCAATCTGTAAATCCATGGAGATCACCACAATATATTGGCATTAAACATGGAAACATTATTTAGGATCTATGAAAGGAAACATAGAAAAGGGGAATTTCAGCGGGAAAATATGATTTATTGCATGGGTTCCATAAAAAAGAGACAATTCGAAGTTGCTAAAGTCGAAGTCTACACAAACCATGGTTTCCAGGAATTACAAAACACTGAGGTCCGTTGTACTGGTTCAGTGTATTCCCAAAAGGTACCTCTGGTTTGTTTACAGCTATTTGCTCTGGTTTATACCATGGAGCAGGTTGGAGAGCATACTCAAAATGAATGAAGAGACGCCTTTTATATGTGAATGCTGACCGGTTAGGATATCTAAAACAAAATGGGAAACAATCATCAACAAAATAAAGATATGGTCAATGACCATAAAAAGTTCAGATATATATATAGACATGGCATAGAGTCTTAAATCATGGACATGGACAATCAAAATCAGTGCATCATTCAAAATCAAAGTACTCTCCCACTAGGAATCCAGAACGATACATTCTATTCAAGAAAATGCCATGAGAAACTTAAAATGTCACCAATGATATCTGTATTGAATTTAGACACCATTTCGAATGTCTCATTTCTTCATCTTCTCCAGCTTCATACTCCGACCGATATCTTAAATAGTATTCCCTCCGGTCCTAATTATAGGACATATTTAACCAATTTTAGAGAGATTAAGGAGAGAAATTAAATTAGTTAATTTTACTCATTTTCCTAAAACGTCCTTATATAAATTTAAAATGACATAAGTAAAAGTGAATTAACAACCCCTACCATGTACTTCTCCGACTTAGAATTTTTCTTTCCACACGCTTTTTAATTGAAATAATGTTCTTGCTATATATACATATATGTGTGTATACATACATACATACATACACACACACACACACACAGAGTATATATGTATAGATATAGATATAGATACACACACATATACATACATATATCTACATACATATATATGAACACACACGCAAATATATATATATATATATAGACACACACACATATATGTATATATATGTATGTTTATATATGTACACACACATATATATTGATAGGCGCACACACATATATACATAGACACACACACTCACATATATATGTGTGTGTGTATTTATATAGGTATGTGTCTATATATATGTGTTTATGTACATACGTATATCTATTTGTATATAGACACACACATATGTAATCACAAAAAACCAAACACACTTGCGAGAATAAAATAGGGGTATTTTTGAAAAAAGTTGACAAAAATTAGAATGTTGTCTTAGGACCAAAACTAACTCTCAAATATTGTCTTATAATTAGGACCGGAGGGAGTAGTAATTTGGGGCCATTTTATCGTCCACCGCGAGGTAAGCCCTCCAATCCTCCATGAGAATTTGACGAGAATTGTACAATCTGAAAGCATAGTTTGGAAATCTTGATTGGGCAGGGAATCTGCAGTATAACTCTCTAGTTATATCGATCGATCGGATTGTTTTGAACATAAGACTTCAATTTCACATTCCCAGCGCGTCACATGGGTTACGGAGAAGGCAGGCCCCGTTAGAGTGTCTATGACGGCGTGAAGATGATAATTGCGGCGACCCCTGAGGCTCTGATGGCGGAGATCGATTCAGCTATTTCCAGTCTTGAATATGCTCGTGCCACATCTCTATTCGAATCTTCCTCTTCCTCTGCCCCGAACTCGAGGTCTGGTGCTTTTTTGATGGCTCAATATGATGCTTGTGAGGCAGACGAAGCTTACAAAGCAGGGTGAGCTGCCTTGGCTGCCGGAAAACTTGATGAGGCTCTTCACTGTTTGAACATTTATCTTTCGAAATGGCCACCTGATAAGACCTCGGCCGTTGCGAAGCTACAGTCTTTGATTTCTCTCACATCTCAGCAACTTCAAAGATCTGCCAACTGAAGCATTGAAGTTTCTGTTTCCATGGCATATTTGTGTTTTTCATTCTCAAAATCTACCCTATAAGAGACGGAGCATTTAAAAGACTAGGGGGGCCATCCCCCCCCCCAAAAAAAAAAAAATATATATATATATATATATGTGCCTACTTCCTCTTCTGTTTTCTGCTTATTTTCAGCATGAGGGCAATTTGTGGCTTAGGTTTCAACATCACTTTTTCATTTGGGAGTTCAAGGGGAGAATAACCTGTTGAACTGCAAAATTAATGAGAGTTCTAAATAAATGCTGCAGCACTAGCACCTATTTACTATAAAACACTTAACTACAAAATTGAAACACGTTCAATGAGTCTCTACTGAAGAACTCTTCTGAGGCACCGATGATAGCCTTGGTAAAATATCAAAGAGGTTTAATCTTCTGGGAGGAGTCTAAATAAACTATATTGAGTCTGTATATCCTATGTAATTTAACAACTGATGCAAAGAAGAAGTGGACAAAAGTTACCAAAAAACTAAGTTTCTATGCTTTTAATTTTTTGAAGTAGACATTAAACTCTTGTGAAATTTTAGACAGTAAATTCATGCCTATATCTTTGTTTTCACTCATACTAAACATAAAAATTGAAGTCGAATGTGTTCCTTGACTTTAGTTCTTTCTTCTAAATCATGAATTTGAGTATTATTTAGTTTATCTAGGCTGTGAGCTTGGGTTTAGGTATACATTTGGCCCCCCCAAATATTTATGTCAAGCTCCGTCTCTGCTATAGTCAGAAGCATTCCTCCGGTGAGTTACTTCCAAGAAGTTCATCTGTTGGAAAAAATAGCAATTGCGAGATTATTTAGAGCTCTTCATTTCCATTGGAGGACTTGACTTGTATACCACTTGCAAGGTTAGAGCACTTAGGTTCATTGTTGAAAATTTGCAGATGTAGTCCAGATCCTCAGTTCATTGTTGAAAACTCATTTCAATATTGTGTTCTAAGAAATGAGTTTGAGGGTATTTTTCTCTTCCTCTCTTGTATACCACTTGCAAGGTTAGAGCACTTACTGTTCGCTACTCCTTTTGCCGACGCTGTTTTTTTGGGTATTAACTTCAATTGTGGATAACCAATTTAAGAAAATTAATGAAAGGACAGTATCAGTTGGGTGGCATGTCTTTCGAACCAAGATTTTAGCTCAAGTGTATCTCAGGATAAGTTCAACGATTTGCACACGGATACAAGCACCATTGAGGCAGTCAAATAAAGCAATAAAATCCCAATTGTAATTTATTGCTATTAGTTGAAATGTCTTGGGCCTTTTGACTTGTCTTTACCTTGAAGGACGGAAAGTGTTAGTGATATCACTATACCAGTGCGCTGCGAGGCCACTATCAAAAAAGCAGTTCAATAAAAACATCAACATATGCGTGAATGTACAGGTATTAATAGTTGCCGTATATATTATCATGTTCTGTCAAATTGATCAGCAAGACTTGAACCATGGACGTGTTCTACCATGAGCTTAGAAAGACGCGAAACGACATCAGAATAGAATTTGATTCACATTTACAGTGATGCCAACAAACATGCAGATAGGCTACCACCACGTTGCAGCTTACATAAGGACGAGGATGTGATCACATTGGCTGCACCGCATTCAAACATTGGAATTGCTATGCTGGTGCACAATAGAGTAATTATGCAGGTTTTCAGTGTTTCCTATTTCTTTTGAGCTTTAAGCCCTCAAGGTCACTAAAAAATAATAATCCCTCTTACCAGCATAATTGAAGAGTTAATTTTGATCTTAATTATAAAACATAATTTTCATATTTATCAATCTTTTTCTAATTTATCTCTATTATACTCTCTCAATAATACCCAATCAAGGAGATGGAAAGAGGGAAGTAAGGAACAAATAATACATTATAAATATCTAAACCATCAATATCCCCATAAAACATGCAACATCTGAAACGCTCACACTATGTGACGCAGAGAACGATGATCAACAGAGTTTTTGCTCACAAACACGAAAGTACTCATTTCTTTAAGCGTAAACATAAAAGTGTTCTTTCAATACATTAAGTCCCAGAAACGAAATCATGAAACGCTGAGGTGACAGACTCTAAAACACAACTGTGTCAAGCATCATTCCCAAAGTCTGAACTATGTTTGAAGACATCAAATTGGAAACATGCTCTTCAAGATGTTTTTTGGCATCTTGCCTTCCCACGTTAGCAATTGCAAGCTTCTCCGGAGGCAACTCATCTTCCTCCTGCACGGCCTTGTTGTACTTGGCGGCTAAACTCAGCATCTCCTGATATAGATAGATCAATGATATGCAGTCAATTGAGGGAATCATTTGTATCAATACCATGGATCGACAGGCCACCCATTATACGAGAGCACAATAATTAATCCCATAGAGGGCTTTAGGCCTTTAACACTACTTCCATCATAATTAAAATGCAACCATTGCAAAATAAAATGTCATGAATGTCCTGTCAAGGAACATGTTTGCACGCATTTGCAAAATAATGCATGACCTCATCTCATATTATATAGGTGAAAGGAACAAAGAGGGGTGAGGAGATTTTAAAAAATAATAACAAGATACATCTATTTTCATTTCATGTTACAAAAACTTGACTTACCTGAACAGTCTGTTCGTTAGTTTTGGAATGTGTGTCAAAATGCCTCAGTGTCAAACCATCAGTCCATTTCTTCTTGTGAAGGTTTAGTAACATCTTCTCTTCAAGCTCATTCTTTCTATAATTAATGGCTATGGAGTAATAGTGTCGGTTTAAACCATGGATAAGAGCCTAAAAAGGACAAATAAAAAAATATTTCAAAATCAGGGGAAGAAAGGCAAAGAAATTGGGCAGAAGTGAAACTGAAAGATATTAGCTGAAAACTCACTTGAATAGATGGTTTATTCAGATGCCCTAAGTTAGATGTTGTCTGCCTTGGTTCCTGACCCAACATCATAGTTTGTGGATTAATCAGCCGAAATGCATCAATTACAACCTTGCCTTTAACACTCTGAATAGGATCCACCACCACAGCCACAGCACGCTGATTTAAAGCCTCAAAACTCTGTTATATAAAGAATACCATCAATTTATGCATCAATACTTTGCATAAGTTTGACTTCATTGTTTCCCTTTCTGGTTCAGGGCCCAAGCAATATCACAAAGGCATACAACATAAAGAAGTTCTGGATAAAGACAATATGTAACCTGTTGTGTATTTATGTCCACTCCAGAAAGCCAACAACCAAAACCCGGATGTGAATGATACCACCCCACAACCATTTCTGGCCTGAAAACCCAAGACAAAGATTTATCAAACCCATGTAATCAACAGAGCAATATGATAAGCCACCAACTATAAAATTCTATTATCAAAAGCATAATTGGGCTATTATAGAAAATGAACAGTGGGGTGACGGGTGACCTAGCTGCATGATAACAGAAGGGGGAACTGAATAAGTTAGTTAGAAGAAAAATGAATGGGAGGAATGCAAGAAAAGAGGAAGGGGAGATGTGAGTGTCAGGAACAGGCCCCACCCCACCTTGAGCACAGCTGAGGAGGGGTTTCCTTTTTCCTTCCTTTCTGAAGAATTCAGTAGCAGAAGAGGTTAAGGCTGAGTTGCAGGTGCAGCAAAGAAAGCAGTAGAGCACGTGTGGTTGTAAGCTTAATTGCTACAGATAAGGAAGTTTTTCTGATGATTGTTTCGCATCTAAAAGATTTTATTTTTATTTTTTGTCTGAAAGTGCTTATTCGGAACACAATTGAAAATGCAGCAACAACATAAACAACTTACCTTATATGATCCTAACTCATGGGCAGTTACAAACCATAAATATACATTTTTTCATATTTTAAAAAATTAGATATAAACAAGTTAAAAATGACATGAAAGAAAAATTTTCAAAAAAGCAATTTCATTCCAGAACCTAAGATCGAATCAACCATCCTCATCAACTATAATAAGATATTTTATACTCCTCATAGCCTATAATAAGAGATTTTATACTAAGTAATCCTTACGATTCTATGTTAAAGATGATAAAAGGAGCATCATTTATTGACTAAATGACAAGATCGTCATTAAAATGGCCCATAAAAAGTGTTTATAAATTAAATATATAAAATTAAGGTGCTTGTATGCCAACAAGTAGGGATTTTGAATCCTATAATCTCCTATTCTACACTGAAAATTGTTGGCAAGGAAAAGAAGACTCTGACCTAAAAGGAACACAGGATAGAAGCATTAATAAGAAGTTAATTTAGGTAATCAAAAAAAGAATTCAAGTGCAACTCAAAGGATCCAGAAAGCAAAATTCATATTTCAGTGACGATAAGAAGCAAATCAAAGGAAAATGAAAATACCTTCCAGTCTGTTTCAGCATATCAAGCATGTTAGTCTGAAAAACATGATCGACGGCTTCAACACTAACACCAGTACCACTTTGCGGCATCGCAAAGACATCTACCACGCGGACGGTATACTCATCCACAAACTCCCCCAGCATCAAACCCATAACTTCCATGGGAACACCGGCTCTTCCTACAAGTCACATCAAGTTAATCGGTCAAAAGGTAAAACGCAAACACAACCAATACTCTACATATTTCCGGCAAGGGTTAATCCGTTACATAAGTGGAAAAACAATGGAGGGGGTGTCTGAGAAGCCTAATTGTAAATCTATCCCAGCCCAAAACTCAAATTTCCGTAAATTCATCTAAGTTAGGACAGTCGAGAGATTGAAAAGACGTAAAGACAAACAAAACTAACCGTGTTTGAGCATTTTGAGGAGGGCCAGCGAGGAAATATAAACCTGCTCAGATGAATCAAGCGTCGGCGAATCAGGGGGTGGGTGCCCCAGTGTGCCTCCTGCACCAGCAAACATCCTCTGTAGCCTCTCCATACCCGATATCTCTCAGTTTCCCCTGGAAGATAGTTTCTAGTTTCCGGCAAGACTTACTCGACGGTACCCGAGACAGTTTCTAGTTTCCGGCAGCCCGAGCTTCGCGAGCAGAGAATTCATAAGCTATTTGTTTTCAAGTTTTGTTTCCCCTATTGGGCTGGGTTTGTTTTTTATCTCTCAGAGTTTAAATCCGGCCCATTGCTGTTCAAAGGATGACAATTATTAATTCATCCGAATTTTCCGAAGTTTAAATATAAAACCCTAACGTTTTTTGGCAACATTATTCTGCAAAACTTAAAATTACTTGACGATATTTTAAGGGCGAAAACGACCTTAACCCATTATTAATTCTACATCCGATCTAAATATAAAATACTTACTTAATCATATCGTATGTTATGTATAATTAAATTATATATCAGTTTTTAAGTCAGCCAGATTAATTTAGAGAAAACAATAATAAATATAAATATTTTAAAGTAATTTAATTAATTTCTTAATTTCACCAAAAGTCTTATATTTAAAACAAAAGGTAGTATTATTCCGACATCCATTACAAAAGATTCACGCGAGAACCTTTCCTATGTAGTCCATCAAAAACCCGAATGCCTGGATCGCCGTTTCCTCAGTTCTTGGATTGCTCTAATTGGCATCTAAGAACTTGACATCTTCAAAAAGCTATCGTCAGCGTCTTCCCACATACATGATAGTATTATCGTGAAAAAAAGAAGTATCCTAATCTTACATTTAATAATGTAGCAATGAATGGACTCTTGGGCAGCATTCGCTGACAGAAGGCTCATCATTGTTTTGCCTTTTCCAAGAATCCATTTTGGTCATAGGCACCAATCATAGAGTTCCAAGAAACGAGACTTCTCTCAAACATTTCTTCAAATAAAAGTTCTGATGCTTCCAAATTCTCGCATTTAGCATACATCGAGGAAAGGGCATTCTTCAATTGACCATCAAAACCAAGGCCTGCTTTAATTCCAAAGCCATGAAGGGATCTTCCTTGAAGAATTAGTTCAAAGCTACCACAAGCAGGTGCCAAACCTACAATCGTCGCATGATCAGGTCGAAAACCTTCCCTAAGCATCTGTACAAAGAGACTCAGTGCAACATAACCATATTCGTTCCGTGAATATCCACAAATCAACGCGTTCCACGAAACAACATCTCTACAAGGCATATCTTCAAACAGTTGACGAGCATTAGTTGTAAGACCCAGTTTCATGTAGAAATCCAAAAGAGCAGTATTTACATAAACAAATTGGTTGATGCCCCGTCTCACTAATTGAGTTTGAACTTGGCTAACTTGAAGTTCCGTGACCGCAGAGCTACAGGTATCATAAGAGAAAGATGAAGCAAAGGCTTTTATAAGTAACGAAAAAGTGAGATCATCGGGATTCGCGTTAGCATCTAGAAGCTGCCGGAAGATAGCCAGCGGCCACTTTGCATTTTTGGCTTCCGTTACATGAGGAAAGCAGAGAGTGAAAGAACGAGATGCCGCGAGTTTTTGAGCTCCAGACTGTGCACGCGTTCATAATATAAAGCCGCACAGAGTTGGCTTATTGATCATTCACAATTGATAAGCGGAAGCATATAGATGATGAGTGTGCAGACTCCATTATGAAACGCACAAAACTTCAAGACAATTCGTTAGAAGCAGCTTTGAATTTGAGAACAGAACATGCACTGAGACAATAAACAAGGTTTTTATTTCCGTCTTCCCCCTTGGTAACCAAAAAAAAAAAAAAAAAAAAAAAAAAGACAAGTTGAAATCGGTCCCATGCTGCCATACACCTTGGATTATCTTTTCTCCTGTGAAAAATTTACAATATCGTTTTAGGAAAATTCTAAATAAATATCATTTGAATTTGTAAAACCCCGTAAGTTATCTGTTGAATTTATAAAAAAAGCGAGAGGCATTAAAACCTATGAGGGATATCGCAAATTCGGGTCAAATTACCTTTTTATCCTTAGTGTTAAATAAATAAAAAATAAACTAAAATACCCCCAAACCACCACCACCACCGTCAAGGTCCACCACCACCTTTTTACCAGCTACTCCTTTCAGTTATAAATGTAATGTAAGTTGGTTACTTTAACATGCCTTTTCAACTTTGAAGGTCCAAAATAAAATATAAGGGGCAGATTTGATTGTTTAGTCAATTTATTTCTTTCCTAATAAACAAGCCTCATAAACCATGATTAAGTCATATCAAAAAAAAAAAAAAAAAAATAAAAATAAACCATGATTAAGACCGAGGTTGAGCCTCCTGTTCTCTCATGCAATATTAACCAGAGTGCTATGTTATTGGCTTGAATTTTGGACGTTGGAATGATGCAATTGACTTTTTGTTGCAGAAGCGCATTCTACATATGCCTTCATATTTTCGACGTCATTAGAAACAGAAAAGGATCAACAATTAGCCTTTGAATTACAATTACCAAGACAATAGGGTTGAGTGGCAAACAAAGAAAAAGCCACCCCAATCCCCGGAAGAGCTCCTGATTAAAGGATTTTTTTTTTTTCTTTTTATTTTTTTTAAAAAAATTGTTTTAATGTCAACATTTTTTTTTAAAATGATTTTTTTATTTAAAAATAGTATTTTAAAAAAATAAAATTTCAGATTATAATTGCTCGCCTATCAAACCGGGTGCGAGCCTGATTAAATATTCAATTAATGTCAACTATGTTCTAATTGCGACGTGCAGGATAACTTTGTGCCCTTTCACCATACGAATTTTCAAGGATTGGCTGCTCTGGTCCATATATCAAACAGCAGCGCTCAGTAAACGAACCAACCATTCTAGAGGCCACCTCCTTAAAGAACATTGAAGCAATCTGAGAACCAGAAAAGAAAAAAAGAATCTATCAATCCGTACTCAGCTCAAAAGTCCAAACATAAAGATACCCAATATGGGATACGCAGTACTTTAAACATTTGTAAACAGGAATAAAGAGCACAAAAGAATAAAGAAGTAAAGAACACGTATCTAAAGTTTTTCTGTACGGTTTAACCATAGATTGCCTAGGTAGGTGAGCCCAACCCCTTTTCTAAAATTTTAGTATCAGTACGGTTTAACCATAGATTGCCTATTTAAGCTACATGCAAATATTTTCATGATTAAGTTAGGACAGCAATCATGGCGTAAATATGTAGAAATTGTAAAATTGTGGAATTCTCATGTCGGCAAGACTCAAAGATCGATAATATGAACACCTATGCAAAACCATGTTTTTGAATTAGACCAAATATTTCATCAGAAGTGGACAGTGTAACAGAACGTGATGCAAATCACAACAGCAGGACATCAGCAACGGGCAATGTAGGATAAAATTACAGCTAGAAACAAAAGGAGGAAGCTGAAGTAACTAGAGCAGCATCGGTTAGTCTCAGCCATGTTGATTGTGAGAAAGGCCATAATGGGAATTGTATGTTCAGAAATGTGGGTACATTGAGAAGGTAAATGCATGCCAGTATCAGGTATTATTTAGTTCTAATAAGCACATATTCTTTAACATATAAAAATATCCACTACCGGTGAATCGGGTGGCAACCAAAAAATATATATATATATCCACTACCTTTGATCCTTGATATAAGACCCACTTTGTAAAATGGGTCTTATATTAAGGATCGGATGGAGTGTTAGAGGCTTGGTATGGACTTGTTTCACATAAAGTGTTCAAAAAAAGTGGATTTAAAATTACAGGGAACACTAATTCCACAATCAAACAAAAATGATGACAAAAACAAAGTTGACAAGAAAAGATACAGAATCACTGAGCTCTACCTGTCTGTAAAGAGGAGATTGAAACTTAAAATCCACCAAGAAATAAACATTGCAAGATCTTGGAACTGGCCCGGGACTAAATTCCCATATGTTTATCAAATGGTGAAACAGCGTACTCTGAGATACAGTGGTCTGGAGGCACAAAACAAACGTCATAAGTGAAGTGAAAAAAGAAAGCAATAGAATTGGAACACCCCACATATAGTGAAATAAAGAATATAAAGTTCAAACACACTAAATTCAATCAACTATCAGAAAATGACAAGAAGACGCACTAGCACTGCAGGATTATCTTCCTCTAGATTAGAAAACTCAAGTTCATTGAGATAGAAAGTCATGAGAAGAAAAAAGGCACAATACAAGGACAGCTGTTCCAAATTAGTTCTTCTAAAATCTGCATTACATGCCTATGCTCATCAGCACGTAGACATGAAAGTGGCATAAATTAAACTTAATGGTAATACCAAATTTGGACTAAAACTGGTCTATCAGTTACATCCTTTTATCAAAATTTAATCTCACACAATTTTTAAAAACACAAGCCTCCTTAACAGGTCATAGGCCAGGCCAGGTTCAAGCCGAAAAAAATGCTTGTAACAGGCCACAGGCCGACTCATGCCACTTTGTTGTTTAACAGGCCTGGGCGAAGCTTAGCCTGGCCTGTTTCCACCCCTAGTTACAACATATACATGTACATATATTCCAAACTACAAGGGTAGATATGGATCCTGCCTATAAACCACATGAAGTATCTAAACTACATAATTAAATACATATATATATAAACATATATTCACAGGAACTAGCAGTTTTCCAAAATGTATCTATAAGCTTTGATCAGCAATTCGCTATTCAGCTGGAGGTGCAAGGTTAGCAGTTTCATCTGAGACCAAAATAATTTTCTAGTGAATAACATTCCATTAATGAAAATAACTAAAATACAAAAAGAAATAACTTGATATGATGAAAATATATAATAAACAGATAACAGTTAATTTCAACTTCCATGTATGAAATCATAACAATAAACAGATTTATATAAAAGATTATTACTAAGCATAACTAAAGCGGTATAAAAGATCATTGAACGAAAAAAAAATACCAAAAAGGTAATAAAACAATTTGTCTTCAAAACTAGCTTAAAAACAATAAATCTCAAATTTCATCCTTCCTTCAGAAGGGATAAGAAGCGTGGACGAACGGTCCATGTGGGTAAATAATCAAGTACATTTGTAGACCATGAAAACAAGCGTGGACACACAAATCAATTTGTAACATCTCAAAGCACTTTATTTTTGATATTGTCCGCTTTAGAGTTTGTTATCCCTCAGGCGTCTTTCATTTCACTCGTAGGAGTTCACACTTCTCATCAACGAAGCCATTAAATATTGATGTTCCTTTCTTCCAAAAGAGTTTATTTTATATACTATTAAATATTTAGTAGCCATATATATATATGTGTGTGTGTAATATCAATTGCTCAATATGAAATATATTGATATTTTATAAATTAATGTAATATTATATAACAATAAGTTCAATTTTAAATTGAGATATTGGATGATGATAATTTGTCAAACGTATAAATATTTGGAGTATTATTTCATTCGGTGGCGGACCTACGTTCACGCGGGTGCACGAACGTGCAGACAGAACTTTTCAATCCTTTTTTACAAAAGTATAGGTCTATATATATTTTTTTTTTTTTTTTTTGCTCAAGGGGAATGATATCACTATTGCTAAGCCATAATTACATAACAATGGTCCATACCAGGAATAATAAAGCAACGCTATTTGGGCGAGACAAAGCCAGGCAACAGAAATTAACAAGGAACACTGGGCAACACAGGTCCAGCCAGCAGTACTGATAACAAACTAAGTAAAACAACAAACTACCAATAGAAAAATCAGCCATCAGTCAAAACAGATCAGGGGAGAGGTAATCTTCATCAGTAATATTAGCCTCCGCGATGTCTAAGGTTAGAAAAGAGCGCAAAGTAGGTGATGGTTGCAAAACCCACCCTAACGGGTACACCTCTTTATAAGCCTCAGCTGCAAGACAATCAGCTACACGGTTACCCCTTCTAGGAGTGAAAGAAACAGTAAACCCAACCTTAGTATCTAGGAGATTAATAATATCATGAACTATACCTCTACTCTTCCAATCAAATAAGTCAGATGACCTTTCAGCAACACAGTTATGGAGGAGTTGGCAATCAGTCTCATAAATTACTTTATCATGTCCCAAGTCCATAGCAAGCATCAAAGCTCTTTTCAAAGCCAATGCCTCAGTCATGAATGCAGATACCGATTTCAATTTAGAAACAAAACCCCATTTAAACTCTCCAAACTTATCTCTACCCACCACACCAATCGATGCAAATTCCTGACCTGGTAGGAAGGATCCATCACAATTTACTTTTAAGAAATCAGCTTGAGGAGGGGTCCAGTGTGCCACTGCTTCATATGTTATATCCTCTGCCACCTCTTGATCCATAGGCTTATCCAAGCTATTCCAATACTCACAATTTTTCAGTCTGGCCAACTCAATAACCGAGCATGGATTCAGAGCCATATGATTAAAAACATAATTGTTTCTTTGCTTCCAGACAAACCAAAGCAACCAAGCAAGATGTGAAATATCATGAGGGGTAATTCCAGGCATACCTGTCACTTGAAGCCACCACACCTTAAAGTTGGAGACATTGTGTGTACCAAACCGAGCACCAATAGTACTACCAAACCAGATGCATCTTGTCCATGAGCAATGAAAGAAGAGGTGTTCAATAGTTTCGTCTGCCTCATCACAAATTAAGCACCTACATGTTGGGGATCTTTTCCGGTGAGCTAGGGAAGCATTAGTTGCTATTGCATTATTTAACAATCTCCAAATAAATTGCTGCACCCTAGGAATTGTCTTAATTTTCCATACCTCTTTCCAGCTGGCATCAGGAATTACCACAGAGGACCCCGCTTTCAGATTACTTGCAGATCTGCTGTTCTTGTCAGCCTGATAGCCAAGTTTAACCCCATAAGTACCATTATTGGCCTTAGTCCAGACCACTTTATCTTCCAGTCCATTATTGGGAATTGCTATCTTGTAAATGGCTTGTTTGACCTCATTTGGCAGATACTGAGCGATAGAAGAGAGGTTCCAAGAGCCTTCCACAATCAGGTCCCCGACCACTCCTTTTAAGGCCAGAGATTTGTCCCTTCCTCCCGGGTTTTCAGGGAAAACTACACCTGGTACCCACCGGTCTCCCCAGATGTCAATATTGTTGCCATTACCCACATCCCAAGTGATATCAGCTTTAAGAAAGTCCCTTCCCTCAATAATACTTCCCCAACACCATGATGCATGACTCCCTTTTTCTCGCATTCATGAGTACCGTATTTGGAAAATACACACTTTTTAATACCGAACCCATAACTCATTCGGCTTTGTCAACATTCTCCAAGCCGTTTTAGCCAATAAAGCTTTATTCATCACTAGTAGGTCTCTAAAGCCCATGCCCCCTTGGCATTTTCCATCAGTTAGGTTCTCCCACGCCTTCCAATGAGTCCGGGTTCCAAAAGCACTACCATCCCACCAAAAGTTAGCAATCATACTATGTAATTCCTTGCAGGTACTGATCGGGAACTTGAAGCAAGCCATTGGATAGAGAGGAATCGCCTGAACCACTGCCTTAATCATAGTTTCTCTCCCAGCAAATGACAGAGAGGTAGCTCCCCATCCTTGAATCTTTTTCATCACTCTTTCCCTTATGTATGCCAACGCTTGGCATTTGGTTTTTCCCCACATACTCGGGATCCCCAAATACCTTCCAGGGTCCTCTGAACTTTGAATCCCCAACATCCGACATACTCGATCCCTCGTTGCCGCTGGAGTATTGCTAGAGAAAAATATGCTGGACTTATCTAAGTTAATCACTTGGCCGGATGCTCTGCAATAATGTTTGAGTAGCTTAGCCAGAAATCTGCAGTTCTTCCGATCTGCATTCATGTAGAGCAAAGAGTCATCCGCAAAGAAGCTATGGGTGATCATCGGACATCTGTTACTTAGCTTAATCCCCTTGAGCTTCTTGCTGTTTTGGCCTTCAGAAATCATTAGTGAGAGAACCTCCGCTACTAGGATGAAAAGGTAAGGCGAAAGAGGGTCGCCTTGTCTTAATCCCCTAGTTGGAAGAAATGAGCTCACTTTCTCCCCATCCAGGCAAATGTTCAATCTAGTGGATCTCACACACTTCATCACAATTGCCACCCATTCCTCACAAAACCCGAATCGCATAAGAGCATTCTCCAGAAAACTCCATTCCACCCTATCGTAAGCCTTGCTCATGTCCAGTTTCAAAGCAAATTCGAATTTTCCCCCTGTTCTCTTCCTACGAAGGTAGTGGTAGACTTCATGCGCTATTATTATGTTATCCTGGATAAGTCTCCCTGGAATGAAAGCACCTTGACTAGGGGATATACATCTATCCAGTAATGGACGCATTCGGTTAGCAATAATCTTGGAAATTATCTTATAAGAGAAGTTACATAACCCCAAAGGCCGAAATTGTGCTACATGGTCAGGCCTACTAACCTTGGGAATTAATGTGATGTTTGTCTCATTAAGATCCTCCAGTGTTGATTTCCCAGCAAAAAAATCCAGCACTAGTGAGCAAATTGAATCCCCCACTTCCACCCATGCATTTTGGTAGAACATCCCTGAAAAGCCATCCGGACCCGGTGCTTTAGACCCACCTAGAGTGAAAGCCGCCGCCTTGATTTCGCATGCGAGATCGGGAGCATAAGGCCGCAATTCATCTCCTCGAAATCTTCTTATCTATAAATTCTAGTACTCTTCCCATCTCATTTGGCTCCGATGATTTTGTAAATAGCACTTGAAAGAACTGAGTTATATTCTGTGCTATTGCTTCCTTCTCTATGAGCCAATTCCCTTGATTATCCTTAATTGCTGAAATACTATTTCGTCTCCTCCTCTTAACAGTAGACATGTGGAAAAAATGAGAGTTTCTATCACCTGCTTGAAGCCAGTTCACCCGAGCCCTTTGCCACCGGTACTTCTCCTCCCGTTCTAACATCCTCTCAAGCTGCACCTTACCCTCGCAATGGCACTCGAGAATCAGCAGTAAGGTCTCCCAGATACTTATCGGCTATTTCATCTTTGATCTTCTTTATTGCCTTAGTAAAATTAGGAAATTCCTTGCAGCTCCACTCGATCGATCCTTCCCGCATCTATTTAGCTTACTAGAGAACACCGAGATGGCGGAGAGAGAACCATCCACTTGCTTCCGCCAACTCTCTTTAACAATGTGGAGAAAATTCTTGTGATCCACCCAAGTAGCTTCAAACCGAAAGGCCCTCTTGATTCGTGGGACTTCCGTATGGCATTTAACCAGCAGCAGATGATGATCTGAACCCATCGGGGTAATGTTGAAGACTTGTAAGTTTGGGAAAGATTCCCTAAGCTGGCTGTTCCCAAATGCCCTGTCAAGTCGTTCTCGGACCGTATCTGGTTCAGGTCTCTTGTTGCACCATGTTAACATAGGCCCATTAAAACCCAGGTCTGCCAATTTACAATTCGCTGCAAATCTCTGGAAGTTAATCATCCTTCGCCATGGCCTCGGTCTCCCCCCCACCTTCTCCTCTTGCGCTAAAATCTCATTGAAGTCTCCCACGCATAGCCATGGGTCATGAATGTGCAAGCTTAGTCTTTCTATCTCCTGCCAACATAGATTTCTGCTAGACTCCTCAGGGGGATCATAAATAAAAGACATGTACCTTGGGGCATCAAATTCATCAGATTCCACCAGAGTATGTAAAATGTTGGAGGAGGAAAATAGGATGTTTACCTTGACCGACTCCTTCCACCAAAGGGCCAGGCCACCACTCAGCCCAACTGGATCTACCAGCCATTCCTCATTAAATCCGCATCGCCTTCTAATTTTCCTTACCACTCTCGCTTTCTGCTTTGTCTCCATGAGAAACACAATTTGGGGCTTTATACGGAAGCACTCTTCCTTAAGGTTCGACGCGTCGGGCAGCCCCAAGGCCCTGACAGTTCCACACTAGAGCATTCATTGGGAACCGGTGGCAGGTTCATCCTGTCCACCGGCGTTGTGACGATAAGCATCCTCACAGGTTGTGTTTTGGTCGCAGCTTCCCGATAACCAGCTTGTGGGGAAATCAATTTCTCCAAGTCCCAGTAGCTCTTCTGGCTTCCCCTCATCCCCCCCTTTACCAGACTTTCGGATGTGCTTCTTGACGCTTCTGAAACTACGGTGATTGTCTCCTCGACCTCGCTGTGTCGTCTTCTTCTGTGGAATAACTGGTTGAGTCGGTACTGGGTCTTCAAATATTAGCTTCCTCTGTCTTTTAACTGAGCCCGAGTCCAAGTCAACGTCATTTGGCCTTTTGATATTAATACTCCTTAGTGATAATGACATAGCTGAGATAGGTGAAAGGCCCTGAAAAGGTGTTATACAATTCTGGATCGACTCCTCCTCGCAAGGGAATTCAACAAGGTAGCCCAAATTTTTAGTATTCAAGATGGAGCTGTCTTCTTCAACCTGCCTTGGGCCTTCAAATAGGCCTCCTTGCATCGCTGGCTTATTAACTATTTCAGTGCACATCAGCGTTTTGATAGGAGCCCCTTCCCCATTCGGCCCATTAACACTCGGTCCAGCTGAATTGCTATTAGGTGACTTAGAAAGATCACATGCCATGCTTGCGTCATCAGCATTAATTGATTGCGGCTCCACAGACTGCTCCCCTACTTCCGACTGCGCCTGCACGCCCATACCTTCCGCCAAACTCACCTGCTCCTCGATGACTGATCTCTGTCCTGTGGTAGCCCTGTTCCATTGCCCGAGGTTCTGACGTGGTTGGTAGCGAGCTTGCACTCTGTCCCCAGCTAGCTCCGGCAAGTCTGAAGTCCAGCTCCGGCGCTGGTTCATGGGTATATGCTCTCTCTTCATAAGCGGAGCTTCACACCAGTCTTGATTGCAAATTACAACCGCTTCATCTATGGTTCTCACAGCAGGAACGCTGATCCAGCTCCCAAACTTCTTCTCAATCTCCATCTCCTGACCATCTGCCTTTGACTCCAGGCATCTTCGATCGTCGTGACCTAGCCTCCCACAACTATAACAAAAATTTGGGAGCCTTTCATACTTAACAGAAATCCAAGCAGGGCTCAAGTTCTTGCGCGGTACCCAGAATCCATGAGCTAAAGGCTTGTTCAAGTTAACCAAGGATCGAACTCTGATATAGCTCCTATCAAGTCTCCCCTCCCTCTTTGGCTGCTCATACATTACTGCTTCTCCCACAGCACTGCCAAGTTTCATTGCATTGGCGTCATTAAAAGCCTCTAATGGGAGACCATGGAACTGAATCCAGAAAGGCTCCTCATCAAATCTGACATCCTTGAGAACCATAAAGTCATTCCACACCTGGAGATTCAGTAGGAACCCTTGAATCGACCAGGGCCTTCCTCTAATAATGCGGGCATAATCCGACGATCTTCGAAATCGAAACAAGAAAATGAGTTGATTGCGATCCAGGTCAAGGACTTCTACATCCTCATCAAGTTGCCAACCCTTCTTAATCATAGACACTACTACCGGCACATTTAAGTTTTTGCTGGCTAATATCTTTCCTACTAGGGTACCACCGCATTTCTCTACTTCATTATCCAATTCTAGAAAAATCTGGTCGTTACCGTGGCTACAGCTACTTTGCCCAACCTCCATTCCTCCAAACTCCTTAGATGATCAAAGGCAGGACACACTAAAGCAAAGAAAAGAACCACTCAGGGAAACAAAAAGAAGAAAGGGGAAGACAGATTACAGAATATCGTTCAAATAACGGTAGGTTCTCACCGGAAAGACGCTCACAGAAGGAGAGAAAAGACGCTCACAGAAGGAGAGAAACTTATTTTTCCAACATTATTGTCTATATATATATTTAACAATATAAATACATTAATCGTGGGTTGCTAGACTTTTTCTTGCAGCGATATAAAGTCAGTAAAACCAGGTGGGTTGCTAAACTTTTTGTAATTACCTAACCTTACTACTTCATGTTGCGTTTTGTTTGAATGGAAAATACTGGAAAGCGAATAACCGTGGGTATTAAATTATACTATATTTGTAGCCACTGTGTAACTCTAATTGTTAAATAGTAATTTATAATGCAATATTTTTAAGGAAGGAAGAATTAAAGAATGCTTTTGTAATCGTTCTAATGTAAAGATTAGTTGACTCTTAATTATTATTTTTTAATGATAAGTTGAAGTTTTCTTTTCTTTTATTGTTTATATTCTTTTGTTTTTTAATATGTTTAAAACTTTCCTTAAAAAAAAGCCCCCGAACCCCGAATTCCGCAACTAATTGTGCACCCACAAACCGAAAATGATGGGTCCGCGACTGATTTCATCTATACTTTAACCAATCAAAATATTCTAGACAGTATAATATTTTTAGAGTATTATTTTATCTATAATCTAATAACCAATCAAAATATTCTAAATATCAAATGAATGCATTTTTTTTTTTCCTTCAAACAAACAATTTCCACAAATATTTTTGTAAACGTGTGTAGCAAAAACTCAAAACAACCCTGCAAAAATTTACCGCCACGATCTAGAATCAAAGGAAAAATCTCTTGATAAATGACTTAAATTTCTCAAAAATGCCTCGTAATAAATTTGAAAGATCTTTCTTGACCAAAGAAGATGAAAGATCTTTAAGATAAGTAGGTAGTAGGTAGTTACAACTTACAAGAGATAAAGTTATTGTGCATTCTTCTTTCTCACCCTCTCTGAACTTATTTTATATAAAGGCATAAAGCAATAAATTCAAGGTTTTTTTTCAGATTCATATATTAATTTTTATTATAATTACTATACAGATTTACTGTTTTTCATTTATATTATAATTTTTTTAATTATTAATTATATCTTTTTTATAATATATTATATTTAGTTTGTTATTTATTAAATGTACGTAACTATTACAATATCTCGTTAGATTTATCCCTTCCCAATGATAATAGGATTTATCCATTCGTAATCAATCATATATCTTTTTTGTCTATATATAGACACATTCCTCTTCTTGGGTACTCCCACAAGGGAAGTTTTATTTTTTTGTTGCATCGCTCAAGGAGGAACATACTCTTCAAGAGGCTTCTAAAGCAAGTATTATCATGTATGAACTATAGTCTAATTTTTCTCTTTCCTTTCTTTGTCGTTTTCTTCTTTATTGTTAAACTTCATGGGTGATTTCTTCAATTTATCGTTTTATGTTTTTACGTCATTGGTAAAATCGTATCAACTGTAGAACTATATTAAACTCACGAGTTTACACACCAATCTTATCGTTTTTACCTTTATACTTACAAAATTTGTGTTAACTCACTCTTAACTCGTGTTAACTTTTTTCGATCTTGGTCATGCTTAACAACTTTATATATGAATTTTATAGAAATTTATTTGTTAAATATGATAAATTATGAATGTTGATAGATTATATTTCAATTATTTAGATTTAAAATATATTGAAATCAAATAGTTGTCATTTTTATTTTTTAATTATTTAATTATACAATCTTAATATCTATTTAATAATAAAAATAAACTCTTACTAATTTACTATTTGAGTTCATAATATGAGTTTACGCTATCATCACGAAGTTTGATAACCTTACTAGTCAGTACTACAGGTTGATAATTTCTATCCTACGAGTTAACTCTTTAATTAATTATAGTGATGATTCGTAAAATGTCCTATTTATTCTCTCAAATTAATAATTCTTTTTTAATTAGTGTCAAATTCTTTTGCACGATACCCAAACAATGATTCACCATGAAGTTATAGCTTTAGAAAAAATATTCAATAGCTTTAGAAAAATCTTCAACTAGCTATAAGATGATTCTTTAGAAGCTTTGAGGTACATATTAATGTCTAATTAATTCTCTCTAGATCTAGGTTCCGTTTTCAACTCTAGTAAATACAAACTAGCTTCCTCATTGGGCTACACATCCTTACCCTACCTGAGGAATTTTGAAACTCATAATAGAAATAAGGGTTAAGATGCAAAAATACTCATATGCTTTTCTATGAGGAGCGCCCAGTAGCAAGTGTTTTTTTGAATGCAAAAGTGACTATGTAGTTACCAATTAGAAGCAAAAATACCGTTTGACCGTTAAGTTTGACTTTGACCGTTAAGTTTGACTTTTTTTTGCTGACTAGATGATGACGTGGCATTTCAAAGGTGCAAAAATACACATGTGGTTTTTCAACAAGAGCGTCGAACACCATTTTTTTTTTTTAATTTAATAATTTTTTTAATTACTACCAGGTACTAAAAAGATATTCAGGATACTGACATATATTGAAAAATTACTTCATGATCTTCAAAAATTATTTTAAGATTTGAAAAATATTTCAGGGTATTGATTGGTACTAAAAAGATACTTTGAGAATATTGCCTGGTACAGAAAAAATATTTCATGATCTTGAAAAATTATTTTTGAATCTTAAAAAATATGCTAAAGTATATTTTTAGTACCAGTAAGTACTCTGAAATATTTTTTCATGATCTTAATATAATTTTTCAAGATCATGAAGTATTTTTCAGTACTAGTCAGTATCCTTTTAGTACCAGTCAATAGCGTGAAATATTTTTTCAAGATCCTAAAATAATTTTTCAAGATTATGAAGTATTTTTTCTATACCAGCCAAGATCCTAAAAGTACTTTTTAAGTAATAAGTAAGATCCGAAATATTTGTTCAAGATCGTTTAGTATCCTTTTAGTAATCGGGTCAATACCGAAATATTTTTTCAAGATCCTAAAATAATTTTTTAAGATAATGAAGTATTTTTTTGTACCGGTCAAGATCTTAAAGTACTTTTTAGTACCATCAATAGCACGAAATATTTTTTTAGTACTGAAATATTTTTGTTAGTACCATCAAGATCCTTTTAGTACTTGGCCAATGCTTGAAATATTTTTTCAAGATCCTAAAATAATTTTAATTGAAGTAAAATTATTAAATTAAAAAATAATAATTTGGTGTTGGACGCTCTTCTTGACAAAGCACATGTGTATTTTTGTACCTTTGAAATGCCACGTCATCGTCCAGTCAGCAAAAAAAGTCAAACTTAACGGTCAAAACAGTATTTTTGCACCTAATTTATAACCACGTGTGCACTTTTGCACCCCAAAAAAGCACTTGCTACTGGGCGCTCCTCGGAGAAAATCACATATGTATTTTTGCACCTTAACCCTAGAAATAATAATAAACAACATTATTGTTCTAAAACCCAAACGTGATATATAAGATCACAAAATTAAAAAGATTAAAAATTGAGAAGATAAATTGACTTGGGCTTAAGTTGATGTATGTTTTTCACTATCTAAAACTTCTTCCATATGATACAGTTATTCAAATTCAAATAGTAATTGTTCTAATCTTAAGTGTTCTGTTATGATGAAAATATACGTAAACAAGTTGGGAAGAAAAAGCATTAGTAAGAATCCTAATGTCATCATCATTGATGTTGGAAAACCTTTTTCTTGATCTACATTGGAGGTGCTGGAGAAAAAGCATTAGGCTCTGGTACCATGTTAGAATTTGATGAAGAATTCAATAATATTCAAATGCCATTATTTTTCCTCCTTTTTAATATAATCCTTCATTCTTTTTTTTTTTTTTTTTTTTTTTTGATACATATAATATAATCCTTCATTCTAACCATAGATATATTCAAGTCATTTATAATAGAACTCTGTAAATATATGTACAGGTTACCTTTTCTTAATTGGTTAAGTTTAAGTAATTAAATAGGTACTGACATAAAAACCTGAAGTAATCACAGGGACCAGCTTTTGGGATTGGGGAGCTCCGCTAGGGCTCCGATTGGCGATCTGATTACTGAGTGCACCGTCGCCCACTGCGACAGGGAGAAATGAGTGGCCCCTCCGGCCGTGTTTGCGGGGAGGGGAAAGTGAGGATCCTCAACGGGAAACATTAGGGACTTTAAATTCCGGTAGCAAGTGGATATGTTTGTAATGCTAGAACCTAGGATTAGTGGGAGGCATGCTGATAAAGTCATTAAAAGCTGGGGTTTCAAACATTCTGTGAGGATGGAAGCCAAGGGTTTCTTGGGGGGTATCTGGATCTTGTGGGAGCTGGATGATCTAATAGTAGATGTCAAGATCATTAATGACCAGTTTATTCATTATAACCTATGCTTTAGGGGGAGGAAATGTTGTTTACAGTGGTCTTTGCTAGCCCCATGGAGTCAAAAAGGTTGCAGTTGTGGGAGTTACTCTATAATTTGTCATGTGAAGTTTCTGTACCGTGGATACTTGGAGGAGATTTCAATGAAATCAAGACCCTAGGGAGCAAAAAGGGGGTGGTCGTGTGAATGAAACGAGATGCAGAAGGTTTAATGATTGGATTGAAGACTGTAGTTTTATTGACATGGAGGCTCAAGGGCCTTTCTTTACTTGGAAGGGTCCAAAATGGGAGGGCCTAGAAAGGGTGTATAAAAGGCTGGATCGCTGTTTAGGGTCAGTTAGCTGGCTTGAGAAGTTTGGGGATGCAGAAATTAGTGTATTGTCAAGGCTATGCTCTGACCACCATCCCTTGTTGATCGGGATGGCCAAAGAGGATAAGGGTAGGAGACAAAGGAACTTTAAGTATGAAGCTATGTGGAAGTTGCATGAGTAATTCAATTGGATGATGGAAACTAGCTGGCGGCAACATAGGGAAGCTCATCATAACCTAGCAGCTTTGCAGCTAGACCTGATCAAGTGGAACAAGGAGATTTTTGGGAAGCTAGAAGGCCGAAAAGAGGCAGTTTGTATAATAGACTAAATGGGATACAGAAAAGTCTTGGTCAGTGCAACAACCCTTTCCTTGTTAACTTGGAGTTGGAGTTAGAGGAAGAACTACTTCAAACGCTAAGACAGGAGGAGATTTTCTGGTTTCAGAAATCAAGGGGGAGATGGCTAGTAGATGGAGATCAGAACACAAAATATTATCACTCTAAGACCTTAATTAGAAAAAGGAGAAATAGGGTTTCTATGCTGAAGAACAATATGGGGGTATGGATTGATGATGTGAAGGAAGTTGGCAGCATGTTTTTTGAGTTCTACAAGTCTTTGTTCAGTGAGATCATTTGTAGTAGAGAATGGGCTGTCACAGGAAAGTCATGAGGGAAGGTGGATGAGGAGCAATGGAAGGGGATTGGCAGTGAGATTAGGGGTGTAGAGGTGCGGAATGCTTTCTTTCAAATGGGAGGGTACAAGGCACCCGGTAAGGATGGATTTCCTGCTGTATTTTACCATCAAAACTGGGAGTTTGTAGGTTCAACAGTCATAAATTTCATTAAAACTCTTTGGAAGCAGCCAGACAGAATAGGTGAAATTAATGAGACCTTAGTGGTGCTGATTCCCAAAGGTTGAAAAGCTATAGGAGGTTAGTCAATTCAGACCTATTGCGTTGTGTAATGTGATCTATAAAGGTTTAACAAAACTGATTGTAAATAGACTTAAACCGTTTCTGGATCAGCTGATTTCCCCTTATCAGACGAGTTTTATCCCCAAAAGAAGTATCCATGACAACATTATTATTGCAAAGGAAGTAGTTCATTCGATGAATAAATTACAAGGCAATAAGGGCTTCATGGTTATCAAGATTGACCTTGAGAAAGCGTATGACCGCATGAATTGGTTGTATCTTGAGAAAGTTCTGGAGGAGATTGGGTTGGATGAGCATTTAAGGAAAGTAATTAAGGGTTGTGTTACTTCGGTCAAATTATCTTTGATGTGGAATGGTAGCAAGGGAGAGGAGCTAGCCGCAACTAGGGGTTTGAGACAAGGTGACCCGCTTTCTCCCTACTTGTTTGTGCTAGGTATGGAGAAACTCTCTCATTTAATTGCTTATTTGTAAGTAATAAATGTTGGAAACCCATCAAATTGGGGCGTGGAAGGGCTGAGGTTTCAAACTTGTTATTCGCAGATGACTTATTACTAATTTGTGAGGTTGATGTAGAACAAATGAGTATGATCATGGAGGTGTTAGAGGTTTTTGGAAATATGTCTGGCCAAAAAGTAAATAATCAAAAGACCAGTGTATTTTTCTCAAAAAATGTTAGTATGAGAGTTCAGTCTGAAGTATGTAACCTGTCAGGTTTTGCTAGGAAGGATGACTTGGGAAGATACTTAGGAGCCTTTCTATCAAATGAGAAGCCGAAGAGCAAGAATTATCAGCATATACTTGATAAGATGCAGAGTAAACTTAGCAGCTGGAAAAAACAATCATTATCTCTTGCTGGAAGGATTACCCTTGTGCAATCGGTTACCAATCAATTGGCGATCTTTGCCATGCAGCATTCTGTAGTTCCAGTGGGAGTACGGAACCATAAGGAAAAAATACAAAGAGATTTCATTTGGGGCCATGAGGAGGGGAAGAGGAAAATTCAGCCGATAAGCTGGGAGACGTTGTGTAAGAGAAAGCAAAATGGTGGGATAGGCTTGAGAAGCTTGGAACATATGAATGAAGCATTGATGGGCAGAGTGGCGTGGAATTTGGTTCCTAAACCAAATAACCTTTGCTCCTTGGTATTATGTGGAAAATATAGTCGAAATTGCAATCTCCTGAAATGCTGTAAAGGACTGAAGACTGACTCTGAGTTGTGGAGGAAGCCAGCTCAAATCTAGCCCAATATTGTTGAAAATATATATTAGGACATTGGGGGTGGCAAGGTGGTGAATTTTTGGGAGGATAAGTGGGTGGAAGACAAGGATAATCTGGTCGGGAAATGCACTCGGCAGCTGTCAAGTGAGGAGAGAGGGGTAACGGTGGGGGAAATGGTCAATGGAAGAGGTGAGTGGGACATGGAAAGAATTGAAAGAAGATTAAATATGGAGGGTAGAGAGCTAATCCGAGCAATCTTACCCCCCGTGAATGGGTGAATTAAATGGGGGAGGAGTTTTAAGAGCAAGTATTCAGTAGCTGACATGTATCATAACCTGAAAAAGGAATCAGCTAGTGGGGAGGAAGGTTGGAGTGCCATATGGAGGTGGAAGGGACCGAAGAGGGTGGAGACTTTCCTTTGGCTCGCGTTACATAACAGGTTGTTAACTGGTGTGCGCCTGAGCCATATTTTGGGGAGTAATGCGAGATGTCACTGTTGCAACATTGGGGAGACCATGATGCATGTTCTCCGTGACTGTCATAGAGCCTGGGCTTTGTGGCAGGAGCTTTTACCAGGTTATGTTGTTCCTAATTTCTTGAGTTGCAGGATGGCGATTGGCTGAAAAGGAATCTTTCTCATCCTGACGCAAATTGGAGGCTCTCTTTTGGTTTTACTTGTTGGCTTCTGTGGGCGTGGCGTAACAAAACTTGCTTCCAGGAAGGTTATGAGGCACCAGCTGATCGGGCTAGAGTGGTGATCTGGTATGTCCAGGAATTTAAGCGAGCCCAGAGTGAGTTTAGTGGATGCTATGGAGTTAGAAAAGAGGTATTAATTGCATGGGAAGCACCTACAGGAGACTGGGTTAAGTTGAACATGGATGGTGCCTCAAAGGGGGGAGGTAAGGGTGCAGGGTGTGGTGGTGTTATTAGAAATTCAAGTGATCAATGGCAATGTGGTTTTAGCAGGAAATTGGGGGTTTGTTCTGCGCTACGAGCAGAAGTTTGGGCAATACTTACAGGGCTTGAGTTAGCTTTCCAATATCGGTTTCATAGGGTAGTTGTGGAATCGACTCTATAACCGTGATTAAAATGTTGAACGATGTACGGTGTGGACGCATGAGGCGCTTGGTCCGATGAAATTGTCTTGAAATTTGTTAGGTCTTATTAGGAGAATTGTAAAAAGTTTTACTGAGGTAGTCTTTGTACATGTGGCTAGAGAAGGGAATTTTTATGCTGATTCTCTTACCAATTATAGTTTTAATCGTCAATCTATTGTTTAGTTTTTATATTTTCCATTCTTATTTTATTATTTTATTCTTATATGTCTTTTTTGATAGGCCTCACGAGTGCCCAAGAGGATTAAGACTAAAAGTGTGAGGAAAGTTCAAAGTGACTTAATGATTGTATGTTGGTGTTGCCTAGTGGCATCTCAATCAGAGTTATGATGGTTCAAAGAGAATAAGATAGGGCGATGTGTACTACGTAAAGGGGTTGGGTATGGTACATATGGCTGCTCAAAAGGGATACAAGAGATCAATGTACGCATTTGCCATGATTGTTTTGATGTGTAGCGACGCGAGAAAAGGTTCTTTAGGGCCAAAAGAATTTGAGGAACCAGAAGTGTGTGTTGAAGTGTAGGAACAAGGTCATTGAATTTGTTCGCCTCTTGACGTGGTTCATGCGTTTTGGTCTTGAGATGGAACCGAGAGAGCGTCTCTGTAGAAATGTTCCATGCACAAATACATGGAGACTCGTAATTGGAAGTTGGTGCTTGTTGACTGATGACGACGATGAGAATGATCCCAACATGTGTGAAAGTTGTAGGTGGGATCTTGAAGTTAAAGAATTTTTCAAAATCATCTAGATTTTTTATTCAAAAAATATGTTTTTGGATAGAGCACAATGGTGTCGTACATCTATGTAGACAACCTCACTTTATGAGATAAGACTTTGTTGATATTATTTTTATGCATGGTAAGTTGAAGAATTTTTGCCCAGTTTAAGAATTTAAGACTTTAAGAATTTGCAACAATTATTGATTCTGAAAGTAGTAATATGCAACAATTTGATTATGAAAGTAACTAACAAAGAGGCAAAGATAGCCACACAAAAAAATAACCATAAAACAAACTAAAAATAAAGGAAACTAAATTAAAACAAACTAAAATAATCAAAACTGAAATAAGGCCTGCACCTATAATCAATTTTCTTTTTAGCTGTAGCCGGGTATTTTTTTTTTTTAACAACATTCCAAAATTCTTAATTAGGTTTATTGACCTAATTAGGAATTTGTTACTAAATTTAAATTTTGGTATTTCCTCTGGGCTTAATTAGGATTTTTTTTTTTTCAATTTTTTATTAAGATTTAATCTAAAAACGCATAACAAAATTTAAATAATAATTTAAATATATTATTTAAAGAAACAAATGAAAATTTCATTAAAATCCTTACTGACCGCGGACCCGGCACATTCCGGCATATATTGATTCGTAAGAAAACTGTAATTAACATAATATAAGTTTTTTCCCTTAAAAAAGAAGTAAATTAAAATACTTAATTAATCACAACTTTCAGTTTTAATATTTTTAGGATTTTAGTTTATGGAAGAAAAATGTTTCAGTGATTTGTACTGAGTGCAAACTTTAATTTAATTAAAGTTTATTTTAGATACTGATAAATATTATTAGCATTGATTGCTCAATATGAAATATAGTTACAATTTATAACTTAGTGTAACTTTAAATAGAAATAAGTAAAATATAAGGGATAGATTATTCTGTCTACCCTTATTTTACCTACCTTTACTTACCACTTTCAATACCGTCCAACGGCGGAGATTTAAGAGATAAAATAAAATCTTTTACCTCTTCCTCTCTTCCATTGCCTCCCTCCCTTTCTCTGTCATCCTTTTTTTTTTTTTTTTTTTTTTTTTTTTTTTGTGGAAAACAGGCAAGCCGAAGCTTAAGAAGGAGAGATAGAGACTAGGCTATAAAAGTCTAGCTCTATAGTACATCAAAATAGTAAGAGAACAAAGAACAGCATACCAATTGGTCCTTCAGAGCCATATCCATACATCCTATAGGAATTGTCGGAATTAGTAACACGTCCGCATTAGCAAGAGCATTATGGTCTTCCTTGGCCATATAGTCGGCACATGAGAGGATGTCTCTTAGGGTATAATGAAGCTTCACGTCCCAATCTTGGAAGAGAAGATCTCGGTCTCCTTGATAATGTCTCTCAACGGGTGGTCAGCATAATAGCAATTTCTCATGAGGATATTAATAGCATTTAGGGAATCGAGAATAGGATAATAAATATTTGAGATAGAAATATAATATATTTTGATATAAAAACATAATAATATATTTTTATTTATTTAAACTGCATCTGTCATGTTATAATTTATTGTTCATTTAGATTTTGATTTTTGACTAGATAAAAGTGAGGTAAGATTAGTTTATCAATATTGATGTTCCTTTCTTCCAAAAGAGTTTATTTTATATACTATTAAATATTTCTTTGGAAAAAATATATATTATTAGATATTGATAATATCAATTGCTCAATATGAAATATATTTATATTTTATAAATTAATGTAATTTTATATAACAATAATTTCAATTTTAAATTGAGATATTGAATTATGAATTTATGATAATTTGTCAAAAGTATAAATATTAGGAGTATTATTTCATCTATACTCTAACCAATCAAAATATTTTAGACAGTATACTATTTTTACAGTATTATTTTATGTATAATCTAATAACCAATCAAAATATTCTAAATATCAAATGAATTAATTATTCTTTTTTCTACAAACAACAATTCTCCGCAAATATTTTTGTAAACATGTGTAGCAAAAATCCAAAACAACCCCGCAAAAATGTACCGCCACGATCAAAATTATTACCAGAACTAAAGGAAAAATCTCTGGATAAATGGCTTAAATTTCTCCAAAATGTCTCGCAGTAAATTTGAAACAATCTTTAAGATAAGTAGGTACTAGGTAGTTACAACTTACAAGAGATAAAGTTATTGTGCATTCTTCTTTCTCACCCTCTCTGAACTTATTTTATATAAAGGCATAAAGAAATAAATTCAAGGTTTTTTTTTTTTTCAGATTCATATATTAATTTTTATTATAATTACTATACAGATTTACTGTTTTTCATTTATATTATAATTTTTTAATTATTATTTATATATATTTTATAATATATTATATTTAGTTTTTTATTTATTAAATGTACGTAACTATTACAATATCTCGTTAGATTTATCCCTTCCTAATGATAATAGGATTTATCCATTCGTAATAAATCATATATCTTTTTTTGTCTATATATATAGACACATTCCTCTTCTTGAGTACTCCCACAAGAGAAGTTTTATTTTTCTGTTGCATCGCTCAAGGAGGAACGTACTCTTAATTGAAGAGGCTTCTAAAGCACAAGCATTATCATGTATGAACTATAGTTTAACTTTTCTCTTTCCTTTCTTTGTCGTCTTCTTCTAATTATTATTGTTGTTAAACTTGTGAGTTGATTTTTTGAATTTGTCGTTTTTATGTTTTTACGTCATTGGTAAATTCGTACCGGCTGTAAACTCCGTTAAGCTCACGAGTTTACACACCAAGCTTACTATTTTTATGTTTATAACTTACAAAATCTGTGTTAACTCACTCTTAACTCATTAACTTTTTTGATCTGGTCATGGTCAGCCGCTTTATATATGAAATTTTATAGAATTTTTTTGTTAAATATAATAAATTGTGAATGTTGATAGATTATATTTCAATTATTTAGATTTAAAATATATATAAATCAAATAGTTGTCATTTTTATTTTTAAATTATTTAATTATACAATATTAATACCTATTTAATAATAAAAATAAACTCTTAATTCGAATTCATGACGAGTTTACATCTATCACAAATTTAATAACCTTGCTAGTCACTACTACAGGTCAATAATTTCTTTCCTGATGAGTGTCCTATTTATTCTCTCAAATTAATAATTCTTTTTTAATTAGTGTCGAATTCTTTTGCACGATACCCAAACAATGATTCGCCATGAAGTTATAGCTTTAGAATAAATGTTCAATAGCTTTAGAAAAATCTTAATGTCTAAGATGATTCCTTAGTAGCTTTGAGGTACATATTAATGTCTAATTAATTCTCTAGATCTAGGTTCCGTTTTCAACTCTAGTAAATAGAAACTAGCTTCCTCGTTGGGTTACAACCTTACCCTAATTGAGGAATTTTGAAAAATCATAATAGAAATAATAATGAATAGCATTGTTCTAAAATCCCAAACATGATACATAAGATCACAATAATTAAAAAGATTAAAAATTGAGAAGAGGAATTGACTTAGCCTTAAGTTTATGTTTTTTTTTTCACTCTCTAAAACTTCTTTCACATTATAAAGTTATTCAGATTCTAATATTAAGTGTTCTATTATGATTAAAACATGCATAAACAAGTTGTGAAGAAAAAGCATTAATTAGAATCCTAATATCATCATCATAGATGTTGGAGAACCTTTTTTTTCTTCTTCATTGGAGGTGCTTTGGAGAACTTAAATAGGCTCGATACCATGTTAGAATTTGATGAAGAATTCAATAATATTCGGGGCCATTGTTTTTCCTCCTTTTTAATATAAATAATCCTTCAAATTCTTTTATATATATATATATAGAAATTAGAGGTATCTTCGCGATAGCAATAACTAATCCTTCTTTGCAACGTAGTCATTCCAAAGGGGCATTGGTGCCAATCCTTCAAATTCTAACCATAGATATATTCAATTAATTTATAATGGAAATCTATAAATATATGTACTGGTTGCCTTTTCTTAACAAATATTAATTAAGTCTTATTATAATCGTTAATTTATTGTTTAGCTTTTATACTTTCCATTCTTATTTTATTGTTTTATTCTTATATGTTATAATAATATTTTATGGTGCAGTATTGATTGCAAGTCCGACGACCATGACTAATTCACGGGCTCCCAAGAGGATTAAAACTACCACTATTTGTAAGGAAAGTTCAAAGTGCATAACTTATTGCTTGCCAAAAGAGATATTGGTGGGTATTGCTTCTAAAGTGGCATCTCAATCACTTGCCGATCTCTATCATCTTAAACTAACTTCCAAAGAGATGATGAACATCACAGACGACGACTATGTGTATAAGCATGCTTATCTAGATAGAGTTCCTTTCTTTAGAATCAGAGAAATCCCACAAGAAGATTCATTCTTAAGGCGTTGCAGATCAAGCGGTAACTTAGAATCTCTATACAGACAAGGCACGAAACAATACTTCTTGGACAATGAGCTTTACGTGAAGGGGTTGGGTTTGGTACGTTTGGCTGCTCAAAAGGGACACAAGAGATCAATGTATGCCTTTGCCATGATTGTTTTGATGCGTAGCGACGCGAGAAAAGGTTCTTTAGGGCCAAAAGAATTGGAGGAGGCTTTGGGATATTTGAGATTCTTAAGAAACCAGAAGTGTGTGTTGAAGTGTAGGAACGAGGTAGTTGCATTTGTTCGCTTCTTGAGGTGGTTCATGCGTTTTGGTCTTGAGATGGCACCAAGAGAGCATCTCTGTAGAAATGTTCCATGCACAAATACATGGAGACTCAAAACTGGAAGTTGGTGCTTGTTGACTGATGACGACGATGAGAATGACCCAAACATGTGTGAAAGTTGCAGGTGGGATCTTGAAGTTAAAGAGTTTTCTGCAATGATATAGATATTTTATTCAAAGATACATGTTTGGATGGAACACAGTGGCGTCCTACGAGAAAAGACTTTATTATTACGAGAAAAGATTTTATATGTAATGGAAAGTTGAAGAAGAATTTTGGCCGAGTCGAGCATTTTCAGTAGTCAAATTGAAGGATTGAAATTGTACATTTTAAACTTAAGGAATAAAATTGATGTAAATTTAGAGGACCAAATTTATACTTTAGACTTCTTTTTTAAGCTATAGCAGGGCATTTTGGTTTTTTGACAACATTCCAAAATCCATAATTAGGTCTATTGGCCTTATTAGGAACTTGTTACCAAATTTAAATTTTAGTATTTCTGTTGGGTTTAATTAGGATTTTTCAATTTTGTCATTAAGATTTAATTTATAAATGCATAGCAAAATATTAATAATAATTTGAATATATTATTTAAAGAAACAAATGAACATTTTATTAAAATCCTTACTAACCGCGGAACCAGAACATTCAGGCATATATTGATTCGAAAGAAAACTGTAATTAAATTAATATAAGTTTTTTTCCTTAAAAAAATAAGTAAAATACTTAATAAATCACAACTTTCATTTTTAATATTTTTAAGATTTTAGTTTATGGAAGAAAAATGTTTCAGTGATTAGTACTAAGTGCAAAATTTAATTTATGAAAATTAAAGTTTATTTTAGATACTATTATATATTATTAGTATTGATTGCTCAATAGGAAATATAGTTATATTTTATAACTTAGTGTAATTTGAAATAAAAATAAGTAAAATATAATACTTAAATATTAAATGAGGATAATTTATTAAAATTATAAATATATATATTAGGATAATTTATCGCATCTACACAGTTTAATATTTTTAGATATCTATCATTTAACAAACCAATAAAAAATATTCTAAATATCAAAACAAATCTTTATTTTAGAAAAAAAAAAAAAAAAAAAAGAAGAAACAAATGAGATTCTTCACAAATATTTTTGCAAAGACACGTAAAAAATGATTCAAAACAACGGTGCAAAATTATACGGCCTCCACAATTAAATAATTACCGGAATCAAAGGAAAAATCTCTGATTAGATCAATTGCCCAATATGAATTGAAATATATTTATATTTTATAACTTAATGTAATTTTATATAACAATGAGTTAAATATTAAATTGAGATATTGAATGATGATATTTGTCAAAAGTATAAATATTTGGAGCATTATTTCATCTATACTCTAACTAATTAAAATATTTTAAATATGAAATGAATTAATTATTCTCTTTTCTTCAAACAAATAAATGCGATTCTCCACAAATATTTCTGTAAATATGAGTAGCAAAAATTCAAAACAACCCTGCAAAAATTTACCGTCACGATCAAAAATCTCCGTAATAAATTTGACAGATCTTTCTTGGTCAAAGAAGGTGAAAGATCATTTAAGATAAGTAGGTACTAGGTAGTTACAACTTACAAGATATAAAGTCATTGTGCATTTTTCTTTCTCGCCCTCTCTGAACTTATTTTATATAAAGGCATAAAGCTATAAATTCAATGTTTTTTATTTTCAGATTCAGATATTAATTGTTATTATAATTACTATACAGATTAACTGTTTTTATTTAAATTATAATTTTTATATTTTCATTTTTTATAATTATTTATATATTTTTTATTATATATTATAGGGTAAAAGGAGCAATTTTACACATGTAATTTCATTTAATTTAAAGACTTCCACCCACAGTAGTTAGTTGACCGTTAACTTGGATGGAATCTTGGCGTATTGATTTGACGGACATTTGATGTGAACGATGACGTGGAATAAAAATTCGAAAAATTAGGAAAAAAATTAAATAATTAGAAATAATTCAAATAATTAGGAAAAAAAATTCAAAAAATTAGAAAAAAATTCAAAAAATTATGAAAACAAATTAAAAAATTAGAAATAAATTCAAAAAATTAGAAAATAATTAAAATAATTAGCAATAAATTCAAAAAATTAGGAAAAAATTAAAATACCCGCTATTGAGCCCCCAATCAAGCCCACCTGCCAGGCCGCACGCCCGTTTGGCCCGGGCGAGTCGATTAAAAGGTTGCCGTGATGGTGGGGATTTAACGCATAAAATTTTAAACTTTATTAATTCTATCACAAAATTTAACAATTTTTTTAACTTTAAAGCTATTCAAATATACATTTTTTTCAAAAAAAAAATTATCTACATAATAATTATTTTGAATGCTTCATATATAATGATTTATTATTTTTCAAAAAAATGTATAATTAAATAGCTTTAAAATTAAAAAAATTGTTAAATTTTGTGATAGAATTAATAAAGTTTAAAATTTTGTGGTCGGTCCCCACCACGCAAGAATCACCACCACCGCTAATCGCGGCGTAAATGACTTTAGGGTGGTCGGTTGTGGGGTTCACTAGGAGGGATATTTTAATTTTTGCCTAATTTTTTTGAATTTATTTCTAATTATGTTAGTTTTTTCTAATTTTTTGAATTTTTTTCTAATTTTTTAAATTATTTTTTAATTTTTTAATTTTTTTCGAATTTTTATTCCGTCGCATCCACGTCATCGCCCACGTCAACGTGTCGGGCCTAAATCGCGCCACGTCGGCGTTCCATCCAAGTTAACTGGCCAACGACGGTCACCTAACGGCCAACTAACGGCCGTAGTCGGCGCTCCAAAATAAAATTACGTGTGTATTTTTGGTCCATAAAATTTTACATGGTCTTTGAGCGCTCTTGCTATATATTATATTATATTTAGTTTGTTATTTATTAAATGTAGTTACGATATCTAGTTAGATTTAAATTTGCTTCAGTCCTATTAAGATTTATCCCTTCCTAATGAGAATAGGAGTTATCCATTCGTTATAAATCAAATATTTTTGTGTCTATATATATAGACACATTCCTCTTCTTGAGTACTCCACAAGAGAAGTTTTATTTTTCTGTTGCATCGCTCAAAGGAGGAACGTACGCTTAAAGAGGCTTCTAAAGCACATGTATGAACTATTGTTTAAATTTTCTCTTTCCTTCCTTGTTGTCTTCTTCTAATTACCATCATTGTCAAACTCGTAAGTTAACTTTTTGAATTTACCATTTTTATGTTTCTACCTTACTAAATCGAGTCGAGTTGCTGATAAACTTGTGTTAGCTGTAAATTTGATTAAACTCACGAGTTCATACACTAAGCTTATCATTTTTATGTTTCTAACTTACAAAAATCGTGTTAACTCACTCTTAACTCGTGTTAACTTTTCGATTTGGCATGCTCAGCAGTTTTACATATGAATTTTAGAAATTTTTTGTTAAATATGATAAATTATGAATATTGTTAGATTTAATTTCAATTACTTGGATTTAAAATATATTTAAATCAAATTGTTGTCATTAATAAAAGTTAACTCTTACAAATTCATTATTCGAGTTCACGATACAAGTTTACGTCGCTGTTACGAGTTTGATAACCTTATTAGTCACTACTACATGTTGATAATTTCTATACTATGAGGTAACTTTTTAATTAATTATAGTGATGATTCATAAAGTGTTCTATATAATTTCTCAAATTAATAATTCCTTTTTAATTATTGTCGAATTCTTCTGCACGATACCCAAACAATAATTCACCATGAAGTTATAGATTTAGGAAAAAAATATATTCAATAGCTCTAGAAAAATCTTCAACTAGCTATAAGATGATTCTTTAGTAGCTTTGAGATACATATTAATGTCTAATTAATTCTCTAGATCTAGATTCTGTTTTCAACTCTAGTTAATAGAAACTAGCTTTCTCGTTGGGCTACATTCCTACCCTTACTGAGGAATTTTGAAACTCTTAATAGAAATAATAATAAATAGCATTCTTCTAAAATCCCAAACATGACAGATAAGATCACAAGAATTTAAAAAGATTAAAAATTGAGAAGAGAAATTGACTTAGCCTTAAGTTTATGTGTGCTTTTTCACTCTCCAAAACTTTTTCCATATGATAAAGTTATTCAGATTCAAATATTAAGTGTTATAGTATGATGAAAACATACATAAACAAGTTCTGAAGGAAAAGCATTAGTTAGAATCCTAATATCATCATTATAGATATTGGAGAACCTTTTTCTTCTTTTTCATGGGAGATGTTGGAGAACTTGGATAGGCCCTGATACTGTGTTAGAATTTGAAGAATTCAATAATATTCAAAGGCTATTATTATTTTTCCTCATTTTTAATATAATCCTTCACATTCTAACGATAGTATATATATTCAACTCATTTTTAATTGAAATCTGTAAATATATGGACATGTTACGTTTTCTTAATTCGTTAAGTTTAAGTAATTAAATAGGTACTTAAATGAGATTAAGGTTTAGATTCAAATATTAATTAAGTGTCATTATAATCGTTAATCTATTGTTTAGTTTTTATATTTTCTATTCTTATTTTATTCTTATATGTTAGAATAATCTTTTTATAGTGCAGCGTTGATTCCAATTCCTACGACCATGACTGATTCACGAGCGCCCAAGAGGATTAAAGCTACCACTACTTGTGAGGAAAGTTCAAAGTGCATAACTTATTGCTTGCCATGAGAGATATTGGTGGATATTGCTTCTAAAGTGGCATCTCAATCACTTGCTAATCTCTATCACCTTAAACTAACTTCCAAAGAGATGATGAACATCACAGACGATAACTATGTGTACAAGCATGCTTATCTAGATAGAGTTCCTTTCTTTAGAATCAAAGAAATCCCACAAGAAGATTCATTCTTAAGGCGTTGTAGATCAAGCGGTAACTTAGAATCTCTATACCAACAAGGCATGAAAGAATACTTCTTGGACGATGAGCTTTATGTGAAGGGGTTGGGTATGGTACATATGGCTGCTCAAAAGGGACACAAGAGATCAATGTACGCCTTTGCCATGATTGTTTTGATGTGTAGCAACACGAGAAAAGGTTCTTTAGGGCCAAAAGAATTAGAGGAAGCTTTGGGATACTTGAGATTCTTAAGGAATCACAAGTGTGTGTTGAAGTGTAGGAATGGGGTTGTTGCATTTGTTCGCTTCTTGACGTGGTTCACGCGTTTTGGTGTTGAGATGGAACCAAGAGAGCATCTCGTAGAAGTGTTCCATGCACAAATACATGGAGACTCGAACTGGAAGTTGGTGCTTGTTGACTGATGACGACGATGAGAATGATCCAAACATGTGTGAAAGTTGCAGGTGGGATCTTGAAGTTAAAGAATTTTTCGCAATTATATAGATTTTTTTATTCAAAGATCTATGTTTGTATGGAACACAGTGGCATCGTACTACACATGTAGGCAATCCCTCTTTATGAGATAAGACTTTGTTGTTATTATTGCGGATATAGATTTTATAAGTAATGGTAAGTTAAAGAATTTTGGCCGAGTTAGCATTTTATGTTAGTCTAATTAGAGGATTAAAACCATACATTTTAAATTTAAGGAACAAATTTGATGTAAATTTAGAGGACTAAAGGTAGACTTCAGGATTTTTCTTTTTAAAGATGTTGAAATTGAATATCATTGTCTTCTAAAAATATTAATAATAACTTTAGGGGTTTACACTTCTCATGTTGTATGAGAAAAAGAAGATTCCTACACACACATGAAATGGTGGGACCCACATCTTTTGAAAAAATAAAAAACTCAATCACGAAAATCGAAGTAATTATAACATGATGATACACTTCTCCTACAACATGAGAAGTGTATTTTCCATAACTTTAATATATCATTTAAAGAAACAAATGGAAAATTTATTAAAATCCTTACGACGACTACGGGACATTCAAGCATTCAAGCATATATTCAAGTAATTAACATATATTGACTCGAAAAGATAACCTCCATGGATCGCTAAAACAACATCGTTTTGGATTAATGAAGGGTGTTTTCGTAATTTTACACCATTAATTAATCTAAAAACGACGTAGTTTTGAAGGTCACTTAAGATAACTTTATTTCAAGTGGTGAAGAAATCCTTTTCCTATTAACATAATATGAGTTTTTTTCCCCTTAAAAAAGAAGTAAAATACTTAATTAATCTCAACTTTCAGTTTCAATATTTTATTTTATGGAAGAAAAATGTTTCACTGATATGTACAGAGTGCGAACTTTAATTTATGAAAATGTTTATTTTAGATACTATTCAATATTATTAGTAATGATTGCTCAATATAAAATATAGTTATACTTTATAACTTAATGTAACTTTAAATAAAAAGAAGCAAAATATAATATTTAAATATTAAATGAGGATAATTTATTAAAAGTATAATTATATATCATACCAGTGTAGGTATCTATGAATATGTTTGTAGGTATCTATGAATATATATCACATTAACCACACATGGCTAAAAAAAAAAAAATAAAAAAAAATCTAATTATATGGAAATGGTTATGCATAAAGTCAAAAGAAAGCTATCAAGCTTCTCCACCTTCTTAGTTATCAGCAATAATCACGCCTTTGTCTTTTAAGTTGCTTGCTAAAGAAAGCTATCCAGCTTCTCCACCTTTTTAGTTATCAGTAATAATCACGCCTTTGTCTTTTAAGCTGCTTGCCTTTTCTATATGTACTGATAAAAAATGGGGTGAGATTCATGAAAATCCTAATAATAACTACAAACACTCATAACATATGCAAGTTTGCAAAGCATGCAAAATAAGCCATTAAATAAGCAAATCAACATATTCAGCAAAACAACATATCCATAATGCAACAATCATTATAAACATGGGAACACAGCCCAATATTTACATAGATTGCATATCAGGTCTTACCACCTTAAGATACACCGTCTAATAATCACACTTTACGGCCTCAGGACACACAGTCTATTAGTCATGTTGAATACTTATTAGGTCTTACTGCCCCATGGCCTCATATATTTATGAAACAAATATAAGTGACGGCATAAACATATAGAACAATACATAATATACAAGAATAAGAGTTACTATCTGTTGACCTTTCAGAAATTGTACCTTTACCAAAGCACAACAATTCGAGAACAATCACAGACCCATGAAAAACTAGGGTAACAACGGCTAATAAACAATATCAAACGCAAAATCCTCCTTGAAAGCCTCCAAGCTTTTCAAGCAGACAAACCAAAGCACAACAATTTGAGAAACAAAATCCTTCTTGAAAGTATCCAAGCTTTTAAAGGTGAAAAACAAAAGTGCAACAATTTGAGAACAATCAAAACCCATACAAAACTAGGAAACAACCAACAAACAAGTCTACAAACAACAATAACAACAGGAAAAAATCACAAAATCCCCATTGAAACTACACAAGCTTTTCAAGAATAGAAAAAAAAAATCAATCACAATAAATGTAACATCCCAAATTTTTATTGACAAATAAGTATTTTTCAGGTATGATTTATTAAGTGTTTTGAGGTTTAAAGGAGATCTAGAGGATAAAATAAAAAGTTGTTATTATATTTTATTAAAATTATTATTATTACCATTGAAAATCGGTGGACAGAGATGGAAAGAAAGAGACATATCTATAAATATACACACATATATAAATAAAATACTATGATATTTATTATGATAACATATTAAAATTATAATATTATTAAGAGAACCTGGTGGCAGAGAATGCTGAAGAAAGGAAGTGTAGAGGTATAAAATATAGGATTGAAAATTATATTTATGTATATATTATTAAATTATTTTATTATTATATTAAATTATAATATTTTATTATTAAGAACGCCCACCACATTTTCATACATGGTGGGCAATGCCCATCAATTTAAAAAAAGGGGTAGTAATGTGGTGGGTAGTACCCACCACATCAGGAAGAGGTGGGCACAAATTTTTTTTTTAAAAAAGGGGGGGAGGTGTAACACCCCAAATTCCACACTTTAAAGCGTGTTTGTTGATACTTAGTTTTAGAAAAAATCGACAGAGTTTGAGGTGCTACCACTCAGAGTAATGCGGAAACGGAGAGCATGCGCTAACGTTTGGACAATGAGTGACTGATATAAAATGCCCAGGCATATGATGATGCCCCGACATATGCTGGTTATATTAAAAATAATTCCGAAAGAATATTCATGTGATACAATATTTCAGGACTTGTATAATTACAAACTATACAATCTTAAACCAAGCCTTAGATAGACTTGGGGCAATGAACCTAACTCAGTTAATCAAACAATTTGGTCAGGCCGGTGTCTAGTGGAAGTCTCCCCGAATTCACGGCGGCTTATCGACTGAACCACATAGACGAACCCTTTCTAGACACCAAACGGTTTGAAATAAATTTATTAGATTCATGCCAGAACTAGTCTCTGTTAAAGTTCTTCCGGCATTTGTTTTGACCAGTGCCTCTTCATAGCTTCGTCCATCAGTGCCTATTCACGGCTCCATCTACCGGTGCCTTCTCTGTTCTTGGTTCCTTCCCTGAACTTTTAGTCAAGGCTGAGATTCAATCGAATTGAATCTCAGGTAACACTTAACCTCATATGAAAAGTACAAATAATGTATATATGACAGATATTCACAGTTTGGAAAACAATCAATCGTGTATCAACCAATCATATCAAAGCCATACAAGACATATGAGAGTTAAAGTTACTGTACGCGAACGTACCTTTCTCCGTGTAGTGGCCAACTTGCCCGGCCGTTGAACCCGACTCCGGACTTCCCGGATATCCTATACATTATTGTCGGACTATTACATGATATTTGATAAATATCATATTGCTTAGAATAATATCCTAAAGGTTGAGTTTACCTTTCTACCCTTGGTGAATTAATTATTACAACTTTGCCCTTACATTTTATTAAAAAACGTAATACTGAATTTATGGGCAGAATTTTCGGTTAACTTCGTAAAATCATAATTAAATCTACACAACTCGAAATGAGGATCCGTAAAATTCCCCGGAATCCTTAGGATGTCTATTTTCAAGAAAACATACTTTTATATACCCATAATTTATGAACAATTCCCAGTTTTCATTTCTCTCAACTTTGCCCAGAATTTCGCCCAGCACAACGGCCTAACTTCAACCGGTTGTATTTCTTTGTACAGGAATCGAAACGCTACATATTATATATATTCGGAAAGCCCTACATGTCTACTTTATTTTTGGAGAGTTTTCGTGATTTATGGGCTTAATTTTCAACATAAAATATTAGTATTTCTTTCGCTGTTTTCCCAGAAATTTTTCCGACAATTTCGCCAGAGCTTCGCTACTTTGAACTATTGCTTCCCAAAAATTATTCCCTACTATGTTTTTACCTCGTCAAGCACCTTTCAATGCAATGAGGCCTAAAAACAAGTATAGGAATTTATTTCCTAATTCTCTAGATTAAAACAACATTTCTACTAAGAACTATAAGAACTAAAAACTAAAAACTAAAAACTTGCTTACCTCTTGAAGCCTCTTGCAACTCTTTCCTCCTCCTTGCTTCACTACTCTTAGAAATCAACTCTTGGAGCTTGATTTGGTGTGAAGAATTATAAAGAGGCAAGGCCTCTATTTATAGTAAAATTCCTACTTCTTTAACAAGCCTACTCTTCCCTCTTAGACACACACACACCACACACCACACACACACACACACAAGGACCAAAAAACGTGGCCCCCCTTCCCTTCTTTCCTTTATCACTTTCTTATCTTCCAAAAATCCTATCCTCTTCTATGCCTTGTTGGCTCAATTGCTACCAAGTGTAAGAAGACTTTTGGGGTTTGATTGTTATGATTCAATTAGTTACTCTAAGTATCCTTTGTAACTAGATGCCAAGTGATAGTTGGTTACCCACTAAGCAAGATACATTTAGGTGTTAATTCTAAGTATCTTCATTCCTAAGCTTAATATGTGTTCTTTGTCTTGGATTAATGTTTATATTCAACCTAGGATTAAAATCCTCAATTGTCTTTGATAGTAATTGATTGATTAAATAATTGATTTATGAATTTATGATGAGAATTAGTGTTTAATTAGGCAAATATTAATTTATCCTAATTAGCTTGAGATATTACCTATGGAACCCTTGATCCACAATGTGCCAACAAGGCTCTTTTTAATTTTAACCACTCCATTCTTGTATACACATGTTTAATAGGTAGCTATCTTAATTTTTTGAGCAATTCTCTCTTGCATTTGAAGAGTGAAAAATCGTGGCACTCCCTTGCTCCATGAACTCTTGATTGTTGTTTCCATGGTCTCACATATTCCACATCTTTAGCTCTTATTGGTTCATGAATTACCACTTGGATTTAGGTTTTAACTTATGTAATTAATTTAAACCTTTGGCTAATTATTTCTAACAAGGTGTTCTTAAATATTATTAGGCATATTTGATTGGTTACAATATTAATCATAATCATTAGAAGCTATTTATATGCTAATCTTAGTCCTTTATTAGCCATTGGTTCTTAATTAAGGTCATATATCCCTAATTATGCCTTTAACACATGTTATCAAATTAATTATGAAGGTTTATGAAATTAATTCAATTAATGTAGATTTAATTATCTACTAATTGTTGGCAATTTTCTTTAATTGGATTAATTATTTTCTCACAATTTTTGGGTTTACTTTGGTCATTTATGCACCATGCATTAATTTAATAATCATAGGGCAACTTATGGTCCCTAAAATAAAATTGGATTTTTGCCTCTTTAAATTCCAAGGAAAATAAACAAATAAATTACTAAAATTAGAGACAACATACTTTCCTATTTTAAATAGGTATTATTTTGCCAAACTATAATATTCAAGAGAAATATGAATTTTGGGATATTATACCATTATTTTAATTAGTGCAAATTTAATTGCCTCCTAATTGTGGTTAATTCCCTTTAATTAATTCAAGTGGTTTCATAACACTTCCTTGATTATTTTGGTTACATAAGAACCATGTTTTAACATGATAATTTTATCATATTTATGTTCCTTAATCATACTCTTAAAATTGGCCCTTCAACTTTAATTAATCTCTCTTAATTAATTTTAGTATCTCCATAGCATTTTATTGCTCTAATGATTATAAAGACTAGGCTTTAATATGGTAATTTTGTGGTATTTTATGACCCCAAAATAAAATTAGAGAATTTGGTTTTTTGATTACCTTAATTCTTAGAGAAAATTTCCTAAATTAACATAAATATGTTACTCAATTTTGAGACCACATATTCACCTATTTTTAATAAGCACTATTTATCAAAATATAATATTTATGATAAATATGAATTTTAGTGTGTTTGGTTGGGGGGAGGGGAGGGGAGGGAAGGGGAGGAAAATGGAGGAGAGAAAAGTTATTTGGTAGTTTTTCTTTAAATCCACCCCCCCCCCCCCAACACACATTACACACTCACACTCACACCTCAACACACACACATCACAGGTCACACGAAAGTGAGAAAAGAGAGAGAAGAGAGGGAAAAAGGAAGTAAGGTGGGAATTATTTGGGAGCCTCATAGTAGCATTTTGATAATTATTTGGGAGCTAGAGAGTGTCAAGTAACTCTGAATATTCTTCCTCATGCTTGCGAATTATGTATGATTATAAATAAAATATTTGATTATCTCGATATGTAAACTTTGAATTTCTAATTATATCCCATATAATGGTACTATTTGCACGTATATTACTAATTTACTATTCACGCATATATATACTATATTTTAACTATTCACCAATACATACTGATTTACTATTCATCATTAACGTATACGTATAGTACATTACTATTCACATATAAATACCGTATTTTACTATTCACTTATACATGAATTTACTATTCAACACCACTATTTACTATTCACATATACGCATAGTAATTACTATTCATAAATACATATAAAACTCTACGATTTTATTTGCTACATACGGAGGTATGGTTTATTGTGCATTAACTTGAAATGAATACATTTATCATGGCGGTTGTATTTGTAACGGGTGGGAATTTGGAGGAATTGATATGATATGATATGATTTATTGCCACACTCGATGCACAGTGATTGATTGGTATTATTTTTCAGGGCCCCTTCTTCCATGCTTTTCCTTGGGCCGGGATAGCATTGGAGATGTGGGACATGTGACACCTCTTTTGGTTTTAAGGAGGGGAGCCATAGTCCAGGCTTAAGTTATATACCTTTGGCCGGGTGTATCTTAAGTTATGGTGGGCTTGGGATAAACCAGTCAAATGGATGTGTTCCTGTTGGACTATGTGTTAGCCTATGGCTCCAGTCAACGGTATAGGAGGATGGCGATACAAGGGAGGTTGCATACTACATAATGCAAACTTTTACAGTACACAAAAGATATTTTCAAAGATCTTGTGAGGGTTTTCTTTAAACTAGTATATATAAATATATATATATATATATATATATATATATATAATCGACTAACCTTTCTTAATATCATATGTTTTTGCTTGTGTACAGTGGAAATATTCAGTAGTTACTAAGAAGTGAAATCTCACACCATATTAACATTTTTCAGGTGAAAGTACTATTAGAGAGCAAGGGAAGCACATGGGGAGTGAGTCTTGATGGTTGTTTTGTACTCCTATAATCTATGTTGTGTTATTTATATTTGCTACAACCATAAGACTTCCGCTTTATATTTAACTCTAAAATATTTTGGAAATTTATGTCGATTTTGGAAATGAATCTTTATTTGAATCAGTTTTAATACTTTTAAATGTTGATTATCTATACAGGAAGATTTTTAAATGTTTTAATCAAGTTTTTTTTTGTTGTTGGAAGATGGGGCGTTACAATAAACAAGCACAACAATTTGAGATCAATTATACTCCATATAAAACTAAGGAAAAGAAAGGCCTTGATGGGGAAGGTAGATACAAAACCCACTCAAAAACATCCAAACTTTTCAAGCAAACATACATAAAATTCAATCACAATAAACAAGCCTAAGAACAATCGCAGTCCATACAAAATTAAAAGATATAAATGAACAAAACTCAAAATTAAATGAAAAAAAAAATTAAAATGGGAGGTTTTGAAAAAATTACTAAAATAGATAACAAATTCATGTTCCATTCTTCTAAGACATCATCCTCTAATAAGTACTACAAAGGTAAGGGGCATATCTTGGAGCATTCTTCTTGCGGTGACTACTGTTCTCTTGGAGGATGAGGATGACGTAGATATAAGGCCTAAAGGGAAGGAGAAAGCAGGCACCTTTAATCGTCACCTTCGGTCTCAGATCTTTGAACTGCTAAATAGGAACTGGGAAGTTATAAATGTTCATCAAATGAAGAGGGTCACCAAATGACAAAACACAATTTTGGAAGTTATAAATATGGTTTTGCACCAGGAACGAGTGTCCAACATTGCATATAATAAGTGGACCGTTATGAGCCAGAAAAGGATCTGTCAGCTCTTGTGTATTAAGAGATGGAGGGAACGTTGAAGGCACTGTTATTAAAATCACGCTTTAAACCATAGGATCGCACGATTTTGTGATTTGTAGAAGCCAAACGATCCACGCTGAACAGAAATCGCATATTGCTTCGGAACGCTGGGATCGACAGGTAACTCGTAGGATCTCTGGTATCGCACGTTTCAGATACAGCTTTTAATTTTCACTGGCCGCTGCTTTGTGTGAGTCGGTGTAGCTTAGATCTCTGGTGGTTTTTGACTGGAGATGTTGAGGATGAAGGAGCCCTGAGGAGAGAGAACGATGAAGATGAAGGGATGGTTCCAGAGATAGCAATTTCTTTTTTAATTGTATTTTTTGTTGAAAGGAGTACAGCAGCTTTACTACAGAGAGTAGGTGGCTGGGGCCCATCAAACAAAGAGTAAGACAAAAGCAAGTACAACTGGAGTAAAAGGTAGAAACAGCAAACAATAAAAGAAAAAAGGACCTCGACTACCAGGGGCGAAAAAAAGAGAGCTTATTTTTTATATTTTGGTTTTATTTTATATAATGTCAGGTTGATAGTTCTATTATTATTGTTACTTTTATATTATGTTTATGAGTTTTATAATTATTGTTAGTTATTTTACATGCATATATATAGTTAAATATAATTTTATATTGAGGTAATAGGATCTAACGATTCATGTCGATCCCACGATTCGTGTCGATCCCACGATTTACGATCTTCATACTCCCTCCCGATCTTGTATAGGATCTCAATTTTAACAACATTGGTTGAAGGGCAAGCCAACAAGTGAGCTTTAATAATAATAATAAAAAATATTAATGAGTGATGACTTTTGTTAAGGTTTGAATATTTGAAAGAGTATTGTTTAACAAAATGTTGGTGTTAATTTTTGCATGGGGCAACATGATAGAGCATGTAACATCCCAACGTCTCGCACTCAATATTGTCCACTTTAGGGCCCATCACCCCTCATAGCTTTAAAACGCGTCGAGATGAACCTTATAAAGGATCTTTTGTTCCCCTCTCCAGTCGATGTGAAACATAACACTCTACCGAGCGTCCTCGGCGGGCACATCAACCCCACATCTACCTGCGTTTGGCTCTAATACCAATCCAGCGCCTCACTCTCGATATTGGGCCCATCACCTCCTCACGGCTTTAAAACGCGGTATCCAGATCTTTCTAAATAAATCAAATACTAAAATAAGGTAAGGATTTTCAAATTAATTTTTTTTAAAAAAATAATGGATATTAATAATGGATATTTTTAAAACAGACAAATAAAAGAAGAAGAGTTGGTTAGATACTGAGTAATGGTACGCAACTTTAATAAATTCCAAAATTTTGATAAAATTAAAAATTTCTTTTTAAATCAGATAAGTGAAATAGTGGATTTCAAAAATATGTTTAAATTTTCAAATCAGTTAAAATAAAATGCGAACAGGATTTTCAAATCAATTTTTAAACTTTTACAAAAGTGAGAGGGAATTTCAAAATTGAGATCAAACATCAAAAGAAAAGATAGGAATTGAAAGAGTTAAAAAGAAATTAGAAAGCTTGAATGGTGTGTGAATATAATAAATTCTTTAAATTTGTTAAAAATCAAAAACTTATTTTCAAATAAAATTTTAAAAGAAAATATAAGACAGCGGATTCCAGAATTGAGGTTTTTTTCTATACATCAAAATAATAGAACTTAAAGTTGAAGATTTTTAAAACAATCAACAAAAAAATAAAAATAAAATAAGAACTGATAGAGTTTAAAAAGCAATCAATGTTCTCCAAAAAAAAAAAAATGGGTTTTCTAAAATGCAGATTTTTTTAATCAATCAAATAAGAAAAGGATTCTCAAATGAAATTTTGAAAAAACAATATAATAGAACTTATAGTTTAAGATTTTTAAAACAATCAAATAAAAAAAACAAGAACAATTATAAAAAAAAAAAAATGAAACAAAAAATAAGAAATACTTATCATTTTCAAATCAAATTTAAAAAAGTAAGATTGGGTTTTCAAAAATGCAGATTTTTAAATCAATCAAATAAGAAAAAGATTTTCAAATGATGTTTTGAAACAACAAAATCATAGAACTTAATTTGAGATACTAGGTATAAAAAAATATTTCAAGATATAATATATAATTTAAACTAAATAAATAAAATAAATTGTCACACCCCCAAATTCAGAAGATAAACCCCTCAGAAAAATATAAAAATCTGATCTTTTTTACATCGTAAACATTATTCTTTTGCCATAAGTGTTGACCATATATTTATAAATTTGGCAGGACTTTGTGCAGAAAAAAAAGAGGAGTATTGAGATGTCACTGTCATAATTTAAAGTTGGTATGAGTCGTAAGGATGTATAGATTGAGTTTTTTTTAGTACAAATCTATAGTGAAAAAAAAAAAGTTAACTTTTTCTCAAACAATTAATTTCAGCCACGTAGAGATTTCCCTGGATACATTTCTCTCTAGCCACCGTACACTATTGGGACGAGAGACTTGATTTAAAGGATACTGTTGATGGAAACTATTCATCACCATCCAATGTATATTTTCAAGACTCTCTTTGATATTTCCAAGACTGTTGGTTTCATTTTTCAAAGGGCTTTATAACGTCATTTTCAATCTTAATAAATAAGTCGTTCAAAGGCTACAGTTGAAAATATCAGAGAGAGTCTTGGAAATATAGATTGGCTGCCAGCCTGCGCAGTCTGAAAAACTGATCCTTTACATGGATAGTACCAGCTGGTCAATAAGACAACAGGCCTTTTGTTCTCCTCTCTAGCTCTCATATATCGTTTTCCACTGTCATCTCATCAAGATGCTTTCTGGACTTTTTGTTTGGTAGAAACCTCTTAAATTTTTGTCCTTCTTGTCTCGATCCAACCCATTTATCGATTATTGCTCACTCTGAGCCTTATTATCATCCACCCCTCTGATCCTTCTCCACCATTATTTGCTTTCATACTTGTTACTATGATTTTATTTATAAAAATTTAGCCCATAATAAACATGAATATTCCAAAAGAGACAGAGAAGTTGGAAGGAGATAATCATGTTTTGGAATATTCATTGGATGGTGATGAATAGTTTCCATCAACAATATCCTTTGAATCAGGTCTCTCGTCCCAATAGTGTACGGTGGCTAGAGAGAAATGTATCTAGGGAAATCTCTACGTGGCTGAAATTAATTGTATGAGAAAAAATTCACTTTTTTTTCACTATAGATTTGTACTAAAAAAAAACCCAATCTATACATCCTTACGACTCATACCAACTTTAAATTTAAATTATGACAATGACATCTCAATACTCCTTTTTTTACTGCATAAAGTCCTACCAGATTTATAAATATATATGGTCAACACTTATGGCAAAAGAATAATGTTTACAATGTAAAAAAGATCAGATTTTTATATTTTTCTAAGGTGTTTTATCTTTTGAATTTGGGGGTGCAACAATTTATTTTATTTATTTAGATTAAATTATATATTATATCTTGAAATATTTTTTATACCTAGTATCTCAAATTAATTACTTTTTAGGATACTGGGGGTATCTGGATACTCTAGGAGATGGAAGAATTAGTATTGGATGTCAAGTTGATGGATGAGCATTTTATCCACTACGGTCTAAGATTGGGAGGGATGTGCATGCACTTTACGGTGTATGCTAGTCCCAATGAAACAAGTGGACATGGGACACGTTGCTTGATATTGTAAAGGAGACTAAGGAACCGTGGCTATTGGGGGGAGACTTTAATGACATCAAAACGCCACTGGAGCAAAAAGAAGGTGGGAGAGTAAGGGAGACTCGGTGTAAAAGATTTAAGGAATGGATAGAGGACTGTAGTTTGATTGATCTAGAGGCTCAAGGACCTTTCTTTACGTGGAAAGGGCCTAAGTGGGAGGGTTTAGACAGGGTGTATAAACGGCTGGACAGGTGCCTATGCAATGTGCAATGGCAAGAGATGTTTGAGAATGATGAGATCAAAGTCGTCCCAAGGTTGTGTTCGAACCATCACCCTATCGTGGTGAAACTGAAGGTGGAGAGCACAAGTTGTAGGGCCAGAAATTTTAGATATCAAGTGGCATGGCAGATGCATGAGCGGTACGAAGAACTGATTAAGCACCATTGGCAAAGAAATGAGGAGCTACATCTAAAGCTCTCAAGTTTGCAGCAACAATTAGTGAGCTGGAATAGAGATGTGTTTGGAAGAATTAAGTATAGAAAGAGGAGACTCCTAAACAGATTGGGAGGAATACAGAGGAGTATAGATAGATGCAGTAATCTTTACCTTGTTAGATTGGAGAGGGAACTTAAGGATGAACTCTTGCAAACATTAAGGCAAGAGGAAGTCCTTTGGTTCCAAAAATCAAGGAGTCAATGGTTGGAGGATGGTGACAGAAACACAAGGTTCTATCACACCAAAACCCTGATTCGGAGAAGGAGAAACAAGGTTAAGATGTTAAAGAACAATGAAGGGGTGTGGTGTGAGGATGAGGAGGAGATAATCCACATGTTTCAGAATTTTTATAAGGGGCTGTTTTATGAAGATAGGGGTGACAGAGTATGGATTCAAACAAGGCAAGGATGGGGGGAAGTGAATCATGTGAGTTTGAGTAGAATGGGGCTAGATATCAAGGAAGAGGAAATAAAGAGGGCCTTCTTTCAAATGGGAAGCTTCAAGGCTCCGGGAAGCGATGGCTTTCCAGCTATGTTCTATCAACACAATTGGGGGATCATAGGACATTCAGTTATGCAGTTTATAAAGGAGCTTTGGCGTAATCCAGCAAAAATAGAAGTCGTGAATGATACTCTCTTGGTGCTAATACCAAAAATGGAGCAACCGGAGCTGGTAAGTCATTTTGACTTATTGCTTTGTGTAATGTGGTTTATAAAGGTCTCTCAAAGCTAATAGTTAATAGACTCAAGCCGTTAATGAATGGCTTGGTTTCACCTTATCAGTCAAGCTTTGTACCTAAGAGGAATTTGCATGATAATATTATAATTGCTAAGGAGGTGGTACACTCTATGGGAAAGTTATAAGGGCGTAAGGGGTATATGGTGATCAAAATTGACCTAGAAAAAGCGTATGATAGGATGGCATGGAGTTTTATTCGAGATGTGTTAGAAGAGATTGGGTTTGATCAGCACCTAAGAAGTGTTGTAATGCACTGTATCAACTCGGCCAGACTGTATTTGATGTGAAATGGTGAGAAACGGGAAGAGTTTAAGCCGTCTAGGGGATTGCGACAAGGGGACCCGTTTTCCCCATATTTGTTTGTATTAGGAATGGAGAAACTTACACATTTAATCGTGGATAGTGTAAATGAGAAGAGGTGGAAGCCACTGAAAATGGGAAGGAATGGAGTTGAGGTGTCACATTTAATGTTTGCAGACGATTTGCTTCTTATTTGTGAGGCAGATTTGGATTATATGTGTACAGTGATGAATATTCTGGATAAATTTGGTGATATGTCAGGCCAAAAAGTAAATAAACATAAGACCAACATTTTTTTCTCTGGGAATGTAAATAGGAGGATACAAAATGATATATGTGCATATTCAGGTTTTAGGAGAATGGATGATCTAGGGAGATATCTAGGGGCATACATGTACAAAGGTAAGGAGAGTAGGAAGAAGTTTCAACACTTGATTGATAAAATGCAGGGGAGGTTAAGCAACTGGAAAAAGTGGACTTTATCGCTAGCTGGGAGATTAACGCTTGTGCTATCTGTCACAAACCAAATGGTAGTATTTTCCATGCAACACTCAGTTATTCCAGCTGGTGTGAGACACCAATTGGAGAAAATTCAAAGAGACTTTATTTGGGACAGTGAAGAAGGGAAGAGGAGGCTTCATGTCGTTAGCTGGGACACCTTATGTAAGGAAAAAAGGAATGGAGGCTTTGGGCTGTGTAATCTTGAGGTAATGAATGACGCTTTCTAGGGAGAGTGGCCTGGAATGTTTTGTCAAAACCTGACAATCTTTGCTCACAAGTGCTGGCTGGTAAATATAGGCGAAATAATATTTTGGAGGAGAAGTGCAGCTGCTCTAAAGCTGACTCTGAAATCTGGAGGTGCCTATGTAAGCTCTGGCCAAGGATTATAAACAACATGTGTTGGGAGGTTGGTAATGGGGAGAGAGTGAGGTTTTGGCAGGATAAGTGGGTCGGAGATGGGAAGCCTTTAGTTGAAAAATGTGTGAGGTTGCTAACAAAGGAAGAGAAAGGGCTGAGGGTAAGAGACTTTGTGACTGATTTGGGTGAATGGGACTTTTATCGGATGGATGGATGGGTAAATGAGGAAGGTAAGAGGTTAATCATGGCTGTGCCGCCACCAAATGTGCTAAGTGGGGCTGATTCTATGCGGTGGGGAGTGAAAGTGCAGAGCAAGTACACTGTTGCTGAAATGTATCACCACTTGAGGGAAGAGCAAGAGGTGGAGGAGGAGGTGTGGAGTCTGGTGTGGAGGTGGCAAGGGCCAAAACGGATTCAAACTTTTCTGTGGTTAGCAGCACATGATAGGTTGCTAACGTGTGACAGGAGGAGTAAGATCATGGGAGGAAGCACAAACTGCGACCTTATGCATGTTCTAAGAGACTGTATAGTGGCATTGAAACTGTGGAATGAATTAAAGGAGGGATGTATCGAGCCTGAGTTCTTGAATCTGCAGGGCTTAGACTGGCTTAAATGGAACTTCAAGAAGGTTGATCAGGAATGGAGGCTGATCTTTGGTGTGGCTTGCTGGCGGCTGTGGCATTGGAGAAACAAATGTATTTTTTAGGAGGAGTTTCGGATGCCTGATAGTTGTAGCAGGAGTGTACTGTGCTATGCAAATGAGGTGGTCAAGGTGAGGCGGGTCTGTGGGAATATAAGAAGAAGACAGGTGACGTATATTAGGTGGGTGCCTCCTCCAGTAGGCTGGTTCAAATTGAACGTGGATGGGGCTGCAAAGGGTGTGGAGAACATTGATGGTTGTGGAGGGTTAATTAGAGGAGCTAACGGAAGGTGGGTTGCGGGGTTTGCTAAGAAACTAGGTTCTTGTTCGGCAATAAAAGCTGAGCTTTGGGCGGTGGTCTGCTGATTTGTTAATCTCCGTTTGTCTGTTGATTGTTGAATCGAGGGATGAAGTGGAAGGAAGGGATGGAGGAAACTGATGGGATGAGGTTGCTTTCTGATATTGGCCAAGAGCTGTCTAAACTTTCCAGGTTGAAATTTGTGCATGTGTATAGAGAGAGTAATGCAAGTGCTGATTCTCTTGCAAATTATTCTTTTGTTCAAGAGGTCTTATTTGCTGTATTTGATAAACCGCCTGACTGTCTATATATGCCTCTGTTCCAAGATGTAATGGGTGTCGCACACCCAAGATCTATTTTGACTTAGTAATGAAGATGGGCTTTTAGCCCCGTATTTCACCCAAAAAAAAAAAAATTTAAATCATAGAACTTAAAGTTGAAGATTTTTAAAACAATCAAATAAAGAAACTAGAAAAACAGTATTAAAAAAAAAAAAAGGAACTGAAAAGAGTTCAAAAAGTTATACAAAGTATGGGAAAAAAAAATAGAAATTTGTATTAACAATCAAATTTAAAAAAGTAAGATTGGGTTTTCAAAAATACAGATTTTTAAATCAATCAAATAAAAAATAAGAAAAGGATTCTCAAATGAAACTTTGAAACAACAAAATAATAGAACTTAAAGTTTAAGATTTTAAAAAAATTAAATAAGACTAACAAGAAGAACAATCCAAAACACAAAATAAGAATTGAAGAAACATTTATTAGCCGTCATAAAAGTAATTTTCAAATCAAATTTCAAAAAGTAAGTTTGCGTTTTCAAAAATGCAGATTTGTAAATCAATCAAATAATAAAATAAGAAAAATATTTTCAAATGAAATTTTAAAACGAGAAAATAATAGAACTTAAGTTGAAGATTCTTAAAACGATCAAATGAAAAAACAAAAAAAAACAAAAAACAAAAAACAAAAAAAAACAAGAAAAACAATTAAAAAACAAAATAAGCACTGAAAAGAGTTTAAAAAGTAATTGCAAAGTATGAAACAAAAAATTTGAAATATTTATTAATAATCAAAAAATTTATTTTCAAATCACATCTAGTAAAGTAGTGCATTTTTAAAAATGCAGATTTTAAACAACCAAATAAAAAAATATGCGGATATTCAAAACAATCAAATAAAAAAAAAAAGGACAAGAAGGAATCCTTACATGTTAAATGATGGTATATAAATTTGATAAATCCAAAGCCTTTAATAAAAACAATAAAAAATTTATTTTCAACTCAAACTTAAAACAAGTAAGATAGTCATATTCAAAACTGTAGATTTTATCCATCGGAAAAAAAAAAAAAAAAAAAAAAAAAAACTGTAGGTTTTAAAATCGATCTAATACTAAAATAAGAATTGGAAAGGGTTAAAACAAATGTAATTAGAAAGTCTGAACTGGAGTTTTCTAAACGAATTTACAAAAAAAAAAAAAAAAGAAGAAGAATTTTACAGAAAAAAAAAAAAGAATTTAAAAAATTGTAGACTTTTAGATCCATCAAATAATAAAGTGAGAACTGAAAAGACTTTTAAAAAAAAGGTAATTACAAAGAACGAATCAAATAATCAAACGTTGAAGGCCAAAAAAAAAAAAAAAAAAAAATACTCTGAAATCAAATTTTAAAATAATAAAATAACGACATTCAAAAAAGCCCATGAAAGAGTTACGAAGAGTTTTGAATTTACAATCAGAAGTCAAGGGAAGGAGAAAGAAGGCACCTTCGAAAGTGGATTGGCCGACTGGTAATAGCAGTGCAGTGAAAAGGATCAGATGGGTTTTGTTGATGACCATCACAGAATAAAAACAGCAACCAACAACAACAAACAAATCTACTTGATGAAGAAACAAAATCAATTACAGTAAACAAGCTTAGGAATCTGAGAAGTGAGAACTCTATACAAAATTTAGCGAAACAGCAACTCAGCAAGCACCAAACAATTCTAAAAACAACAACGCCATCCAAGCCAGACAAACAAACGAAAAATAATCACTCATAATCAAAAAGCACAACACCAATTTTAAAAGCAGCAAAAAACCACTCACACTAAACCAGCACAAAAACATCTTGAGAAGGGAAAGGGCAAGCAACAAACAACAAGTCTAGAAACAGCAACGGCAAAATGAAAAAATCCACCTTGAAAGCATAAAAAAAATCACTTAACAATAAACAAGCACAGAACCATCACAGCCATACAAAACACAAAATCAGGGGAAGGCAACCACAAAAGCAACCAATTGATACTTATGAAACTAAAACGGGCCTTTTGACAGAATTAGTAAAGTAGATAACAAATTCATAACATCTATGATTCAATTCTTCAGCCAATTCAACATCTAATTAGTACAAAGGTAAGAGACGTACCTTGGAGGATGAGAAGGTCCAAAGGGAAGAAGAAAGCAGGAACCTTTGAAAGAAGACACATTCCTTCCAACGTCTAAACAGGAACTGGAGATTTAGCTTGGTCGGTCGGAATTCGGAGAGATAAAGATTTGAAGAGACGCGCTGATGGAGAGGATTTGGAGCAGAAGATCCGATCTGCCCGTTGTCGAAGACGGAAAGCGCCTTTTTTAACAACCAAAAAAACAAATCATTTTGGGCTTGACCCTTCGTTACTTGGCCCAAAAGCAAAAGTATCTGGCTCATCAAACTCCTTGATTTCTTTTTTGTTTTTTTATTTTGATATAGCAAAGTCCTTTTTTTTTTTTTTTTTTTTTTTTTTTTTTTTTTTTTTTTTTTTTTTTTTTGGTAAAAATTGGGGCTTAATTGCCCATTATTTCACTAAAAATTAACCAGAATTTAGTCGTGGGTAAACAACTCCCACGAGTATCCCGAACAAAAAATCTATCACCCCTACTATAGGAGAATCTAAAATAGTAAAATCATCATTATAAATAAAGATATGTTTAGCTAACCAATCTGCCACAGCATTGCCTTCTCGTAGAATGTGAGAAAAGCAAAGTTGTAGCTCATTGTTATTGTCACGTAGTCATGCATTTAGAGTTCTATCATTTGCCCTTCCTTTAATCCAAGCCTCCTGAATCATGTGTAAAGCCATCATTGAGTCTCCTTCTGCAATGATCTTGTTGAAACTCAAACCCTGCGCCAATTTAAGATCCTGCACGAACCCCCAAATCTCAGAAGCAAAGTCCTTATTTTTTACTTCTACAAATTTACTTAAACATAAATAAGAAATTAAGACAATGAAATTTGTTCTATTTCAGCCCAAATGATTCCATCATTATATACGGTTAAGATCTAAAAATTTATACAAAATAAAATAATATTTCATAGCCACATCTGCAAAAAAATATTAAATGGAAAATTTAGTAAAATAATTTTCAAGATTTTGTCAATTTTTTTACAAAATTTTTATAAAATAAATTTAATTTTATTGAACTCATTTTCCACAATGAAAAGGGTAAAAATATATTATTATGTGAAAAATACAACGTTACCAATGAATTATATAGCTGTTGAAACAAATTCGTTGGAATAACTGAAAAATTGTAGCCGTTATAACAAATTATGGAATAATTGAATAATGTAGCCGTTGAATAATTATTGCAGTGAGAACAAATTCGTCGGAATACGAGCTCATTGAACTACCTCAACATATTAATGTTTCTTCAAAACTCAAAATTAATGCTTCTTTATGATTTGGCACAGATGAAATTATTTTTATCTGAAAATTATGGACGAATTAAACCTAGCAAATAAAATATTTTTTTACCACAAAATGACAAAACACAATTTTGACAAGTATTTTGTCTCTCCCTTATTTTTTTTAATGGAATGGTTAGTTAATTAGAATTAAAATAATTTAATTTATTGTATTTTTATTAGACAGAGCTGTTTATTGACACTTCTAAAACGAGAAATACTTGGGTACTCGAATACCAACACATCTGTACCCAATAAAAACTAAAAGTCTCCACATCTCAGATATTTTTAACCCACGTGTCATCCTGCTAATATAAATTAATTTGTTGTTTTAAAAAAATAAACATGTCATTTTCCACTAATTGCCCCTCTTCTCTCAACGCTCTCCTCTCTCCTTTTGCCGGGAAATTAGATCTGCCATGGGAACATCTCGGCGGCCAACGAGAGTCAGCCACAAAACTTCAATGAGGGAGAGAAAGACGGAAAACTGAGTTTGGCTGAGATCTACATCTTGATTCGGCGTTGCACCAATCGGAGTCTGACGAAGATCAAGACTTCATCGAGATACACACCGCCTAAGCCACGCTCTCCGATCTTTTGGCGAAAGCAATGTACAATCTTTATTCAATGGTTGTTCGTGGAAAGAGGTGCCTAATGTAGGAGACTCTGTAACTTCTATCTCTTATATACATGGTGATGTCTTTTTCTCGTCTTCCTTTTCATTGAACCTCGTCTCTTTATTATCTGATTTGAAGTTCTAAGGGTTCACTCTATTAAATCTTGGGATAATTCTTGTAAGGTAAAATCGTGAAGTGTTCTTCTTTATTCTTTCCCTGTAATCCGAACAATGAATTCTTCACCAGCCCCCAAGATGCTGCAGATTTGGTCTCTATCGCACAGGAGAAAAGAGAGATTTAATTAAATAGGTTAAGTTTAAGTAATTAAATAGGTACTGGCATGAGATTAAGGTTCCGATTCAAATATTAATTAAGTCTTATTATAATCGTTAATCTATTGTTTAGTTTTTATATTTTCCATTCTTATTTTATTATTTTATTCTTATATGTTATAATAATCTTTTATGGTGCAGCGCTGATTGCAATTCCCACAATCATGACTGATTCACGAGCGCCCAAGAGGATTAAAGCTACCACTACTTGTGAGGAAAGTTCAAAGTGCATAACTTATTGCTTGCCAAAAGAGATATTGGTGGATATTGCTTCTAAGGTGGCATCTCAATCACTTGTCGATCTCTATCATCTTAAACTAACTTCCAAAGAGATGATGAACATGGTAGTGAAAACGTATATTTTACCTGAAAACGGAAGGAGAATGAAAAATCGTAAAGCGTAAAATCGTAAAAAAATAAAATCGTTTAGAAAATTAGTAAAATCGTTTTATGAAAAAAAAATCGTAAAAACGTAAAATCGTAGTGATAAAACGAGTTTTTAACTATCATGATATGAACATCACAGACGACGACTATGCTTGTATGTGCACAAGCATGCTTATCTAGATAGAGTTCCTTTCTTTAGAATAAGAGAAATCCCACAAGAAGATTTATTCTTAAGGCGTTGCAAATCAAGCCGTAACTTAGAATCTCTATATAGACAAGGCATGAAAGAATACTTCTTGGACAATGAGCTTTACGTGAAGGGGTTGGATATGGTACGTATGGCTGCTCAAAAGGGACACAAGAGATCAATGTACGCCTTCGCCATGATTGTTTTGATGTGTAGCGAGGCGAGAAGAGGTTCTTTAGGGCCAAAAGAATTGAAGGAGGCTTTGGGATACTTGAGACTCTTAAGGAACCAAAAGTGTGTGTTGAAGTGTAGGAACGAGGTAGTTTGAATTTGTTCGCTTCTTGACGTGGTTGATGCGTTTTGGTATTGAGATGGCACCAAGAGAGCATCTTTGTAGAAATGTTCCATGCACCTGGAAGTTGGTGCTTGTTGACCGATGACGACGATGAGAATGAACCAAACATGTGTGAAAGTACTTGTAGGTGGGATCTTGAAGTTATAAAGAACTTTTCGCAATGATATAGATTTTTTTATTCAAATATCTATTTTTGAATAGAGTACAATGACGTCGTATGATCTATGTAGACGACCCCACTTTGTGAAATAAGATTTTGTTATTATTATTTTATATGAATGGTAAGTTAAAGAATTTTTGCCAAGTTAGCATTTTAAGAATTTAAGACTTAACTAAAAATAAAGGAAACTAAAATAAAACAAACTGAAATAAGGCCTGCACCTATAATCAATTTTCTTTTTTAGTTGTAGCGTGGGTATTTTTAGTTTTTTAACAACATTCCGAAATTCTTAATTAGGTTTATTGACCTGATTAGTAATTTTTTACTAAATTTAAATTTGGGTATTTCGTCTAGGTTTAATTAGGATTTTTTTTCAATTTTTTATTAACATTTAATTTATAAACGCATAAGAAAATATAAATAATAATATAAATATATTATTTAATGAAACAAATGATTTTTTTTTTTAATCCTTACTGACCGCGGACCCGGCACATTCCGGCGTATATGATTCGAAAGAAAACTGTAATTAACATAATATAAGTATTTTTTCCCCTTAAAAAAGAAGTAAAATACTTAATTAATCACAACTTTCAGTTTTAATATTTTTAGGATTTTAGTTTATGGAAGAAAAATGTTTCAGTGATTTGTACTGAGTGCAAACTTTAATTTAATTAAAATTTATTTTAGATACGGTTAAATATTGATTGCTCAATATGAAATATAGTTATAATTTATAACTTAGTGTAACTTTAAATAGAAATAAGTAAAATATAATATTAAATATTAAATGAGGATAATTTATTAAAAGTATAAATATATATATTAGGGATAATGTATCGCATCTACACAGTTTAATATTTTTAGATATCTGTACTTTTTTTTTTTTTGAACAATTCTATTTATATTCATTACTGAAAGAGGGAACAGCTATTACAAAGTGAACCGAAACGAAACAGGGAAAAGCCAAAAAATAGGAGAGCCAAATGCAAACCAAAGACACGTAAAGGAAATTACTAGGAATTAAAACTAAGGCGAGCTTCAACAAGCATACGCCCAGGAGCAGCGTCTCAACCAGGATCAATGTTTCTGGGTGACGCCGAAGGTTGATTCTGCTGACATCTAATGCCCCTCATATCCTCCTCCAGAACCTGAGACAAAGAAGGTAAGGGTATTCCTACCCACCCAATTGGGCACACCTCCTTATTAGTGTATGCAGCAAGCCAGTCTGCTGCTTTGTTCCCCTGACGAGGAGTGAAGTGGACTGAAAAACTGGGATCAGACTTTAGAGCATTTAGAATGTCATCAAGAATACCTCGAGACTCCCATTCACATAGTGAAGGTTGATTATTTTCCACACATCGCGCAAGAATTTGGCTATCCGTTTCAAAGACAACATTTTTGTTTCCCAAATCTTGGATTATCATCAAAGCTCTCTTTAATGCCAAGGCTTCCGTCATGAATGCTGAGATGGATTTAACTTTGTCAATGAATGCCCACTGCATGTAGCCCCAATGATCATGACATACAAGGCCAATAGCAGCAGCAGTTGTAGCATTCTGGAATGATCCGTCGAGATTAACTTTCAGATATGCAACATCAGGTGGCTCCCATGTGACAGTTGGAGTAGTCTTCTTGCATACTCCAGGATTAGAACTAGTCGGGTACCACACATCCCAATAATTGTTTAAAGAGAGCTTTGCTTTTTCTATTACATTCATGGGATCTAGGCGCTTTTCATTAAACACATAATCATTTCGCCCTTTCCAGATGAACCACAACAGCCAGCAAATGAGTGCTCGATCATACTCGGTCAGGGAGCTTTGAGGATTCAAAACTTCGATCCACCATTGTTGGAAATTGAGGATGCTGTTGAGGGCGCTCTTTAAGGATAAACCACACCTAAACCAGACACATCGCACCCACTGACAATGAAAGAACAGATGCTCTAGCGTTTCACAAGCAAGATGGCATATCGGGCACGTCGCCGAAGGGCTTCTTTTTCGCTTGACAAGGGCTGCATTTGTAGCAAGAGCGTCGGAGAGACAACGCCAAATGAAATTTACAACTCTTGGAATGGTCTTGAGTCTCCAGCTTTTCTTCCAAACCTCATTAGAAATATAGATTGAAGGACCAGCGGTTTGGAGGTGAAGCGTAGGGTCATCATTTGTCGGGAAATACCCAAGTTTATTTTGAATATATCCGTTTTTGGCTAGGGTCCACATCAGCCGGTGCAGCAGGGACTCGAGGGAGGGAGATGGCTTCAATAGCATTCCTGGCGTGATCATTAATGGCATTACTGATAGGAGTCAAGTCCCAACAGCCACTACTAGTTGATATGACGGAGGCAACATGCTGAGTGGAATCTTTGAGGCCTTCATCATTGGTAAATAATCCACGCGAGGGTAGAGTAGGGATCCATTTTCTTTCCAAGTTGGGCCGTCTTCCCATCTCCAATTTTTTTGACATAAATCATCTTTGATAAAATCCCTATCTTCAAGTATGCTTGACCAGCACCATGAGGCTCTATGCCCTTTTCCTGCATCCAAAAAAACACCATTAGGAAAATAAAGGCCTTTAAGTACTCTAGCCCATAGGTCATTAGGGTTTTGAGTTAGACGCCAAGCTGTTTTTGCTAGAAGGGCCTTGTTAAATTTTGTGAAGTCATGAAAGCCCATGCCTCCTTCCCCCTTAGGTCGTATGAGCTTCTGCCAAGCGACCTAATGTGTTTTGTTCTGTTCTTCCCACCAGTAGTGAGTCACCAAGCTGTTGAGTTCTTTACAGGTTCTGACGGGAAACTTGAAACATGTCATAGGGAACATGGGGATTGCATTTATAACAGCTTTGATAATAATTTCTCTCCCTGCAAATGACAAGTGTTTACTGCTCCAGCCATGAACCTTCTTGCTGACTTTTTCACGGACGTATGCCAGTGCCTGATGCTTTGTTTTCCCCCAAATGCTAGGGATTCCCAAATATTTGCCTTGATCTATGCTTTCCTCAATGCCAAAGATGTCACATATGTCCTTTCGGAGCGGTTGAGGTGTGTTATTTGAGAACACAATGCTTGATTTCTCCACATTAGCTTACTGGCCTGATGCTAAGCAGTATTGTTGAAGTATATTTGCCAGAACATGACAATTTTGGATATCTGCATTCATGAAGAAGAGAGCATCATCTGCAAAAAGACTATGAGAAAGCATCGGACAGTGATTAGTGAGTTTAATCCCCGTTAGAGACCCTGCATAAGAGATTTGTTAATTATACATGAGAGGGCTTCCAAGGAAAATATAAATAGATATGGTGATAAGGGATCTCCTTGTCGGAGTCCTCTACCAGGGCTGATTGAAGCAATTTTCTCCCCTGCAATACACAAGTTAAGATGAACGGTTTCCACACAGATCATAACAAGATTAACCCACTTTTGGGAGAAACCAAACTTTAACAGCACATTTCGTAGGAAATCCCATTCAACTCTATCATATGCCTTACTCATATCCATTTTTAAGGCAAATTCATACTTATTCCCAGTATTTCTTCGTCTTAAATAATGGAACACTTCGTGAGCAATGATAATGTTGTCTTGGATTAACCGGCCTGGGACAAAAGCGCCTTGATTAGGCGATATACACTTATCCAGGCAGCATTTCATTCTATTGGCCAAAACTTTTGAAATGATTTTATAAGAGAAATTACATAGGCCAATAGGTATGAAATGTGAGACAGATTCAAGCTTATCAATCTTTGGTATAAGTGTAATATTGGTGCCATTGATTTCCTCAAGAGAGAGATTCATATCAAAGAAATCTTTCACCATTTTAACAATTGAGTCACCCACCTTTGCTCCATGAAGATTGGTAGAATTTACGGGAATCCATCCGGAGACTGGAGCTCTTGATCCTCCAAGGCTAAACACTGCAAGACGAACTTCCTCGTGCGTGATGGGCCGGAGCAGGAGATCGTTTGAGACATCATCAATTCTTATCTCTATTGAGTCCATGGCTGTGGCAAGGTGTCTAGTGCCTGAGGGAGAAAATATGATAGTGTAATAATCTGTGAACGTCTCATTAATTGTGCCTTTATCTCGAGTCCACGCTCCATTTCCATCTTTAATGCTAAGGATCGAATTCCTTCTTCTTCTGACAAGAGTAGTAAGATGAAAAAATTTTGAGTTCTTGTCTCCGAACTTAAGCCATGAAATACGTGAGCGCTGCCACCAGTAATTTTCTTCCTGGTCCAAAAGCTCTTCTATACGTCGGAGGAGCTCCACTTCTTCCCTCTTACTTTCCTCAGTTTGGTACCTGTGGCGAATAGTAGCTAGGCAAGATTCCAGTGTATAAATAATCTTTTTACGATTAGGAAAATTCTGTTTACTCCAATCAATATATCCTTCTAAACCTCCTAGCCCTTCAACTATTGGGCCAACTGTAATGTCTACCTGTCCTTTTCCTAATCTTTGATTGGATCTGACATGGGAAACCCATTAGTTTGTACACGTCGACCACCAACTCATCAGAAACAACCGAAGATGGTCATCAGTTTCAATCATATTTACTCTAGAAACACATCTTCAACCTTAGTTTGAATTCCATTGGCAGTTCCAAACGATTGGTCAAGGGTGCTATTTAATTCTTTCCTATTTCCAATGAAATATGTGTTGAAGAAATGCTTTTTTTTTTTCCCGCTGATAAATTATCAGATGTAAGAATTTTTTTGTAATTGGCAGATGGGAACAGCGACCTTCATTTATCACTCAGAACTCATCGGAAAAATGCAAGAATTAAGGGTATTTCCATTAATGGTTATTATCCTTGGTGTTTCATCATTTCCGATGGTCATTACTCAACGATTGTGCTATTTAAATCTCATTGTCGTCATAGTTTTACGGTCAGAGTCAGAAATCCTAATTCTGATCCTCGTCGGAAATATGACATCACCGTCTAGCATGACAATGGAAAAAGTCTTATCATTCCTTGCCCTAAATGGTTCTACAAACACCTGGTGCATTACGTGTAAGGTAGTGAATACTTTTTGGGACATACCGTACAGTACACAAATATGCGTCGTCCTATATCATTCAATGTCGTCCTTTGTGATTCAAAGGTATAATCTCAGTTTGCATCTCTGCTTGATACTGCCATTTTTTAAATCAGTCCTCATACATTTTGAACGTAATATAACATGTTGCAGGGTTATGTGTGCCTTGCTGTCTTGCGTCGTAGAGACGTCATTCAGAAACTTTGTGGAGTTTTCGTTCCAGGATTGTGTTTTGTGTTGTCTCATTTTTCTATGGAACACGGAACCAATCTTATCAACCCAGATCTCAAGATTGTCCTTGAACCTTGATCAAATATGTCAGCGATATTATACCGACTCCCGACACCATATTTCAACCACTACTTCCCTTAGCGGCCACAACATTGGTTGAAACAACTCTAATAAGTATTGGAATGATTTCCAACTTTACTCATCTACTATTGAGTTTAAAATCTTTTAGCATACTGAAATGCCATTCTATCATTTTGCAGATGTTGTTGGACTGATTTCTGATTTTCATGAACTATGTGATGTCGTCGATCAAGGGGAAACTATCTATCAGCTTGATTTTTAGATTATGGATGAGTGGTTTGAAAAAACATTACATTCAACTTTGAACATTCCCCTATTGCTTTAACGTATGTATTAATTGACTTCACATTTTTGTAGTGGCAATTCGTCCCATGTCTGCTTCAGGGATACACCTGCATTTTGGGCACGAGTCAGTTATTCCAAAGTCTTGAACAAAGAAGACGTCGTGGTGGCACTTCTCTTTGTGGAGATGATTAGAGCAGGAGGTTTTATTCTTCCCATTGTTCCAATGGCTTAAATCAATTCTCTTTTGTTGTTTCTACTTTCCTTAAATACAATGTTGTATTTTTCCCTCTGTTCACATTACAGATGGAGAAGTTATCTTTCTAAGTCACTCTGACCTTTCTGAGGCCATTTTCAACCATAACCACCCAGCTGTTGTGGATTTCCGTCTCAAGCTTACTCAAGAGTCCAAGGCAAATCAGATTGAAGTCAATTAATGTAGAGGATCGTCGCATGCTTAAATTTGCATAGTTAAATTTGTGCTTTGTTTTTGGGAACTTTTGGACAATTTCGTCGAAGTGTTCATTCACTTTTGGGACGTCTTTATTTGTTTTGTTTTGGGTGTTTCTTTAGTGTTTTTCATGTAATTTTTGTTATGTCCGTTTACTTTTAATTTCATGAACCGAAATAGTAGTTTTAACTATATTTTGATTCCCTCGATGCAGTTAATATGCTCATGAGAAACGGTGCCTATGCTGACCATCCACTGAGGGTACCGGACTGGGACGTTAAACTATTCCATACATCAAGAGACAACATTGCATGTGCTGATTATTTGGCTATGTCGGCTAATGTGGATGTGGCTCTTATTCCAAATGTTCCCGTTGGCTGCTGTGATATGGTTTTGAGGGACCAATTGGTCTGCTGGTCTTAGTATTGTACCGATTGTGTTGTAATGAGGCTTGGACATTTATGGTCTAGCTCCTAACTTTCCATTTCAATTTGCCTTTGTTATGTAAAAAAAAAAAAAAAAAAAATATTTCCATTTGGCGGAAGATCATCTGTGTGTTTGCACGTTAGCTGTTCTTTTTCTCTTCATTACGTATCAGTTTGGTGTTATCATGGTGCACATATTGACGACGACTTTAGCTCATTTAATATCCTTGAACTGTAAAAGCCAATTTACAATAAATTATTTCTATTACTATAATTTTTAAAACCATGTCACTATATATCTTGCACTTATTTCCAAATTATTTAATGTGCACCTGAATTATTAACTAATATAAAATATTCACACGAACCGGTATGTTCCAAAATGAAGTTATTGCAATTTAACCAATATTCTTAGTGACTCTTAATAGACGCGATGTTTGTCTACAACTTTGATATCTTATATATAACCCAAAAAATTACCTTTATTTTGGAACACGTTGATCAGTTCGTGTGAATATTTTATATTAATCGATTGCTGAAACAATTGATATTAGAATTACATTTAGGAAAAATTAGGATGAAGGACCTGGAAGAAAAGATATTTATGGAAAATGACCATAAAAATTGTAATTATTTAAAAGGACCAAATATAAAAATATAAAATTAAGAGTGCTAAAATGCCCTTAACAAAATTTTCTGCAATCCCTCCTATATTTTCTTTCTCAGCTCATTCTATTTTTAAAACTAATATAAAATTTTAAGTTTCATTAAATTAAAAAATAATTTTCTCAATTTTCATTTTCACAACTTGAATATATATCTATGAAAAGAAATTATGATTCTTCAATTTGTAAAAATTATAATTTTTTTAAAAATAATTTTTTTAAATTAAAATAGAATTATAAAATTTTAATAAAAGTCAAGGTCTTTTATAATTTATCATATTGTTAAACCAAGAAAGTTTGTATGATTTATTTTTGTTTTAGAAGCAGGGTTAAAAATTCATGTAATGTTAATAAAATTTTAAAAAAATCTAATTAACCTATTATATCCTAAAAAAATATGAAATAAATTTATTTTTTATTTTTATAAAATGAGCTTAATTGATATCATCGTTGATAATATAAATCGAAAGCAACTTGATGATATAAATTGGTGAAAAATAAAAATTAAGAAAAATATGAGTTTAACAATTGTTAATTAAATAATATATTAAAAAAGTTATGATATATCATGATGGGCAGTTTTAGTTTTAATTTTAGTTATTTTTTTAATTATAAATCCAAGAGATAATAAGTGAGGTTTGATTAGGGGCAATTTATTAATTTAAAATTTATATTATCATATTCGGTCCTTCTAAGTAATTACAATTTTTATGGTCCTTTATAATTAATATTATTTTCTCTAGGTCCTTTATTTTAATTTTCCCTTACATTTATAGTATTAAGTTGGAATTGATATCTTATATTTAAACCAAAAAATTACAGTTATGGTATTAAATACTTTAATTAGTCATGCACTTGGTAAAATACAATTGTTATCACATTAAAGAACTGAAACTGTCCAGCAAAACTCATTCAAATAAGTGTCCAACAAAAATATAAACATAACGTACAAGTTATATCAATTATCCAAAAACCACGAGTAATCCTTTCCTGAGGAAGTTATTTGCAACTGAAAATTCATTACTCAATCTTTAAAATAGAAAGTCTCTTCATGTTCCACGACCATGAGTTTGTAGTGGTTTTTTTCATAAAAAAACGTGGGGCATTTGGAGAAACTACAACCGGTTACTTCTATTGCGAAACGTCATTTCAACTGCCATATATTTCAGATGCCCATTGCTCCATTGCATCAAACTTGTCGTTTCAGATGTCCATTGCGCCATTATTTAAACCTTTCTCCCCTACCTTCTCCAACAAATACATCCTGTCAACCGAATTAAGAGTGATTCCACTAAACGACTTCCTACATCAGATGGCTAACAAACACGTTTCAAGTATGGGAACTCTAAAAGAAGGCCCTTCTGAAGACATCTTGAAGGTCATCGTTGATCGTATAATCCACAAGTATCAGGAAAGTGGTTGCAGCCGTCATAAACGTCCGACACTTGAACTGGAGTCTGTTGATCTGATTGTATACGACAATATGGTAATTGAATTCTTAATGCATATCTCTTTTTGGGTTTGTCCATTTTGTTATGTAATTTTTTCCTTTTAACCCGTTGTGACATTATCTCTATTTTCTAAAAGATCAATACACGAATGGTCGTTAGAATTCTCTCACTGAAACTTATGAACAAACATTGTTGGAAACTGGTTGAAGGTGGATGTTATGAAATTTCACGTTTTATCGTCCGAGACGGGGGGAAAGCCATTCATGAATCTATCCACATTGTCATAATTAACATGTCCAAAATAGCTCCTACATTCAGTGACGATCTGCCAAAACGTTTCTTCTTACTTCATTCCGTACATGATACGAATTGGTGGGGTCAACCGAACAACCATAGGCTTATTGGTGTGTTTCCTTTAATTGTGTTCCTCCATATAATTTGAAATTTTTTTGGTTCAAATATTTATCTACATTTCGTGTAATTTTATCCAAATGGGTTGACTTACTTACGAGTGCAAATGTTTGCGGTATCTTGAAATCGTTTAGTCCAGTATCTAACTGTATATGTAAGGGTTTATACAAAAAGACACTGACAATGGACCTAGAGGATAAAAGGTTGGTCAACTTTAATTGAACTTTAATATTTGTTTGTCATCATACAACATGTGTATTTTTCACTATATGGGACGTATCATTGATTGGAGAATTTCATTACAGGAAGCATTGTGTTGTCACATGTATCTTGTAGGGACAAGCACTTGAAAGTGCTCTACCTCAATTGGAAAATTTGAACGGACGATGTGATGTTTTTGTCGTTGTTCAGTATGTAGAGATAATGGGGAAAATCGAACAAGGTAAAGAAGAAATAACTTCTTCAATGATCGTTTTCCTCATATGTGTTTTCAACAATTTTGTTCCATCTGTCGTTTATAACTGTTTTTGTTCGTTTGCCTCAAATGCAGGTGTGGAGATTTCTTCAGTCGACGGTGTAACTCGTGTTTTCATAGATCCAAATTTTCCTGAAGTGGCGTCAGCGAAGATACATGAACTTGGGGAATGAAATTGTTTACTTTTTGTTTTTTCTTTTTTGGTTGAACTTTCATTTAGTGCGAACGTATTTTTTTTCCGTGGATGTTATATTATTGTTAAACGGTTCATAGTTTTATAGCAGGCAACATGTTTAGTCTGTTTTGTTTGTGGATTTGCTTCAGAACTATCTGAAGTTGAGTGCAGTGGCTATATTCTTCTTCCCTGCTGTTCCAACTCTTACCAGTATATTTAATGAGTGTTTTATTATCTGCTCAGTATAATAAATATCATGTTCATTTTTTCGTACAGATAGTAATCTCGATGCTATAAGATCATCATTAGCTGTAATTAAATAAGGTGGTTGGAAATACTTTAATAGGATGCTTCCTAATTCTAGAATCAAGTGGCCGACAAAGCGTGGTGCTAATGTTCAGTGTGCTATCGTTTTAAGTCAAACGAAGTTCTTTGTATTATAGTTTCAACATAACAAGCATCTACTAAAACCATATATTTCAAACCCAGCTACCGAGGAAAGACTTCTTCAACCCTATTATGAATTCCATTGGCTATTTCAAACGATCACTCCAGGGTCCTATTTAATTCTTCGCATATTTTCCATGAAATGGTACAATATTTTACCCAGGTTTTATTTCCACACAGGCCTTATAAGATTGAAGAAGTTTTTCCTAATTGGCGGAACCTTTCTGTCACCTTCATCGTAAGTACACTTAGAATTACTGCGTTGTGACATGTGTATGACACATCGACGTCTCAATAAAATTTAAACGACCAGATATTTACACCCTAAAACCTAATAGGGTTTATCTGTAAGTTTTATCGATCAATGACCTGGCTGGTATGCGGAGAAATCACTAATGTCGGTTACACTTCTTCAATCTAACATACCTATTCGTTCAAAAAAGACAGTGGCCGACAACGTTAGTACGTTACGTATCAGTGACCAATGACTAACATATATTTGGCGAATATAACGACAGAGAACTAACGTCAAAGTCTATCACTAGCATATAATAAATGAGACCTAGCGAAAACAATTTTTTATTTTGTTTTCCAATCACACTATTCGAACAGATATCTTACAGCGTTTGTATTTTGGCGCGAAAACCGGGTTAACTTTACCCTGGTTGAACACATCCTCCTAATTGGACTTTGGCGTTATATGTATAGCTGTCAGTAAAACAATTACGTTGTTCAACCTCTACCTGTCCAACAAGTGTAGCACCTTCTGTTCCTTCGTATCACATCTCTTAGTAAGTCAATGCAGTTTTGTTTCCATAACGAAGCCAGCTTTTTTCACGTACTCTAAAACAGCTTCTCTTTTCTAAAAAAAACTAACAGGAAATGAGCAAGACGTACTTATTTGAAGTGGATGATTCTAAGGACACATGGTCGATTGTTGCAAAAGTTCTTCGGAAGTGGGTTGTTAGGAAGAAGGCTGCACCATACCCGATATGAAAGATAGGGATGATACTTGCTGATGAAATGGTAAGTTGTTATACAGTTTTATACATCTACGTAACCATGCTTCTTTAATGAAATGGTAAGTTGTTTTCATTAATTAAAAAAAAAAAAAAGAAATGTGTTTTTAGTTTTATACAATGAGTATATCGATGCAATTAAAGAAGCATCGTTGTGGGTATCAGGCAATTACCTTCGTCACTTTTTCACAAGTATGTTATTAAGTCATTCCTTATCACAACCTGGTAATGTTTGGGAACAGACTAAAGATATCATATGTGAAGATTTGTTATACATCACAAAGGGCAATTAGTTCTTTACAAGTATGTTTTCCGTATTAATTTTTTATTCTAATTTGAATATTTCATTGTTTTAACAAAAACCAAACAAGCCATTTGTTTAAATAATTAAACGTTACCTTTCATGTTGTTGATTTGCATTTTCCAAGTGCCAATAAATAATGGACTGGACTATTGGAAATTGAACAACTTTTGTTATGCAACGGCAAAAGCCTCAATGACTATCCATCGTTGCCCAAGCCAAACGAAGGAAACATGATCGACATGTCTAACCAACTAATACTTCATGAGTTAAACTACAACAAAGAAAGAGAGAGCGATGAAGGTGTTAGGTTGCAAAATCTGATGAATGATGAGCAAAAGGAAGTATTCCATAAAACAGTTTCCTCTGTTTCTTCACATAAAGGTGGATACTTTTTTTTTGCATGGATTTGGTGGTACTGGGAAAACCTTCATATGGAACGCATTGATAGCTTCCATACGATCTAAGGGAGGTATCATACTGAACGTGGCATTCAATGGAATTGCAGCTACTTTACTACCTTCAGGCAGAACTGCGCATTCAAGATTTTTAATTCCTATAGACGTAAATGAAAAATTCTATTTGTCCAATTATTCAAAATTCACCAACTGCAAACTTGATCAAGCCTGCTAATCTAATTGTTTGGGATGAAGCTCCAATGGTGAAGAGACATTGTGTTGAGGCTTTTGACCGAACCTTACGGGACCTAATGAAGACCAATAGTATATTTGGAGGGAAATGTGTTGTCATGGGAGGTGATTTTGCATTCTTCCAGTCATTCCTAAAAGTGGACGAGCTGAGATTGTAGATGCATCTATTAATGCTTCTCCTCTTTGGAATGAATGCAAGCTATTGCAATTAACCAAAAATATGAGACTCAAGTCTTCCACAGACGCAACTGAGCAAGAGAAAATCAAAGCATTTTCTGAATGACTGCTGCTTGTAGGAGAGGGTGTTATTAGATTACCACACGATGGTATTGCAAACATAGCATTACCATCTAATCTGTTACTTCATGATGATGAAAATCCAATAAGGTGTATTGTTGAATCTACTTACCCAAATTTAGTTGAGCGTTTGTTCGAGGAAGATTACCTAAACAACAGGTCTATACTAACACCAACTACGGAACATGTTGATTCCTTGAATGACTACATTTGTTCTTTGTTGCGAGGAGATGAAGTAGAATACTTTAGTGCTGACTCTATAAATGATATAGATCATGCAAATGATAGTATCGATGATCTGTACGGTACAGAATTTCTAAATTCAATTAAATGTTCTGGGATTCCTCATCATAAATTGATTTTGAAGGTGAGAGTTCCTGTTATGTTAATAAGGAACATTGACCAAGCATCAGGATTATGCAATGGTATGAGGCTTCAAATAACACAACTAGGCAAGAACGTTATTAAGGCAAAGGCGTTGAATGGAACGAGCGCATGCCAAGAAATTTTGATACATAGGATGGACATGAATCCATGTGAATCTAAACTTCCATTCAAGATGACTAGAAGGCAATTTCCAATCATCATTTCATTCGCTATGACAATTAACAAAAGTCAAGGACAATCGATGTCAAATGTAGGTCTTTACCTACCAAGTCCAGTCTTCTCGCATGGACATGCTTTATATTGCTTTATCTAGGGTAAAGAGTTTCCAAGGTTTAAAAATACTGATTTTCGGTGAGTTTAATAAGTGTATTGACAACACAATTAATGTGGTCTACAGAGAAGTTTTCCAGAACATTTTTCCACATTAAAAGTTGTATACAAAAAATGTGTAACACTTGAACATTGTAGGACTTTTAATTTCTTTGTAATATCATTTCATCATTTTTTAAGTTTCAATTGTGTTTTTTTAAATGGTCCACAATTAATGTATTGTTTACTAAAACTACATTGTTATTTCATTTATGCCTGAATTGTTCATATTTACAACCAACAACAACTCCACCCCTCCGTGCAACGCACGGTCCGAAGTCTTGTTAATAAGGAATTTTCTCGCAACTATTTAAAGCGAGAGTAAAGCGAGTTATAGCATTAAAGTTTGATGTTTCACCCACAGTCCAGCTATTATGGACCACCTGCATAAAATCATTGTGAGCCGTCCAATAATCCTCAAACCTGAAAGGTTTAATTTTATTAGAAAGAGTGACAGAAGATTTCGTTCCTCATAGCTCGGTCAATTCTTTCTCTGATGGTTGCCTCACCCTCCTCGCGATTGAACCGGGTGAACCACGAACCCGGAAGCCCAAGTCAATAAGGGAGCAATCGGATATAAACTTTTGGAAATTAAGAATTTTCCTGATGGCTCTGGGACTACCCCCCTGTTTTTCTTGATGAGACGTGATGTCATTGAAATCTCCAAGGCAGATCCAACTCTCAGACCTATGGGAGGCAAACCTGGTAATACTTGCATAAACAACAAGTCTTTCACGTTCTGTTGGTGGCCCGTACACGAAGGAGATATAATGAGGAAAATCAAGTGACGGGTCGAACACCAAAGTATGAATGACATTGCTGGATGATAAGATGATGTTCACAGTTGTGGTTCTATCCCAGAATAAGGCAAGGCCGCCACTAATCCCAATAGAGTCAACAATCCACTCTTCTTCAAAACCACACCTTTGTCGGATTCTACTCACGTATGTTCGTTTCTTCCTAGTCTCCATCAAGAAGACTGTTTGGGGTTTTTCTTTATTGCAAACTTCCTTAAGGTTTTTGATTGTCAAGGGAACCCCTAACCCTTGACAGTTCCAAGCTAAGAGACTCATGGCGAACCGATGGCTGCTTGGTGGCAACCATCGGCGTTTTGGGTAGCATCAGGAGTGGACATGTGATTTCCAGTAGAAGAAGTATTGTGGGTATCCAGAGATTGTGATTGGCCGAGAGGAGCATTGAGTGTAAGTCAACTACCTTGGCCTTTTGTTTGATTTTATTTTTTCCACGTATGGCCTTTTTTAGCTTCCTGAAGGTGACACGGTGGGCCCATCTGTGGCAACCTGGGTTCGATCATCTTGTGGATTAAGGGACTCAAGCTCTTGGAAAGTGAGGCGCTTCTTAGTCGGATTAGGGTTCATAGCGTCATCTTCATCAATTAGTTCAAGGCACCTCTTGAGGGTGATTCGATTGAGTCCAGTAGTTACTGCTGTGATCGGTGATACACCGGAGAAAAGAATAATTGCAGTTTGGGCATCTGACTCAGCCACCGGTGATTGACTCTGGATTGATCGGCGGGATGAATTTTGGGCTGATAGGCGCCGTCATTATCGGTGGAATCTGATCTCCATATTTAGTTGGCAAAGGTACATCAGTTACCGATTTTTCAGGGGGCATTGAAGGAGGCGTGATGCTCGGGATCTCAGGATTTGGAGCCGTTGCTGTAGGAATTTCGGTGATTCTGATCCCTATTGACGCGTGCACCTGATTAATAGCATTTAATACCATATGATCGTTGCAGGGGTCGTCGCGATAGGGTGACTGAGGAGCAGATTTCTCGCCGTGGTCTGCGGGATTTCCATAAATGATAGGGCCATCGATTGTCCTACGGCTGGGTTCCTTTTCGGCGGTCGGCACTGGTTTTTTCGGTTGAAACAAAGCTTCATCCCACGTTGTATCATGCGCCACCAACATATCCTCCAATGTTTTAACTTGGGTCGTTCCCAGGCCATTTCCGCATTTGACATCCTCTGCTTCATCTTCAAGGCTTTCAGGTTGGAATTTGCATTGCCGTCTTTGCATGACCAATCCCGCCCACGGTCAGAATGTGATAATCTTGGAGGCGCTCAAATCGAACAGTAACCCAGATTGGGTCTCTTTGAGGACGGGGAACCCAGAAACCTGCCACCAACGGTTCCAGGACATTAACGAGGACCCTGGTTCTAATGAAGGTGCGAGAAATTCGGCCTTGTGTTCTTGGAGCTTCATACATCACAGTCTGACCTACCGCATTTCCCAGCTTAATTGCATTCTCATCATCAAAGACACCATGTGGAAGTCCGTGAAATTGGACCCAGAAGGGGCACCAGTCAAAATTCACTTCTCTGAGGATCATAAAATCATCCCAGTGTTGGATATTCAGCAGGGCTCCCTGGATGGACCACGACCGCCCTTTTAGCACTTTGTTGTAATCTGATTGCCTGCTGAAACAAAATAGGAAGGCGTTCTTTTCTGGCATTTCATGGATCTCTATGTCTCGAACCAGTCCCCATCCTTTTTTGATCATAGAAATCATAATGCCTTTATTTAGGAATTTATCAGTTTCTAGGCGTCCTACCAGAGTACGACCCTTTTGGCCATTGACGAAGGTACGGTGATCCAATTGCACTTCTTTGATGCGCTTGGCCCCATTGCTGTTCTGACCTTCCTCTATTGAGATGGTTAAACAATGGTTGTTGCAGGAATAATGTGACGGAGAGAAGAAGAAAGGTAAAAGGACAGATGCTAGATCGGATGCAGATTGAAGAGGGTGATGGGAGGGATATGCTGGATGGATAGCAGGTAGAGGTGGATGATGGATAGAGTTTGGGAAAATCTCTCACAGGGAGAGGGATGCCTTACACGAGGTTAGAGAAAAGGTTCTCTCAGAGGAGGAGAGGGATGCCAAGCAGGCTGTGTTGTGTTGGGTTAGGTGTTTTGTGTGATATCTGTACTTTAACAATCCCATAAAAAAATATTCTAAATATCAACCACTATGAGAAAGCTACATGGATTTAGTCATAAGCTTATCTCATGTATAATCGAGTGGTATCGCCCTTTGACCTGAGATCATCATGGATTCCTACATGAGAGTTGCTGGTTTTGACCTAGTTTAAAGTCACCTTTGACCGGGTGATGATAAATGCTTGGATCGGGATCAGCGGTTTTCATGCAGAGGAATGTGAATAGCAAAGATGGAATTTATCCTTCACATTTGTAGAGAGATAATATTGGGCCCCTCGATGAGTGAGTCTAAGAAATATATGGTCACACTACGACGGAAAGGAGTTTCCATTTCAATTATTAGACTACTCAAGAATCGAGAAAGTAATGATCAAGAAAATGAAGTTGACATTATCCATGCCTCATCCTTGACCAAATTATCGCGTGACAAAAGGGATGTGACATGATTGTATGATAGGTTGTATTGTATCATCAATCCTCATATGAATTGGGTAGCTGCAATGTCTTGGTAGAGGCCGCTAGCGACTTATGGGTGGTAGAATATTGGCCCGCTGCCAATTTCATGTGGGCCTGCAGGGTCGTACACAAGAATAGTCCAACACGAACAATAGTGTCCAGATTCATTGAATCTTAGATATGTTTAAGATTTAATGAATACTGTATTTAATCTACGATGGATATATATATATATATAATTATTAAATTCGAAATAATATAATAATATTATTTAATAGAGATTATAATATTATTATATAATATTTTTTTTATATTTAATTTATTTGATAAATTAAATATCTAAAACAAATAGAGATATTGTATCTCAAATTTAATTTTCGAATAAAGATATCATATATCTGATTTAATTAGAATTGATATATAGTATCTCAGATTTAATTAAATAGATAGATATCATATCTTAGATTTAATTTATAAAGATAAATTTTAGAGAAAATCCTAGATAAAGCTACTTAAAATAGAAAAATTCTAACTCGGGTTGGTAAATTCAATAAATCTTTAATTGAGTCATCAACCTAATTTAGGATTTTAAAATATGAGTAAAATAACTTTAATACCCTCTCCTCTCTCCTCATTAATGAGTTTTCTTACTCCCTAACTTATGTTTCTCATGTATATATCAAAATTAATTTTAATACAACAAAATATGATTCGTTCAAATATATTAAGTATACCATTATAAGAATAAAAACCTACAATATTTTTAGCAAAGAGTTTATTTTATTAGCATGAACAATTTTTTTTAAGAAAACTTATAATATATGTCACTATAAAAAGGACATATTTTGGTAAATATATTAATTAAGTATGAAGTTTTCTATATTTTTCACACACATATAAATAGTTTTTTTTTTTTTTTGGAAATTTTTATATTGATGTAAACCGTTTTATGAAATTTTAAGTGCATTTTACATTTTTTTTTTTTTTTTTTTTTTTTTTTTTTTTTTTTTTTCCTGAAATATCCATAGAAGTATAAGAAATTTAAACGTCGCTTTTTTAAAAAGATAAATAATATTATTGATTTATATTAAAGAATTAAAAAATTGAAATTGAAATATTAACTAAATTACTATATAAAAACTTACATTTATGTGTTAAGGAAAATTATTCTGGTTTAGGTTAATATTAGTAAAAATAACTTTTATTACAATTCAATTTTGCAAAGGGTGAAGTTGGAATGAGATATGCTTTTTTTTTTTTTTTTTTTTTTAATCTCACCCGATAAAAATAACAACTTTCTTTTTAAAAAAAAACCTCACATTTTTTTTTTTTATCATTAATACAATTAATTGACTTTCAATTAAAATATATTTAATTGATATCAATGATACTATCCTTTTATGTAAAGTCATAAAGTAATAAATACTCTTTTAAGAGATGAGAGAAGAAAGGTTGGAGAAAAGAAAGGAGAGACATTAAATTTATTTTACACAGATTTTGAAATTCTAAATTGGGTTGATGACTTAATTAATGATTTGTGGAATTTACCAACTCAATTTAGAATTTTTCTATTTTAAATATTTTTATATGGGATTTTTCCTAAATTTTAATTCGGATTAAATAAATAGATTTGATTAGATCTATTGGATATAATTAATATATTATTTTAATCCAAATTAATATTTCAAGATTAATAGGGATTAATTTTGTATATATAATACGCCTATGGGGTTTTGACAAAAACATAGGGACATTTTGTGAGTCGTATTAGAAAAGCGGCGAGAAACCCTAGAGAGAAAAGGAGAGACGTAAAGTTTGAAGGCGCTAGCACTCTGCTGCCCGTGTTCGAGTGTTGTTTGGTGTGGATACCGGTAGAGGGAGTGGATTTGTAGAGTCGGCTCCTGTTGATCGAATAGGTAGCCCACGGGTTCAAATTTGAACGAGACACAAACCAATTCATAAAGGTATGATTTGGTACTTTTCTAACTTGATTTAAACGCCCTTGATAGATCCTCTCAAGGGATATGTAAGTTTTTAAAGGGATGAAAATCCTTACTATGGCTAAGATTATGATTGTGTTACTATGAGGGGCAAAAACTATCAGTTCAGACATGGATGCTGAATGTCTATACATAGCTTTGTGTGAGCTCGTAGTTGTTAATTAAGGACCTGGCTTAGGTCCTTTACCTTCTAACATCCGTTGCCCTGAAATTGTGCCGTTTTGGAGCAGTTTGACTCTCCTGATCCCTTTTTTGCAAAGACGCGTGAAAAAAGAGATTCAAAACAACGGGGCAAAATTTTACGGCCACCCCAATTAAATAATTACCGGAATCAAAGGGAAAATATCTGATAAATTGGAAGAGGATCTTCTCCTCATCTTTGTTCTCTTTTCCTCTCATTAACTCATCTGGGTCATTGATTGAGAAGAGGAGAGAGATTTTAAAGTAGTATTGTGATTGATTGGACAGATATGATTCAGAGATGATGAGGGATAATGAGAAAATGATTAGGAGAGAAACCCAACCCTAATAAATTTGAGAGATCTTTCTTGGTCAAAGAAGATGAAAGATCTTTAAGATAAGTAGGTACTAGGTAGTTACAACTTACCAGATAGAGTATGAACTTATTGTGCATTCTTCTCTCTCGCCCTCTCTGAACTTATTTTATATATATAAAGGCATAAAGCTATAAATTCAAGGTTTTTTAATTTCAGATTCAGATACTAATTGTTATTATAATTACTATACAGATTTACTGTTTTTCATTTAAATTATAATTTTTATATTTTCATTTTTTATAATTATTTTTTATATCTTTTTTATTATATATTATATTTAGTTTTTTATTTATTAAATGTACGTGACTATAACGATACCTAGTTAGATTTAAATTATCTTCAGTCCTATTAAGATTTATCTCTTCCTAATGATAATAGGAGTTATCCATTCGTAATAAATCATATATATTTTTGTGTCTATATATAGACACATTCCTCTTCTTGAGTACTCCACAAGAGAAGTTTTATTAATGATGCAAAAATACATTCCTACCTTATTTGTAACCACATAGTCACTTTTGCACCTAAAAAAAGCACTTGCTACTGGGCGTTCCTCTGACGAAAGCACACGTATATTTTTACACCTTAACCCAAGAAGCTAGCTTTCTTGTTGGCCTACATTCCTACCCTAACTGAAGAATTTTGAAACTCATAATAGAAATAATAATAAATAGCATTCTTCTAAAATCCCAAACATGATAGATAAGATCACAAGAATTTAAAAAGAAGAGAAATTGAGAAGAGAAATTGACTTAGAGCCCATTTGGATCCTCTTATTATTAGCTTAAAAGCTACTTTTAAGCTAAAGCTAAAAAAAAAAAGAGCTTTTTTTTTAATAAAAAAAAACTAATAAGCTATTTGACAAAAAATTTATCATCAGCAATTTTTCTAATAAAAATTATCATAAAAGGTATATTATAATAGGGTGGTGGCGGCAGCGATGAAGGTGGTGGTGGTGATGACGGTGGTGATGGTGATGACGGTGGATGGAGGTGGTGGTGGCGGTGGTGGCGGCGATAGTGGTGGCAGCTGCAATGGTAGCGATAGCAATGGTGGCGGTGGCGTAGTGTTGGATCAAAAGATTACGGGTTCTCTTTTCTTTCTTTTTTTTAAAAAAGAGCTTATAAAAAAGCTCCTATGATGAGCTTATTTTTAAGCTCTTTTTTTTCATTATAAAATAAGCTCTTATAATTATAAGAGCTTTTGTAAAATTTTATTTGGCCTAGCTTATACTTATAAGTAGAAAATAAGCTAAAAATAAGCTATGTCAAACAGACACTTAGTCTTAAGTTTATATGTGCTTTTTCACTCTCTAAAACTTCTTCCATATGATAAAGTTATTCAGATTCAAATATTAAGTGTTATAGTATGATGAAAACATACATAAAGGAAAAGCATTAATTAGAATCCTAATATCATCATTATAGATGTTGGAGAACCTTTTTCTTCTTTTTCATGGGAGATGTTGGAGAATTTGGATAGGCTCTGATACTATATTAGAATTTGAAGAATTCAATAATAGTTAGAGGCTATTATTATTTTTCCTCATTTTTAATATAATCCTTCACATTCTAAAGATAGATATATTCAACTCATTTTTAATTGAAATCTGTAAATATATGTACATGTTCCGTTTTCTTAATTGGTTAAGTTTAAGTAATTAAATAGGTACTTAAATGAGATTAAGGTTTAGATTCAAATATTAATTAAGTGTTATTATAATCGTTGATATATTGTTTAGTTTTTATATTTTCCATTCTTATTTTATTATTTTATTCTTATATGTTATAATAATCTTTTTATGGTGCAGCGCGGATTGCAATTCCCACGACCATGACTGATTCACGAGCGCCCAAGAGGATTAAAGCTACCACTACTTGTGAGGAAAGTTCAAAGTGCATAACTTATTGCTTGCCAAGAGAGATATTGGTGGATATTGCTTCTAAAGTAGCATCTCAATCACTTGCCGATCTCTATCACCTTAAACTAACTTCCAAAGAGATGATGAACATCACAGATGACGACTATGTATACAAGCATGCTTATCTGGATAGAGTTCCTTTCATGAGAATCACAAAAATCCCACAAGAACTAGATTCATTCTTAAGGCGTTGCAGATCAAGCGGTAACTTAGAATCCCTATACAGACAAGGCATGGAAGATTACTTCTCGAACAATGAGCTTTACGAGAAGGGGTTGGGTATGGTACGTATGGCTGCTCAAAAAGGACACGAGAGATCAATGTACGCATTTGCCATGATTGTTTTGATGAGAAGAGGTTTTTTTGGGCTAGAAGAATTAAAGGAGGCTTTGGGATACTTGAGATTCTTAAGGAATCACAAGTGTGTACTTAGGTGTAGGGACGAGGTTGCAGAATTAGTTTCATGTTTGGAGTTGAATATGCGTTCTGATCCTGAGATGATACCAAGAATACGTCTCTGTAGCAATGTTCCATGCACAAATACATGGAGATCTAGAATTGGAAGTGTGTGGTTGGAGACTGAAGACGACGATGACAATGATCCAAACATGTGTGAAAATTGCAGGTGGGATCATGAAGTTGATGAATTTTACGAAGATGCATTCCTTAATATATATGGATAAAAAATCATGAAGTTCAAGAATTTTATGAAGAGTGCATTCCCTAAGATTAAAGGACTAAAAGTGTACTTATTAAGATTAAACAGACACTTTAGCTTCTTGTTTTTTTTTTTTTTTTTTTTTTTTTTTTTAACAGGCGTTATATTGAATTTCTTATAGTCATTATCTTATAAAAAATTAATTTTAAGAATAAAAACCAGGATAGGAAAACTTGTGAATCGCAAAAAATTTGAGTTCCTTCTCTTTCCACCTTTATCATAAGTTTCTTCCTTAATCTTTCTAAGGATTTTGGGGCTAAATGGAACCCTCTGGGCCACTATGTGCCTATTTGGCCTAACTTATTTTTCGTTTATCTTCTACTTATAAGTATAAGCTAGGCTAAATAGGATTTTACATAAACTCTTATAATTATAAGAGTTTATTTTACAATAAAGAAAAAAGAGCTTAAAAATAAGCTCCTCATAGGAGTTTTTTTGTAAGCTCGCTCTTTTTTTCATAAGCTCTTTTTAATTTAAAAAAAGAAAAGAAAAGAGAACTCGCAATCTCTCGATTGAACACTACCGCCGCCGCCATCACCCCACCCCCACCGCGCTTATTTTGTCAAACTATTTTATTTAATTTTTTGTCAAAACTTTTATTTAATTTATATAATCACAAAACAGCTTTTAGTTTTTTTGAAAAAGCTCTTTTTTTTTAGCTTTAGCTTAAAAATGGCTTTTAGCTTAAAAATAAGAAGATTCAAACGGGCTCTATATATATATATATATATCATTTGTTTAATGTTGCATTGTTGTTTTGGTTTTTGCACAATGAGTTTTTTTTTTTTTTTTTTTTTTTTCCTTAAAGAAGGAAATGATAAAATTTTTGCATCTTCTGCTCAAAAACTTTCGGAAAGGAGGGAAATTTACCAGAATTCCTCTAGCCTATGGAAGTTATATGCTTGATTTTCCTCAATTATAGATTCAATCGATCATTGAGCTTGATTGAAAATTTAGCCCAAAAAAACCAAAAGGGAAATTTCAATTAAATCAAGCTAAAATAATCAAAACTGCCCTAATGGTAAGTAAATGGGTTTGATTGAGTAATAATCGCATAATATCATGGGGACCTAACGTTATGGAGATTAAGATAATAGGATTAGATAGGAATAAATAGAAATTAAGAATAAGGATGAGAAGAAGAGTCATTCTAAGAACATAACCATCACTTAAACCACTATTAGGATTTCATCCACAAGTTGCTAATTTCTTTTGACAGCTATTCCCAAAGATCGTGAATTACTAATCATTATCAATTAGTGCTCAATTCCTTCCCACGTCTGTGGCCTAAAAATACCATATATTTAATTAAATGGTTGTCAATCATAAAATCAATATGAAGAGTCTTACAAAATAAATATAAATGTTAAGTAGCAAATCTGTCCCGGAAGTATAAGCTCAAAGAGCAATGTTGCTTTGAAGTTTTTCTTGTTTCAATGTTTCTCAGAAGCTTTAAAATGTGGCAATAATGTTGCCCTATTCCATTAAAAAACTAACGTTGACCGTCAAAAAATTAACGTTGATCTTTAACTTTTTAACATAAATGGGTAACATTACTAGGTTTTAAAACTTTGCAGAACAGGCAACATTGAGACAAAAACTTCTAGAACAAATTTACTATTTAACCCTAAATATAATTTAGCTCACCATTAGGCGACATCCTTGCCCCAACAATTATATAAATTCTAAAACTTTATACAATTGCCGATCTCTATGTCCGCTCAAACATAATCATCTACGTAGTTGTGAAGGATGTGTTCCTGATAGTATCGACATCAATCATATATTAAGCAACACGCTTTTCTTTTTTGCAATTTCCAAATATATTCCTTGAACACACATTCTTGTAACTTTTAAATCTATCCAATGAAATTAAAAATATCCTTAGGACTAGTAACAAAAATAATCCTTTGCTTACTATTATTATACACTTTAAATATCATTTAATTTGTCATTGTATACATTTAAAAAATTATAATTATTTCGTTATATTTTAAATAATTTCTAATATATAATTAGTATATTTTTTTCATCAATATGTCGTCACTAATAATAAAGACTCATTTTGGCTATTTTTTTTTTTTTTCATGTAACTTGTAAACGCACCCTTTTTTAAAAAAAAAAATCTACATTTTAAGTCTTAAATTATATATATATATATATATATCACTTTTAGAACTTATTGTGTTCTAATTTATAATTTATTTTAAAAAATTGATGAAGTAATTACTTTTTTTTTTTCAGTCACATCTTTATTTTTTCCAACTTTTTCCATACGAAAGAGAGGAATGGGGAGAAATACTTGTGAGACTTACATTTAAATAAACATATTTTTTAAAAGATAGAGTAATTTTAGGGTTTAATGTTTCGCTTTTTGCTTGAGAAACATTTTTTTTTTGCCACATTTATATAAAAGTGAGTGGGTCTCATTATAAAGAGAAGCAAGAGAAAAAATATTATTGGGACCCATTCAATTTTATGTAAGTGTGATAAAAAAATGTTTTAAAGAAAAGTAGAAACATTAAACCTATAATTTTCAGAGGAAATCTACCTCGGGCCCAAATTAGCAAAAAAATTATCAAAAAATGCCCAAGAAAAATTCAAATGTAAAAAAAGGCCTAGGGTATTTTTTGGTATTATTTTATAGAATGTTAGTTGTTAACATATAATCGATATAGTTGTTAAGCGATACCAATTTAGTTGTTAACGGAATTTAGTTATTAGGATATTGTTGTTAATCTTTATTGATTTAGTTGTTCATGGTCTATTGATATTATTGTTAACATTTATGAAATAATATCGAAAAAAGGCCCTAAGGCCTTTTTTAATATGTGACTTTTTCTTAAGTCTTTTTTTATATTTTTTAACTAATTTGGGCCATGAGATAGATTTTCCCTAATTTTAATTAAGAACATCAAGTAATGTTGACTAACGTGATTATTTATACAAATTATTTGAAATTAAAAAATTGATTTAAGAACATCTATGATGATCGTGGTACACTATAAAATAATGTTACAATATTATGTCGTGTCCGCATTAGCTTACAACGTGACAAAAGGGATGAGCTGGACGATAATTGCTTATTAAGCTATCACATGAATGACTCATCTTTCACTAATTATTTTAAATTCAAATTTTCCATCATTTAAGTATTTAATTATTATATGACGATAGCATTTTCAAATTTAATAACGTTGGTGGTCAGCAAGATGAGTAATTGAGCATGAAGTTACTATTCCGTTACGTTTAAAACCGTCCTATTATGATGGGTCAATTGCGTCGTTGGTGAAAGGTTAATTTTTCTGGCGTCATTGCCGCCCGTTATACTCTTAAATTTAAATTTGATATTGATATGTTTGTATGCTTATGTTTAAATTGTAGCACTCTGATTATTAGAATAATTAACTAATTTTTGCATTTCAATTATAGTCAAATAATTAAATATTTTTAAATTGATAAAATTTTTCAAATTTACTATTATTAATTAAATTTCTCTCTCTGGCTTAATAAATCAATCTCTTCTTTCGTTCTCATTTTCAAATGAGGAAGGATAAGGTTGTCAATTTACGGATTATAATAAAATCATGATAATAATATAAAATCGTATCGTAAACTGTAAGAATTTACTTTATATCAATATTAATAATTAAATAATTAAAAATTAAAATATAAAAATTTGATTTAAATATATTTTAAATTAAAATTATTGAAATCAAATCAATCAACAATCATACTTTATCATAGGTTATAAATATTTTTTATAAAATTCATATATAAAGTCATTGAAATAAAATCAAATTGATTAAAAAAGTTAACTCAAATTTAAAAGTGAGTTAATATAGTTTTGTAAACTAGAAAAATAAAACGATAAATTTAATGTATAAATAGGAAGAGAAGTGAGTTTGATCTAGTTTAAAAAAATAGTTTTGTAAACTAGAAACATAAAGCGGTAAACTTAATGTATAAACTAAATTTACTTAGGTAAAAGTTTAAAAATGACTATACGATTTTGATAAAAATTTCGAAAAAAAAAACGAGTTTGACAATAATGCCAATAAGAATTGAATATAGGTAAAATTTGAAGACAATTATTAATAACATTTATAAAGATAAAAAAAAGAGATTTATAATTAAAACGCCCTTCTAAAAATCGCAAACACCCTTTTTTTCTCTCCCCCAATCTCAATCTTGTTAGTTTGACTTTTTTGTATTTCGGGTGATATAGATGAAACCATCTAAATTTTATCCACCGAAAGTGGTATAGATATTTTGAAAATTACGGTTCAACCCTTCTCTCCCCCCAATCCCAATCTTACCTATTGGGCTTCTCATCTCTAATTTCTTAATTTTATGTAATTTTCAAAACTATGTAGGCCCTTTTCTATAATTTTTTGATTCTTTTTTGTTTAGGATAAAATTTTTTACCGAGTCATCTTTACTTTCTTGTCGTGATATAAAATTTAATTTAGGTCATTATACCTTAAAAATACAAAAAAAATACTCAAACTAGCGATCAATGTGTATTTTTTGTTCCATTTTTGTAATCATATAACCAAAAAATATTTGTTATTAGGTGTACTTTTAAAAAAACCACATGTATATTTTTTATTAACCCTTTATAATAATAATGAAAAAATGAGGTATTAAATTAAAAAAATATAAGAAAAATTGCTTCTGGTGCGTTGGAAAAAAAAATTGTGTATATAAATTGCCTCTGGGAAGAAAGAGAGATGCAATTCAAAATGGAGAGAGCATCAGCTAATCAGCAAAGCGTTAAGAATAAGATTGAGGGGTGAGAGAGAAGGAGTGGCCGTTACAAAAGAAAGCAACAAGCAGAAGCAAACAGAGACTGCAAGGCTGTTACGCGTACTGTCTCCTTAAACTACTCCGTTTCGACGCGCTTTGTTGCTTCCTCTTTTCGTTTCTTTCGCTCATCTAGAAGATTCCACCATCGAGATCGTCAATTCCATTCCTCTCTCAAGGAGCCTACTTTGCTGATTCCAGATACACAGGTCATTATTCCTTTTTCTCTTATTTGGTTTGACTTTTTGTGGGTTCTCGTCTTTTTTTCCTGGTTTATTTGAATTTCTTTTGCTGCCTCTGTGTTTTTTAATTCTATCTCTGTATGCTGTCTCTTCTCAGATCCTTGATGCGATCTTTTTTGTTTTCAATTGTATCCTGATTTGATGACCGTTGGGGTTGTAGAAAAGGGAGGGATTTATTGTATTTTGTAGTGATTCGTTCTTGATCTGATTTGAGAAATGGTCTTTCTTTTCTTTCTTGGTTCTTATTTTGTCTGAAGAGAATTTCTGTATGTGTTGTGGCCTCTTCTTTAATCTAGTAGGTATGGTCTTTTCACAATCGTGATTGGTGACACAGTGTATGATTTAGTTTGAAGGGTATTCTTTACCTTAACTACTAAGATGTATTTGTGATTGAAAATATATCCCCTCGAATTGAAAAGCTGGGCATTGTAGCATCGCTTAAAATCAAAATTTGCTTCTTTCATAGGTGGAACATCTGTATCTTACGGCATTAGCTTTAGAGTTTTGTTAGGAAAAAAATATATTTACAATACACGCACAGCCTGGCACTGTCGTGATGGCATATATATAGTTACGCGATTCTCTCTCTCTCTCTCTCTTTTTTATCATTAGCACTTTACTCAATTGAGAAGTTAAATGTACCCTTTTTATTTCTTTGAGATCACTGAATTAGAGGGGAAAAAATCCGTGGTTGATTGCAGGGAATTTCTCTTGAAATTGCTTGGATGGAAGGTGGCAGTGTATTAGATTGATGTACAATGCAGAGATCTCGTAAAACTCTTCTGCAAAGAAGAGCTTCAGAGAAGGCTGCTGGCGGAAGAAGCCATTTGTATAATGTTTCGCTGTCCTTGGTTTTTATTCTATGGGGGCTAGTATTCCTCTTCAGCTTATGGATCAGTCATGGTCATGGTTTCAGAGGTGCCTTCGATTTTTTCTTTTGCTTTTAATCTTGCCTCTGCGGACTGTTGTGAATTATGATCCTTTTCTTGTCACTAGGTATCAGCTTTGAAACATACATGATGGAATATTGCGTAATGTTCTAGCTTATCTTAGCTTGTTGTCTAATGTGATCATGAGAGACAACATATCCAAGTATTTTTGTAGAAAGTGTAGAATACATGATGCTGTTAATCTTCAAAATAGATCTCATGGCTTGTAAATGAGGACTGGTAAATAGAATTTTGTGATCAAGTAGACCAAACTTGTACTGCAAGTTGAATAACTGAAATAATAGAACTTAGGAAGCTCACGAGATCAAATCACATACCTACATGACTACGCACTTGACTAATAATCCCAAACAGTGGAATTTCTAATACTCCTGAAGGAATAATATTTCCATCATATCAAAAATTATTTTAATTGCATCCACGTTATATGTTTTATTTCCAGTTTAATTGGCAATGGTATCTCTAGAGCACACATTTCCCCCTTTAAGGCTACAGTTATTTCCCTTTAATTGGACTCGGGGAGAACTTTCTTCTTCAGTGCAAACTTGTGTGGGAAAATTTTCCTGCTCCATGGCTGAACTTATTCTTACCAGTCAATTTATCATCTTTGGATGTAGATGGATCTGAAGAACTTCCTTCTGGCGAATCAAATTGTAGTGAAGAAAACTGCAAAAATGGTGAAAAGTCCAAGTCTATGATTGAATATTTCATTAAAGAAACAGATGCTTACCATCCTTTTGATGCTACCTGCTTGAGCAGCGCTAAAACTGATGCCTTTAGTAATGATTCACATCCTGCTGATGAAAGCAACGAATATGCTTCACCTGATGAGAAAGAAAAGTTTGCATCTCCTGCCAGAGAGCAACTAGGAGTCAATGTCTCTGAAACACAAGAAAATAATTTATCCAAAGCTGATCATCTGTCTCAGACTGTGCCTCTTGGTCTTGATGAATTTAAAAGCAAGGCATTTGTTTCTAAAACCACATCTGGCACAGGTCCGGCTGGAAGTGTAATACATAGAGTTGAGCCTGATGGTTCAGAATTCAATTATGCATCAGCATCTAAAGGGGCAAAAGTTTTGGCTTCTAACAAAGAATCCAAAGGAGCATCTAATATTTTAGGAAAGGACAAAGACAAATATCTTCGAAATCCATGCTCTGCAGAAGAAAAATTTGTCATTATAGAGCTTTCAGAAGAAACCTTAGTAGATACGATTAAAATTGCCAATTTTGAGCACCATTCTTCTAATTTAAAAGAGTTTGAGCTCCACGCCAGTTTGGTCTATCCAACTGATGCTTGGGTGAAACTTGGAAATTTTACCGCATCAAATGTGAAGCATACTCAGACTTTTGTTCTTTCTGAGCCAAAATGGGTGAGATATCTCAAGTTAAATCTTCTAAGCCATTATGGTTCAGAATTTTACTGCACGCTGAGCGTAATAGAAGTTTATGGTGTGGATGCTGTTGAGAGGATGCTGGAGGATTTAATATATCAGCAAGATAGTCCATTTCATCTGCGGAGGGCAATGGTGAAAAGAGAGCAGCATCACTTCATCCAAACCCTGCTGAGGGTGAAGATGTGCAGCAAAATACATTGAGAGGGACAAATTCTGAACCGGATACAGAAATCTCTTCTGTAAACAATGAAGTTGTAAATAGTAATGTGCCTGATGGTGTTGAAGAAATACGCCACCAAGTTGGCAGGATGCCTGGAGATACTGTTCTCAAGATTCTGATGCAGAAAGTCCGTTCTCTAGATTTGAATTTGTCTGTTTTGGAGCGATACTTGGGGGAATTAAATTCTAGATATGCCAATATTTTCAAAGAGTACGGCAAAGACATTGGGGAAAAACATAAACTATTACAGAAGATCACAGAAGACATTAGAAGTCTCCTTGACCAACAGGATGCTATAGTACGTTAAACTCATCCTGGATAATGATTTCATTATTCATAGTACAAAAAATTCACTATTCAAATTCATATTCATGTTGGCAATGATTTATTGCTCTTGCAGACCAAGGAAACCAATGATCTGCAGCGATGGAAGGCCCAGTTTTCTAAGCAGTTGGATCAGCTTGTCAAGGACAATGCTGTTCTGAGGTGAGAGTTTGCAATCATTTTTTGAATGCTTGTTTATGGGTGTAATATAAACATGACCATCGTAGTAGTAGTGTACGTATAGAATAATTCCCTTTATCCATCTTTCTCCTCTTCCCAGCTCCTAATATATCCCTTATATTGAGATGAAAAAATGAGTTATAGGACATTTCTTTGCCAAGGATATTCGTGCAAACAACCGATTTGGATGCAGCTTTACTGTTTTTCAATTGATGTGATATAATGTGTTGATCTATGAAAATTGTTAGAATAAATGTTAAATGATATTGGGCCTGTTTGGAGCAGTGTTGGGAGGTTTATTTTTAAAGCCAAATGATTTTTATTCGTTGCTAACAACCCCGCCACTTCTACCATTATCAATCCAAACACAAATCATTATTTACAACCCGACTTTTTTGGCAGTGCTATAATTGTACTAGCCAGCTGCCCATTTGTGCTAACAACCAATTTGGCAGTGCTATAATTATACTAGCCAGCTGTGTTATTCACTAAGTTTACATAATTTTGGTGATCTGAAGATCCCACCAGAACTGCCACTGCAAGTCAGTGATCCCATGCACGTTCCTCTCTTTTCCTTGCTCACTAGCTATTTTCCACTTTCGTATAGATGGGGATCAAAGTCATCAAACTTAGGTGTAATTCCTTTTATCTTTGATATTGAGTTTATTAAGTTAAACATGACAAGTATACAATTCTCTTGGAATGCCATGACAAACATATAACTTAATTGAAAATCCAATAATTGTTTGCAAAAAATCGTAGTTATTATGACATTATTAGAGAATCATGTAGTGGCTCCTGTCTCGTTTACTTGAATTTATTTTGTTCTTCCACTTGTGGGCAAAACATTACGAAAGAAGTTCTTTTTGGGCCTGGATACATTTTGATATGACTAATGCTTGTCAAGACATTATAATCATTTTATGGTCTTCATCTCTAAATGCTATTACTGTATCATAAGTGAAAATGATTCATCTGCTATTCTTTTAAAATGCAGAGCTGAGGTTGACAAAGTGCAGAAGAATCAGAGGTCTTTGGAGAACAAGGGCATAATTGCGTTTTTTGTGTCCTCCATATGTTTACTAATAGCTATAGTGCGGCTGTCTGTGGATATAACAGTGAGTGTGTATAGAATAGTGATGAGTGTTGATAGAACAGATAAATCTGGGAAATTTTGTGCTACTAGCTCTTCCTGGTTTTTACTTTTATTAAGTTCTAGCATCATTATTTTCATATTAACTTCATAATAATTTATTTTGAGATTTTGTGGCCAGATTTTGGATTTCTTCAGTTAAATTATAATTACAGCTTCCAATTAATTACCTGGGATACTCTTGAAGCAACATTTTCTCATTCTGTAGTTTGATAGCGATATTGTCTTATTGGAAATTAGAAAGTTTATGGCGAAGTACTGGAATATAAACTTTCACCATTTATTATGAGAGATTGACTGGTTGGCTTGCAAGCTTGTAGGACAAATTCATTCTTTATCAACAAGAGAGATGATTAAAAGATAAAAATAACACTTTAAGGTCTTTATGAAGGTAAGACCTTTAATTATTAGTCTTGCCTATGAGGCTAATTATTTGAATATATGGTCCCAGACATTTTATTTTTTCTCCAATGAATATGTATATATGCTTCAGCATTCTCTTTTCCCTAAGAATTCAAATCATGGATAATAAATGTAAAAATATAAACAAAACTGGAGTCAAGTGAAAAAAAAAGAAAAAGAACATTTGTTTTTCATTTTTTAACTTTAGAGGTTAAAAAGAGGTGTGAATATAGCGCCTCTTATGTAGAAGGCTATTAGTGAGCAAATTAACAAATTAACATAAATAAATCAGAATTGATTATGAAATATTTATTTTAAAAGAGTAAAAAAAAAAAAAAAAATAGAATGTGAATTTCACGCATTTTGGTAGCATTTTTTTGGCTAGCAAAAAGAGTTGTATTCATTAGGTAGATGAGCTTTTAGAGGAAAAAAAAAGATTCAGTGAGAAAAAAGTCTAGTTGGAGGTTTTTAGAGGTGTTTGAATTGACTTATTTTACTAGATTATACCCAAAAAGTAGCTTTTTCGTTAGGGATGCTTGGAAGGGAAGCCGCTATGAGCTTCTGTCTTTTCTACTTTTTTTCCATCACATGGAGGGAGAAAATAAAGAGAGAGAAGGGACAATTTTTTCCCTAGAAATATCTTTCTTTTGTTAATTAAGGACTTTTATTATTTATTAATTTTTTAATAATAAGTTAATTTAATAAAAAATTTACATTTTTATTTTTATTTTCGATTACCACAATATATATAACTAATACTAATATAGTATTCAATAAGATTCATTTTATTTTACATTTCAACTAATTTTTCAAATAATAACTCAAACACATCTCCGTTGGGGAAAAAACTACTTCTGTCATTATCAATCCAAACACAAATCACATTTATAATTACCGCTCCTACCGCCAACCCGAATCACATTTAAAATATATTAATATTTCATAGTCAATTCACATACCAAAGAATTATATTGTTTTATTAATTTTATATTGCATATTGATATATTTTTTTTCAGAACATATTGATATATTGATTCTTACAATAAAATAAGGTAGTGAATAATTCTTTTACATATAACATATATTGTTATAGGTTTTGTTTGCCCGGAAAGATGAATCTATTTATATTATAAGGCTATAGCAGGCTCATTCTCTTGTGAACAATAATGGCCTCATAATTTTGGGCTAATTTGTTATTATATGTATTCAAAAAATAAATAAAAGAAATCATTTTGCCATATGGTGCACTCAACTTTTTCATGCACAGCACATGGAAAAAAATCTAATTAACGAGATAGATTGAATGACTTACACTACTTTTAAAATTCAAACACTCATAATATTTAGGGAGAATCATGAGGTAATCACCCAAAAAAAGTCTTACTAGTGACTAGCATGTAATAAAAATTAGAAATGATAAGTCTTAAGTGATTACATTACTATTGAGATTTTTGGTTATTATTACATTGCTTGTTTGGAATCTAAGTGATTCTCCCTAATATTTGTCCTCTATTGAACAATTTAAGAACCAATAAAAAATCTTCAATTTCTGAAGGAAATCTATTTCCCAAGCTATCAACAAACAAACAAACAAGGTTATATACCATTTCCTATTTTAAAGAATCCATTCCGGTTAACCACATGACACATCTCAGCCTGTCTAACGTTTCCTTTCTAAATCTTCATTCACATTTATAACAAGAATTATCATAACGGGAAAAAAATCAATATACTTCCAAATTCTGCAAAAGTTCAACTTGCTTCATGTTTCCCAAATTGCAAAAGGAAGATAACCGATCGAAGGAGGATAGGTAATGCGTCATAAGAAACCTGAAAAGAAATGTTTTAAAAAGAGCATTAGAATAAATTACTCATGGAAAACAAATAGGAATAGAGAGAAATGAAATGGGAGAATAGATTGTTCGACCATGAAAGAACTTTGTTGTGAAGAATTCAAAATCAATGGTGCATAATGGAAGGTGCAGAGAATAGAACTCAAAGGAATATATCTATATTTTCTTCATTAATATTTATAAAAAAAAAAAAAAAAAAACCTTTTAACTGGAAATTATGACAGATAAAGTAGCTAAATCTTAAGTTACTAAATTTTGTATTCAAGAAACATGTACCCCTCTCATTCAGTAATTCAGAACATGTTTTTGCATCATCAAAGTAAATTCTTCATCATCATGAATATGCATAAACAGACAATAAAAACATGAATCATGAATGTCTTACATGAATTATTCTCTTGACATCATCATCATCCCTCTGGGAAGCTGCCTCTACTGACAATAAATTTACACCTACAATACGAATGTAATTCCAATTATATTATTTCAAATTCAAAATTTATGAAAAACAAGGAATTATTCCCTAGCTGAGACATCTTTGTGTTCTGCGAGATTAGTTGCATTATTATACTTCTTGCAAGCGAATTGAAATCATCATGGACACCGGTGTTGTTAAAATGTAGAATCTACGTAGAAACGGTAAGGGTGAGCAAAAACGTAAAATCGGAAAACGTAAACGAAACGTAAGAGTTTACTACGTACTACAAAAAAAAAAAAAAAAAAAAAAAAAAAAAAAAATCAACATATATAAAACCAAAACACACCAATACATTAAAGTCATCACAAATTTAAGTCTAAACACTCAAGGAAATAATTAAGTTCGTAATTTAATGTGATTTTTCATAATTAAATTAGGATTCTTAATGCATTTTCTTGGAAAGTGTAGTTATCCCCAAAAAATTTTCAAACTATTTCAGTTTAGTCCCTCCTTAGAACTTTGAATTCTTGCATTTTAGTCGCTTGGTCAAAACGCACGTTTTGACCAAGGGATTAATTAGGTTGTCATCTTCATTCGAGGGACCTGAGGCAGACCCGATCACCCGAAGATCACAGAGCGCTGCAAGGTGAGAAGCGAGAGAGGGGCGAGCTTCGACCTTCGATCCTTCCTTCCTCCACATTCCTCTAAGTCACTGCTGGCCTCCACCTCACCACCATCGCCGTCGGCGACCTAAAACAGAGGGGCGAGAACTGCAAAATCTAGCGACCACCAACGCCACGAGTTGACACGCCGTGTCAACCAATTTTACTGAGTTGACACGACGTTTCAACCGTGTCAACTCAAAATCCGTTCCTAAATTTGTTTTGACACGATTTCAAATAAAAAAACGTAGAAACGGACGTTTCTACGTTTCCAAACGGCGTTTTTACAACACTGATGGACACAGCCACTTTCCATGATCGATGAGGTGTAGATATTGGTACACACAACATTAAATCTACTAAAGCAATCAAAATTTTCATAAATCTAAAGCATAAAACGGGAAGGTATTGCAATATCGGATATACTCAATGTCAGATACCAAATTTATCATGATCAAGATCTTGAAACACAAGTGGCATTATCAAGATTACTCCATGAACTCTGGGAACTTCCCGATGTCCCAAAGGAAGACTAAAATTTAGTACTATGAACTCGTTGCATCATGAAATGGAAATTTCATGTTTTCTTTGGTTGTGATTTGGAAAAACTAAGGTGTCAAGCTTGTCAATTGCAAAACTCTTGGCAATAGCATGATATCCACAATAACTTCAAGAACGCATCATTTCAGTCCCTAAGCTTGAACAAATCACTTTACACAGTAAGAGTTCCCACTTTGGCACTGCATAGAATAAAAGGCGGTGACTTATTTACCAATTAACGTGTATAAAGAAATTATTGAATCTGAAAACAGCAATAGAAGAAGCATAATGAACATAGTACTGTTGATTGAAATGGTTAAAGGGACAAGAGAATAAAGGAAATGATAAAAGTGGCAGTCATTAATGATTCCAAATTCTCTGAAAGCATTTTCTATTTGCTAGATCCAAAACTGATAGTACCCAATGCAGCACACTCATCATAATGAAAGCAGAAAATTTAACTCTTAACCAAACAATCAAATTCCTCCTCTTTATTCCCAAGGTCATACCTTATTTACATCATTGACCAATACATAGGCCTATTTTTAGTCAAACATTGAAATTTTACCATTTCAACTATGCCGTTTCAGTTCAACAAGAGAGACATTAATTTTATTACCTTGTCCAAGTATATAAGTTGTTCACTCAAGCCGATACCTGGGCACCTTCACGATCACTTTTATCCTCAGCATCACCCAAATTCTTAGCTTCAGCTATTGTTTCTACAGACTCTGATTCAGTGGCAGTCCCAGTAATGCTCTCTTCCTTGGAAGCTTGAACTTCACCTTCAGGTTGAGATTCTGAATCTGTTTCCTTGTTCCCAAACAACTTTGATGGAAGCAAAGAAGCCACCGCAGCTCTTGCACTTCTTTTTGCAGCTTCAGCTGCCTCAGCCTCCTTAGCCTTCGCTTCCGCCTTTTTCCTTTCCTTCTCCTCCATCAGCTTGGTTAACTCATCCTCTCTCCCTTCTTTTCTCAACTCAGCCTTAACAAACTCCTGGAAATCCTCATCAAAATCAACTCCAGTGTCATCCAACAAGGTATCAACTATGCCAAGAACCTCATCCAATCTTCCTTCATTGCTGAGCACTTTCATCATAAACTGATAACTTGAAACATCCATTTTAAGTTTCTTGACCATCAGGTCAAAGAAAGACTTGGCCTCATCAATCTTTTCAACTTTAACCAAGCCATCAACCAACCTATTGTAAACTGCCAGGTTTGGCCTCAACCCAGATTCAACCATTTTCCTAAAATATGCAGCCGCATCCTCAGGCCTATCCTCTTTGAAGCAGGTATCCATCAGTAAGCCATAAGTGTACTCATCCGGGTTCACCCCCTTGCCCTCCATTTCTCCATAAACCTCCTCAGCTTCCACAAGCATTCCATTATTACATAATTGTTCAATCAAATTATTGAAAGACAATGTGTCTGGGCTACACCTATATTCGCCCATTTTCCTAAATACCTCCATTGCCTCCTTGAATCTTCCTTGTGCACAATAACCATCAACCATCACATTGAAGCTTCCCAAATTAACTGTCAACTGCCTTGGAGGATTGTGCTCCCTTGTCATCCTATCAAACAACTTCAAGGCCTCATCAAACTTTCCGTTCTTGCTCAATGCATCCAACACCGAATTATATGCAATAGCACTCATCTTCACCTTGGAATTCTCTCCAATAGCCTCCTCGTAACATTCCATAGCCTCCTTATCCATTTCCCTCAGGAAATACCCCTTCATCAAGCTCCCGTACACAATCCCATCTTCCAAAATCCCTCCCAATTTTCCCTTCAAATCTTCGTAAAGCTTAAACACACCATCAGGGTCTGAATTCCTGGCATGGCCCAACATCAAATAGTGATACACAGTTGGGTCCGGCGCAAACCCTCTGCCATCCATTTCCTCTTTAATCTCCATAGCTCGGTCCAGCTTATTGTTATCCACCAAACCTTTGATCAGAATCCGATAAGTAGTAGGAGATGGGTTCATGGGGGCGTCATTGATAAATTGCTTGTAATGCTCCAACGCGGTATCGGGCTTTCGGCAATCCAGATACGTCTGGAAAATGAGATTGTGAGTTATGATATTGGGAACAACACCGGCTTGGGTGATGAAACGATGGAGGGACAAAAGATCAGAGTATTTAGACTGTCGAAGAAGAGCAGTGAGCACGGCATTGATGGTAAAAATGGTGGGCCGGCAATTAGAGTAGATGGAGTGACGAGTATATAGAGAAGCTTCTTCGAGGTCGTTTTCGCGAATGAGAGTGAGGATGCGGTTGTGGAGGTTGAGGCGATTACCGGTGACTGCAGAAACATGTTCAGGGAGCTTGGGATTGTTAGGGTTCAGGTAATAAGGTGGAGATTGTGATTGAGGCTTGGCTTGTTGAGGCTGAGAGCGATTAAGAGCAGAGAGAGGAGGTTCGATGCGGAGCTGGCGTTTGCGGCGGCGTCGTTCGGCGGCAGCTTCTTCGGGAGAGGAAAAGGAGAGGAAGCGAAGGTAGACACAAGAGAGACGGTGAGGTCTGACTAGGTTGAAGAAGATGGGTTTGGACAGAGCCATGGTCGTGGCAACGAAATTGAGGGTTTCAGAATTCAGACAACTAAACCGATAGGGTTCTGAGAGGGTTTATGTCTGATTGTCTGATGTGTGACCGCGGGTAAGGCCATGCCAGTTCGAGGTGGGGGAACGGGCGGTCCGATCTTCACGGGTTCAGGCCGAAACGGACTCTCATAAAAGGTCCTTATTTTAAAGCCCAACACGTTTACTCATAAGCTCAAGCTCGATCTATGGATTTCAAGCCCGTTTAACAATTTTTTTTTTTATATTTTCTTAAAGAAAATAAATTAAAACACTAAATTTTTTAATTTAAGACAAATATCTTTAAAGTATTAATTTTTTTTTATTTTTTGATAAATAGAATAAGTGATTATTTTATTTAAAACATAATTTTTATGAGATAAAACTCTGCTTTCTTTCTTTTTTTTAATATGTGTTTTTAGTTTTTTTTTTGATATAGTTTGCATAATATTTGGACCTCTTTAAATACAATTAAAAAATTGTTCTCTTTGCTTACCTTACATCAATAAAAAATTATTCTTTCAATATTTCATAAGGAAAATTATCTTTATGGAAATATTAAGAGCCAAATGAAAGATCCAAGTAATATATTTTTTTTAAAAAAAAAAAAAAAACCATTAGAAACTCTTAACTAACTATAATATCTTCAATAAGCTTCTCTTACATTTTTTTATAAGAATATAATCAATTTGTAGTCATATAATAAAATTTTAAAAAACTAATAGCCTAATGGGCTAGCCCTTTAAAGCCCATGGTAAAATTTTTAAAAAAATGACAAACTTAAACAAGTCAGCCCATTAAAGCCCACGACCCTACATGGCTAGTCCTTTTAAGTCCGACTCTTTTTGAAAGCTTTAAATAATGACTCATGAGGTCAACCTTAATGGGCTCAGACTTAAACGAACCGAATAAGTTACTTGTAAGATAATTAATATTCATTTTTTCAATTATGTCCCTACAACTAATGCTCATTTTCATTTTTTCCACTCATAAAATTTTCAAACATATTTTTCAATAAGGGTAAAAATGGAAAAAAAAAATCAATTTATAACATATCTAATGAATTAACTGTCATTTTTTATTTTTTATGAATTAGTTAAATTGCTCTATATTATGGATGAGGAGGAGTACATTTTTCCCCTCAGGCCTAACCATTCTAAAGCTATTTAAAAAGCTACTAAAAATATAGGCCTTATTGACAAAGCCTGATCAAAATAGGTATGACTTACCACTCTGGTCTTATTTATAAATCTCTTTTGACAAAAAAAATTTGGTCCTATTTATAAGTTCCTTTTGACCAAATAAATGAGGTTGTGACAATTTTGCTCATATTATTGTACCAATGAAAATAGAGAGAGAAGAAAAAGTTAAAAGGTACCCAATCATAAATGAGGGTAAAGTTGAAAATTTATCCTATAATCATTGAGCTACCTACCTCTCTTTAGTATGTATAATTTGATCAAAATGAAACTTATAAATAAGACCAGAGTTATTTACATAGGTAGTATATCTTTAAATAGACATTAGCCTGACTGACTAATTTGCCTGACAAGTATATGGCATATTTCCATCCTTAACGGCAGTCCACAGAGACGCGAAAAAATAAGATGATGATAGTTTGACTGCCTATTTGGTTATACGAAAATCATAGGAAAGAAAAGGAAAGGAGACGCTTTTTTTTTTTTCTTGGGGCTTGAACAGTGTACGAAATGAACGAACTATGTAATTAAAAAAAAAAAAAAAAAAAAACTCTCTCTCCACACCTTTTTTTTTTAATAAGGATCTAAATATTACCCACATTTTAAAACTGAGGGCAATGGGCCTTAATTTAGGCAATTTTAAGAGCGAGGTGTTGAGATATTACCAAATATACATAAAAATAGCTTCTTTTATGTTTTTTTTTTTTTTAAAAAAAAAAACTTCTTTTTCAGTATGGGCCATTACGCATATTGCAAGCTTTCACTAGTTCATCTGGGGATTCTTGCCCTAGAATTGGATTTATGCTTGTTTTATTTAAACTCAGTTTGGCTAGATGCCTGTTTCTCATTCGTAAGAGTAAGGTTAGTGGCATATTCATTCACGTCATGTTGATGGAACTTATATAATGTGTCATCACAATATTTTGATGTTTTAAGGGGTGTCCCATTTGATCATGTCCTCATGTCGGTTTCGCTTGTTGGTTCCATAATCAACATCATACCATCTTATGTGTAGAGAGCTTTCATTAAAGTGGATGCAAATGTAGCTGGTGGTTTCAACAATCACTATGTCATCAACTTTACGTTATGACTTTGGTTATATGGTTTTATGATTTTAATATGTTTGTTACTGTTGTTTGGATGTTGTTGATCTTGTTTCTGGTGTCGATATGGGTTTCACTTGGTTCACATTTCATACTTGTCCAAAAGATGAGCATGTAGTGCTAATCTCTATAATTTTAGGGTGAGACCATTTTTTTTTGTATTTTTATTTATTTGAATTAAATTATATGCTACACCTTGAAACATTTTTTATACATATTTCAAATTAATTAATTTTTAGATCTACATTTAGAAATATTTTTAGGTTTTAAGGGATGTCCCAATTGCTTATGTCCTCATGTTGGCTTCACTTGGTTCCGTTACACCTTACCGGCCTTGCCCTTTCGGGTGGCGGGTAGTGTGGTCCTTTATTATAATTCAATTTTTAGTTCCATTTCTCAGGTTAATTACATCAGGCATCAGAGTATAAATAGCAAAGCACACATCAGTTTGGACTACATATAGTGGTAAAATAAAATACTAAAATGTAAAATTTCCTCGATGGGTTAATATACAGTCTCCTAGATTCATAATGCCTCAAAATAGCAAAAAAAAAAAAAAAAAAAAAAAAATATACAGTCATCTAGGATAAAATCAAAATAATCATCCAAAAAGGGAGTCATCAACAACACACTTCAGTCCTGCTCCGCATGCTTACCTTCGTCTCCAGGCACCGTCCTACAAGAACTACCTGAACCCTTACAAAAGCCTGAGATTTATAATTGAATTCCAAAGTAACCATTAATCTCATATGAAAAGTGTATGCAATGCATGTATGTCACCACAATCAGGAAAACAATAAATCATTCAGCATCCAGTAATCACGCGCAGTAAAATAAAAGCATACCACAAATGCAATATTTACTGCGGAAGAACCAAGTCCTAATAAACACATGACTGCTCAACATAGCAAGCTTCAGATCCATAGCGCTAGGAAAATCACAATGGTTGGGCCTCAAACCTGGACCACACTGAATACACATACAAACACATGTCTCTCACGAGACACGGATTCACAATCATGGAAAATCAAACATACAAAGTAACACAAGGCATATGAAGATTAAGGTTACTACTTGGCAGTTGCTCACAAGTATTAATAAATTTTCCTGGTGCACAATTGGCAAAATAACCCTAGAATAAACAATAATGCCAATAAATTCCCAATAATAATGAAAATTTACTTTAATAAATATTTGGCTTCTTGACTTGAAATAAGGCTTTTCCAAACTTCCATAATCTCTAAATCCCTTTTCTCCATTGGAAATCATTATTTGCAAAAACCCTTTTCATTTTCGGATTACATAGAAAATTCCAGCAACAATGACTGAAATTCAAAAATTCATAACTAAATCTAGAAAAATCCGATTGAGGTGGTTCAAAAGGCCAAATGACCCTTAGTATGTCTATTTTCAATGAAAAAAATATCCATTTGAATCAGATACAACCGAAACTCCAGCCGCAGGGCAAAACACTACCTCTGGTCAGACAAAAATTCCAGATTCAGGGGATGTTTTCAAAATTTGGTTCTCTTATTACAAAACTCCAAATATTTCATTTTACGTAAAATTAATCCTTGGGATGTCTACTTTATGTCTGTAAATTTTCAGATTTTTCCAAGTTCATTTGGTAGGTAAAAACCCACAAATCAGTCGACTAACTTCACTGGACCATTGTAAAAATGGTTTCCAACGTTTTTAAATATTTTCTTTAGGATTCCAAAATCATGATCCAAGATCATTCTTATACAAAATCTCATTTTAAACACTTTGAAAACATCCAATTCATGGAAATAGGGACCGAAAATTACATAAACACCCAAAAATCCAAATGTTCATTCAAGCAACGTAACTCTACATTAGCATGCTTAATCTTCTTCCTAATCATAGATTAAGACTTCAAGCATATGTTTAATCTTTTCCTCATCCAAAAACATACCCTCTTCATGTATAAATACTCAAGAGAACCACCATTACCAACATCAATCAACTTAGAGATTTTACAAGGTAGTTTAAAGATAGCTTACTTGACTTATATCTTCAACCTCTTGAAGCTCTTGGTTCTTGTTTCCTTTCCTCCCTCCTTCGGTCTTTACGTTCACCACCAAAGAGGAATTTGTTTGTCAATATTTATCAAGAAGAAGAAAGTGGAAGAGAATAGTATTGGAATCCATGATCTTACCTTAGGCTCTTGACTCCTTGAACTCCCTTGCTTCTTGAATTTCTTGTGTTTTTCTCTTCCTTGTTGGTTCCATAAGCATCATCATGGCATCTTATGTGGAGAGAGCTTTCATTCAAGTGGATGCAAATGTATCTGCTGGTTTCAACAATCACTGTGTCATCAACTTTATGTTTATGACATTGGTTATATGGTTTTATGATTTTGATATGTTTGTTACTGTTGTTTAGTTGTTGTTGATCTTGTTTCTCATATGGATATGGGTTTCACTTGGTTCACATTTCATGATTATCCAAGAGATAAGCATGTAGTGCTCATCCCTCTAATTTTTGGGTGAGACGATTTGTTAAAATTTCTTTTTTATGTATTTTTTAAATTAAATTGTATGCTACACTCTAAAATATTTTTTATACAAATCTAAAATGAATTAATTTCCGTTCGCATTTAGAAATATTTTGAGGTTTTCAACGGTGTCCCATTTCCTCATGTTTTCATGTCGGTTTCGCTTCTTGGTTCCATATTCAACATCAAACCATCTAATTTGGAGAGAGCTTTCATTAAAGTGGATGTAAATGTATCTGGGGGTTTCAACAATCACTGTCTCATCAACTTCATGTTTATGACTTTGGTTATATGGTCTTATGATTTTAATATGTTTGTTACTGTTGTTTGGTTGTTGTTGATATTGTTTCTCGTGTCGATATGGGTTTCACTTGGCTCACATTTCATGCTTGTCCGAAAGATGAGCATGTAGTGCTCATCCCTCTAATTTTAGGGTAAGACCCTTTTTTTTTTTTTTTTTTTATATGTATTTTACTAATTTGAATTAAATTATATGTTACACCCTGAAATATTTTTTTACATATATCTCAAATGAACAAATTTCTAGTTCTGCATTCAGAAATATTTTGATCTTTTAAGGGGTGCCCTATTTGCTCATCTCCACATGTTGGCTTCGCTTGTTTGTTCCATAATCAACATAATACCATCTTATTTGGAGAGAGCTTTCATAAAGTGGATGCAAATGTATTTGGCGGTTTCAACTGCACCGTGTCAACAACTTTATGTTTATGAATTTGGTTATATGGTTTTATGATTTTAATATGTTTGTTACTATTGTTTGGTTGCTGTTGATCTTGTTTCTCGTGTCGATATCGGTTTCACTTGGGTCACATTTCATGTTTTTTCCAAAAGATGAGCATGTGGTGCTCATCCCTCTAATTTTAGGGTGAGACCATTTTTTTTTTGTATTTTATTTATTTGAATTAAATTATATGCTACACGATGAAATATTTATTATACATATCTCAAATGAATTAATTTCTAGTTCTGCATTCAGAAATATTTTGAGTTTTTACGGGGTGTCCTATTTTATCCAGTCCTCATGTTGGCTTCGCTTGTTTGTTCCATAATCAATAGCATAACATCTTATGTGAAGAGAGCTTTCATTAAAGTGGATGCAAATTTATCTAGTAGTTTCAACAACCTTTGTGTCATCAACTTTATGTTTATGACTTTAGTTATATGGTTTTATGTTTTTGATATGTTTGTTACTGTTGTTTTGTTGTTGTTGATCTTGTTTCTCGTGTTGGTATGGGTTTCACTTGGTTCACATTTCATGATTATCCAAGAGTTGAGCATGTAGTGCTCATCCCTCTAATTTTAGGGTTAGACAATTTTTTAAAATTTCTTGTTATGTATTTTTTATTATTTGAATTAAATTGTATGCTACTCCCTGAAATATTTTTTATACAAATCTAGAATGACTTAATTTCTCGTTCTGCATTCAAAAATATTTTGAGGTTTTCAGCTGTGTCCCATTTGCTCATGTTGTCATGTCGATTTCGCTTCTTGGTTCCATAATCAACATAATTTGGAGAGAGCTTTCATTAAAGTGGATGCAAATTTATCTGGGGGTTTCAATGTAGTTTTATGATTTTAATATGTTTGTTACTGTTGTTTGGTTGTTGTTGATCTTGTTTCTTGAGTCGATATCGGTTTCACTTGGGTCACATTTCATGCTTGTGTGAAAGATGAGCATGTGGTGCTCATCCCACTAATTTTAAGGTGAGACCATTTTTTTTATATGTATTTTATGTATTTGAATTAAATTATATGCTACACTCTGAAATATTTATTATACATATCTCAAATGGATTAATTTCTAGTTCTGCATTCAGAAATATTTTAAGGTTTTACGGGGTGTCCTATTTGCTCATTTCCCCATGCTGTCGTCGCTTGTTGGTTCCATAAGCAACATCATACCATCTTATTTAGAAAGCGCTTTCATTAAACTGGATGCAAATGTATCTCGGGCGGTTTCAACGATCACCGCATCATCAACTTTATGTTTATGACTTTGGTTATATGGTTTTATGATTTCAATATATTTGTTACTGTTGTTTGGTTGCTGTTGATCTTGTTTCTCGTATCGATATCGGTTTTAGTTGGGTCACATTTCATGCTTTTTCCAAAAGATGAGCATGTGGTGCTCATCCCTCTAATTTTAGGGTGAGACCATTTTTTTCGTATTTCATTTATTTGAATTAAATTATATGCTATACGATGAAATATTTATTATACATATCTCAAATGAATTAAAATCTAGTTCTGCATTCAGAAATATTTTGAGGTTTTACGGGGTGTCCTATTTTCTCATGTCCTCATGTTGGCTTTGCTTGTTCGTTCCATAATCAATAGCATACCATCTTATGTGAAGAGAGCTTTCATTAAAGTGGATGCAAATTTATCTGGTAGTTTCAACAATCACTGTGTCATCAACTTTATGTTTATGACTTTGGTTATATGGTTTTATTATTTTAATATGTTTGTTACTCTTGTTTGGTTCTTGTTGATCTTGTTTCTCGTGTCGATATCGGTTTCACTTGGGTCACATTTCATACTTGTCCAAAAGATGAGTAGTGGTGCTCATCCCTTTAATTTGATGGTGAGACGATTGTTTACAAATTCTTGTTATGTATTTTTTATTATTTGAACTAAATTGTATGTTACTCCCTGAAATATTTTTTTTTACAAATCTAGAATGAGTTAATTTCTCGTTCTGCATTTAAAAATATTTTGAGGTTTTCAGCGGTGTCCCATTTGCTCATGTTGTCATGTCGGTTTCGCTTCTTGGTTCCATAATCTTCCTCATACCATCTAATTTGGAGAGAGCTTTCATTAAATTGGATGCAAATTTATCTCGGGGATTCAATAAAGTTTTATGATTTTAACATGTTTGTTTCTTGTTGTTTGGTTGTTGTTGATCTTGTTTCTCGTGTTGATATCAGTTTCACTTGGCCCACATTTAATGATTGTTCAAAAGATGAGCATTCCCTCTAATTTTAGGGTAAAACCATTTTTTTTATATATTTTATTTATTTGAATTACATTATATGCTACACTCGGAAATATTTTTTACACATATCTCAAATGAATTAATTTCTGGTGCTACATTCAAAAATATTTTGAGGTTTTGTGGGGTGTCCTATTTGCTCATGTCCTCATGTTGGCTTTGCTTGTTTGTTCCATAGTCAACATCATACCATCTTATTTGGAAAGAGCTTTCATTAAAGTGGATGCAAATGTATTTGGCTATTTCAACAATCACCGTGTCATCAACTTTATGTTTATGACTTTGGTTATATGGTTTTATAATTTCAATATGTTTGTTACTGTTGTTTGGTTGCTGTTGATCTTGTTTCTCATGTCGATATCGATTTCACTTGGGTCACATTTCATGCTTGCCGAAAAGATGAGCATGTGGTGCTCATCCCTCTAATTTTAGGGTGAGACCTTTTTTTTTTGTATTTTATTTATTTGAATTAAATTATATGCTACACCTTGAAATATTTATTATACATATCTCGAAATGAATTAATTTCTAGTTCGCATTCAGAAATATTTTGAGGCTTTACGGGGTGTATTATTTGCTCATGTCCACATGTTGGCGTCGCTTGTTGGTTCCATAACCAACATCATACCATCTTATTTGGAGAGAGCTTTCATTAAAGTGGATGCAAATTTATCTGGGGGTTTCAATATGGTTTTATGATTTTAATATGTTTTTTTTTTACTATTTTTTGGTTGTTGTTGATCTTGTTTCTCGTGTCGATATCGATTTCACTTGGGCAACATTTCATGCTTGTTCGAAAGATGAGCATCCGGGTGCTCATCCCACAAATTTTAGTGTGAGACCATTTTTTTTATGTATTTTATTTATTTGAATTAAATTATACGCTACACCCTAAAATATTTTTTATACATATCTCAAATGAATTAATTTTTCGTTCTGCATTCAAAAATATTTTGAGGTTTTACGAGGTGTCCTATTTGCTCACGTCCTAATGTTGGCTTTGTTTGGTGGTTCCATAACCAACATCATACCATCTTATTTGGAGAGCGCTTTCATTAAACTAGATGCAAATGTATCTGGCGGTTTCCACAGTCACCGTGTCATCAACTTTATGTTTATGACTTTGGTTTTATGGTTTTATGTTTTTAATATGTTTGTTACTGTTGTTTGGTTATTGTTGATCTTGTTTCTCATGTCGATATCGGTTTCACTTGGGTCACATTTCATGCTTGTCCCAAAGATGAGCACTAATTTTAGGGTGAGACCATTTTTTTTTTTTGTTTTTTTTTTTTTTGAAGAAAATTATATGCTACACCCTGAAATATTTATTATACATATCTCAATTGAATTAATATCTAGTTCTGCATTCAAAAATATTTTGAGGTTTTACGAGGTGTCCTATTTGCTCACTTCCTCATGTTGGCGTCATTTGTTGGTTCCATAACCAACATCATACCATCTTATTTGGAGAGAGCTTTCATTAAATTGGATGCAATTGTATCTGGCGGTTTCAACAATCACCGTGTCATCAACTTTATGTTTATGACTTTGGTTATATGGTTTTATGATTTTAATATGTTTGTTACTGTTGTTTGGTTGATGTTGATCTTGTTTCTCGTGTTGATATCGGTTGCTCTTGGGTCACATTTCATGCTTGTCCAAAAGATGAGCATGTGGTGCTCATCCCTCTAATTTGATGGTGAGACGATTTTTGAAAAATTCTTGTTATGTATTTTTTTTTATTTGAATTAAACTGTATGCTACTCCGTAAAATATTTTTTATGATTTTAATATGCTTGTTACTCTTGTTTGGTTTTTGTTGATCTTGTTTCTCTTGTCAATTTCGGTTTTACTTGGTTCACATTTCATGGTTGTCCAAAAACTGAGCATGTGGTGCTCATCCCTCTAATTTTAGGGTCAGACCATTTTTTTTATGTATTTTATTTATTTGAATTAAATTATATGACACACCCTTAAATATTTGTTATACATATCTCAAATGAATTAATTTCTAGTGTTGTATTCAGATAAATTTTGAGGTTTTAAGGGTGTCGTAATTGCTCATGTCCTCATGTTGGCTTTGCTTGTTGGTTCCATAATCAACATCATACCATCTTATTTGGACAAAGCTTTCATTAAAGTGGATGCAAATGTATCTAGTGGTATCAACAATCACTGTGCCATCAACTTTATATTTATGACTTTGGTTATATTGTTTTATGATTTTAATTTGTTTGTTATTGTTGTTTCGTTGTTGTTGATCTTTTTTCTCGTGTCGATATGGGTTTCACCTGGTTCACATTTTATGCTTGTCCAAAAAATGAGCATGTAGTGCTCATCCCTCTAATTTTAGGGTGAGACGTTTTTTTAAAGTTTTTTTTGTATTTTTTGTTATTTGAATTAACTTATATGCTACACCGAAATATTTTTTATACATTTCTAAAATAAATTAATTTTTAGTTCTGCATTCGAAATATTTTGAGGTTTTCTGGGGTGTCCCATTTACTCATGTTGTCATGTCAATTTCGCTTCTTGGTTCCATAATCAACATCATACCATCTAATTTGGTGAGAGCTTTCATTAAATTTGATGCAAATGTATGTGGTGGTTTCAACAATCACTGTGTCATCAACTTTACGTTTATGACTTTGGTTATATGGTTTTATGATTTTATTCATTGTTGTTGACCTCGTTTGTTGTGGTTATATGGGTATAACTTGGTTCACATTTCATGCTTGTTCAAAATATGAGCATGTAGTGCTCATTCCTCTAATTTTAGGGTGACATCATTTTTTTAAAAAAATATATGTATTTTTTATTTGAATTAAATTTTTTGCTATACCCTGGAATATTTTTTATACATATATCAAATGAATTAATTTCTAGTTTTGCATTCGAAATATTTTGAGATTTTAAGGGTTATCCTTTTGTCTCATGTCCTTATGTTTGCTTCGCTTCTTGGTTCCATAATCAACATCGAACCATCTTATTTGGAGAGAGCTTTCATTAAAGTGGATGCAAATGTATCGGGTGGTTTCAACAATCACTGTGTAATCAACTTTATGTTTATGACTTTGGTTATATGGTTTTATGATTTTAATATGTATGTTACTCTTGTTTCGTTGTTGTTGATCTTGTTTGTCGTGCTTATATGGGTATCACATGGTTCACATTTCATGCGTGTCCAAAAGTGAGCATGTAGTGCTCATCCCTCTAATTTTAGGATGAGACGATTTTTTTAAGATTGTTTTTATGTATTTTCTATTATTTGAACTAAATTATATGTTACACTCTGAAATATTTTTTATACATATCTAAAATGAATTAATTTCTAGTTCTGCATTTAGAAATATTTTGAGGTTTTCAGGGGTGTCCCATTTGTTCATGTTGTGATGTTAGTTTGTCTTCTTGGTTCCATAATCAACATCATACCATCTAATTTGGAGAGAGCTTTCATTAAAATACAAGCAAATTTATCTAGGGGTTTCAACAATCACTATGTCATCAACTATATGTTTATGACATTGGTTATATTGTTTTATGATTTTAATATGTTTGTTACTGTTATTTTGTTGTTGTTGATCTTTTTTCTCGTGTCAATATGGGTTTCACATGGTTCACATTTCATACTTGTCCAAAAGATGAGCATGTCGTGCTCATCTCTCTAATTTTAGGGTGAGACCATTTTTTCTCTCTCTCTAATTTTAGGGTGAGACCTTTTTTTTTATGTTTTTTTATTTATTTGAATTAAATTACACACTACACACTGAAATATTTTTTACACGTACCTCAAATGAATTAATTTCTAGTTCTGCATTCAAAAATATTTTGAGGTTTTAGGGGGTGTCCTTATTTGCTCATGTCCTCACGTTGGCTTCGCTCTTTGGTTCCATAAGGAACGTCATACCATCTTATTTGAAGAGAGCTTTTATTAAAGTGCATGCAAATGTATCTGGTGGTTTCAGCAATCACGGGGGCATCAACTTTATGTTTATGACTCTGGTTATATGGTTTTATGATTTTAATATGTTTGTTACTGTTGTTTGGTTGTTGGTGATGTTGTTTCTCGTGTCGATATGGTTTCACTTGGTTCACATTTCATGCTTGTCCAAAAGAATAGCATGTAGTGCTCGTCCCTCTAATTTTTTTGGTGAGACTATTTTTTATGTATTTTATTTATTTGAATTAAATTATATGCTACACCTTGAAATATTTTTTATACATATCTCAAATGAATTAATTTCTAGTTCTGCATTCAGAAATATTTTGAGGTTTCATGGGGTGTCCTATTTGTCCATGTCCTCATGTTGGCTTCGCTTGTTGGTTCCATAATCAACATCATACCATCTTATTTGGAGAGAGCTTTCATTAAAGTGGATGCAAATGTATCTCGGTGGTTTCAACAATCACTATGTCATCAACTTTATATGTTTGCCTTTGGTTATATGGTTTTATGATTTTAATATGTTTGTTACTGTTCTGCGGTTGATGTTGATCTTGTTTCTCGTGTTGATATGGGTTCCACTTTGTTCACATTTAATGCTTGTTCAAAAGATAAGCATGTAGTGCTCATCCCTCTAATTTTAGGGTGAGATGCTTTTTTTTTTTTTTTTAAGTTTCTTTTTATGTATTTTTTATTATTTGAATTAAATTATATGTTACACCCTCAAATATTTTTTATTTATATCTAAAATAAATTATTTTCTAGTTCTGCATTCAGAAATATTTTGAGGTTTTCAGTGGTGTCCCATTTGCACTCATGTTGTCATGTCGGTTTCGCTTCTTGGTTCCATAATCAACATCATACCATCTAATTTGAAGAGAGCTTTCATTAAAGTGGATGCAAATGTATCTGGGGGTTTCAACAATCACTTTGTCTCATCAACTTTATGTTTATGACTTTGGTCATATGGTTTTATGATTTTAATATGTTTGTTACTGTTGTGTGGTTGTTGTTGATATTTTTTCTCATGTCGATATGGGTTTGACTTGGTTCACATTTCATGCTTGTCCAAAAGATGAGCATGTGGCGCTCAACCCTCTAATTAACCTTTTTTTTTTTTATGTATTTTTATTTATTTGAATTAAATTATACGCTACACACTGAATTTTTTTATACATATCTCAAATGAATTAATTTTTAGTTCTGCATTCAGAAATATTTTGAAGTTTTAGGGGGTGTCCTATTTGTCCATGTCCTCATGTTGGTTTCGCTTGTTGGTTCCATAATCAACATCATATCATCTTATTTGGAAAGAGCTTTCATTAAAGTGGATGCAAATGTATCTTGGTTTCAACAATCATTGTGTCATCAACTTTGGTTATTTGGTTTTAAGATTTTAATATGTTTGTTACTGTTGTGTGGTTGTTGTTGATCTTGTTTCTCATCTCGATATGGGTTTCACTTGGTTCACATTTCAGTTTTGTCCAAAAGATGAGCATGTCGTGCTCATCCCTCTAATTTTAGGGTGAGACCATTTTTTTTTATGTATTTTTATTTATTTGAATTAAATTATACACTACACACTTTTTTTTTTTTTTTTTTTTTTTTTTACATATCTCAAATGAATTAATTTCTAGTTCTACATTCTGAAATATTTTGAGGTTTTAGGGGGTGTCTTATTTGCTCATGTCCTCATGTTGGTTTCGCTTGTTTGTTCCATAATCAACATCATACCATCTTATTTGGAGAGAGCTTTCATAAAAAATGGATGCAAATGTATTTGGTGGTTTCAACAATCTCTATGTCAGATGACTTTGGTTATATGGTTTTATGATTTTAATATGTTTGTTACTCTTGTTTGGTGCTTTTTGATCTTTTTTCTTGTGTCAATATGGGTTTCACTTGGTTCACATTTCATGCTTGTCCAAAAGATGAGCATGTAGTGCTCATCCCTCTAATTTTTGGGTCGAAACTTTTTTTTATGTATTTTTATTTATTTGGATTAAATTTTTGGGCCGGAGCCAATCTTATATGATACTGTTGTCATCCATCAATGAATACGTGATCGTTTTTACTTTTTGAAGCTGGGATTGTAAAGATGATGGAATATATACTAATTGGGTTAAATAATTTACCCCGGAAGTTTTGTTAAGGGGCGCTCAGCACACAGAAGTTTTTTTGGTATCAAATTTGCCCCGGAAGTATGAAAAAAGTACTTAATTTTAACTGTTAAGTTTAACTGAGTGTCCACGTGGCATACCACCTCATGACACGTGGCATGCCACCTCATCAACCCAATAAGAGTTAAGTATCATTTTTGCCCTGGAAGTTTTTATTGAGGAGTAATTTTGCCCCGGAAGTTTACAAAAGTAGCAATTTTGCCCTTCTTTCTCCCAATATTAAATTTGACTATTAAATCAGTTAAAGACCACACATGTCATGCCTTGAAAAGGTCGAACTTGGAGTCAAAGAAGGAGATCTTTGAGATATTGAGCTCAAGGCAGCCAGAATTTGTGAAGTCGAACTAGTCACATGAAGCATCACTTATGATCTAAGCAAATGATCAGTCTCTATAAACGTAAATATTATCACTATTGATTTGTTTTACTGAACTAATTTTTGGAACAATTCATTTCTTGTTTTGCGTTTCATTTGCTTAGATAATAAGTGATGCTTCCTCTGGGTTTTACGACAGATCTTTTAGTCCCTGTGACCAGTTCGGCTTCACAAATTCTGACCGCCTTGAGCTCAACATGTCAAGGATCTCCTTCTCTGACTTCAAGTTCAACATTTTCAAGGCATAACATGTGTGTTCTTTGGCGATTTAATAGTCAAATTTAATATTGGGAGAAAAAAAATGGCAAAATTGCTACTTTTGTAAACTTTCGAGGCAAAATTGTTCCTCAATGAAAACTTCCGGAGCAAAATTGCTCCTTAATGAAAACTTACAGTGCAAAAATGATACTTTTGATTGATGAGGTGGCATTTAACGATCTACGTGGACTTCCGTCACTTTTGGGTAAATTTGATACCTTCTTAATACTTCCGGGGCAAATTTGGTGTTGAGTGCCCTCTTAGCAAAACTTCTAGGACAAATTAGGCATTTAACCCATACTAATTCTCAGTTGTCACCCGGACAAAGTTTGAATCGACTCAAAATCAGCATTTTATTGATTCACTTGCAAAACTTTGACACGGACAACATATGCACTCCATGTAAATGTAATCATCGTTACTGATGTCGTGCAATTCCTTTTGTATATAATTATTACAGATATTTTCCTTATATCCATTTTAACATCTTTATATCCACTACAATTGTTACCAGTTAGTTTTAATACAGTTCGGGAAAGCTTAATTGTAATAAGAAGTAGAGGTGCTTTGCGGATGAAAAACATGTTGGAAACTACTGATTAAAAAACAACATGACGGCAGAAGAATAACAAGCATGTAGTGCACTACATTCTCATCTTTTAGATGAACATGGAATGTGAATTTAGGTTTCACTGCTCTTCATGAATTGAATGAACAACACCCTAGTTCAACGAGTTCTATTATGCTTTTCACCTATGTTCCACCGACCTGCGACACGAGATACGACACGACTCAATACTCCGACCTGTTAACCCTAAAAAAAATCTAAATTTTGACATGTTAGAACCCATTTTGATATTTAATATATATATAGTATAATTCTTAACTTTTTTTTTACTCAATTAATTACAAACATAGGATACATTACTAAATACCAAACACTAACAAAACTAACACTAAAAATGCAACCTACAGTCAAAGACGCACAAACACTAAAAAATAAAAATGCAGATAGTCTCACTAACACTAAAAAATACGACCCAAGAATACGACACAATTCAAGATTGTTTGTGAGAGTTGTTTTGTACGAAAATGAGTATCCAGCAGCAGTGAAAAGTCAAAACTGCTAGTAAATGTATTAAAATTGCTGATATAACGTTCTTAGTTACATTGTCTAACCAAAGTCGATTCTTAGCCAAAAAAAAAGAAGATAGACTTCATACCTAATAGCGTGTCACAGTTAGTTAGAGCTGGGAATCAGGACCGGCCCGGCTTTACAGGGCCTGGTCCTCCAGGGCCTGGCCCTCTAGGGCCTGGGCCCTACAGGGCCGGCTCTCTAGGGCCTGGAAAAATGAAAATGTCTGTTTTTCAAAACCCGGCCTGATAGTACCAGGGCCAAGGCCGGCCCTACGCCGAAAATTACTATTCCAAATTTGAACTATTTTTCTTAGGTTTTTTAGAGAAATATAATTAGTAAATTGCAACCATTAAAATTCTAATCTATCAAATAAATATTATCAACATTAATATCTAAACAATACAAATCATCCAACAAATAAACACATTCATTAATTCATAACAAAAAACAAACCATTGTCTACAATTGACTCACATAAAACATAAGAAGCATTAAACTAAACAAGATTAGATGACTCATAAAATATAAGAAGCATACAACTATCTTTGTCAATTGTCACCTTCGGAGTATAGTTATTATGTATTTATGTAGTTGTGCTTAGATGGATAAATAACTCTATAACATATAAAATACATAGATAAAGGCCAAGTAATTAATTTTTTTTTTTTTAAAAAAAGGATGCTACAGTGAAACGGGCCTAACGGGCCGGCCCGAAGCCCTGCAGGGCCAAATTCAAAATTCTGACTGATTTTTTAAGCCCGAACCCTATAGGACCAGGGCTTAAACGGGCCGGCCCGACGGGCTCGACCCGATTTCCCAGCTCTACACAGTCAGACGCAACAGCCAAACACAGAGACAAAGGTTCGTACGTATCGTAGGTTCTTGTGGATGAAGGCTATCAAAGGCAAACGAAGCTCAGTTCAGATCTGAGGAGAGAAAAGGGAATGGCAGTGAAGGGAATGGGACTACACGATCTGAAATCTACCAAAACATGACTCACGATCCGAAGGGAATGGTTTAGAAGGAGAGAAAAGGCCCGAAAACACGATATGAAATCCATCTTTTTCTTTTTGTTCACGATCTGAAATCTATCTCTATCGCTTCTCTGCGTTTTCAAGATCCAGGCGTGTTTACAGCTTTTTTTTTTTGTTTGATTCTAAGATTGCCCATTGACCGTATCCAACACAGTCAAATATGCATGTCAAACGGTCAACGTGTAGCGGGCGTGTTGACCATATCCAACACACATCTCGGAGCGTGTCAACATCATGTCGGAATCCAACAATCGTCCCTAGGGATGTCCAAGGACCGGGCCAGACCGGGTTGGAGGTCAACCCGAGGTCTAGCTGTAACATCCCAATTTTTGAAAGCGTTTTCACGGTATCTTGATCAGAGTAGAGCATCGGAAGTAAATAGTATTTAAAAAGTAACTGATAACATCCACTGTAATGTATGTGTTAGCTTTAACAGCGTTTACAAAAAATTTCAAATGTCATTGTTAAGTACAAAACAAAAAGGGCTTCCTCCAGCCGGTTCCTATATCTCTTTGCTTACCCTGTCTTCGATCCCGTTCACTCCGGATCCTGAAGCTATGGTAAAAGCTGAGGTTCAATGCCCATTGAACCTCAGGTAACGGTTAACCTCATGTTCATGTAATAGTTATGTATGACAGATATTCATGATACTACAGCAATATTCACATATGAAAGATAATAACGTAAACACGCCCACTGCATATGAACGTTATTATAGTCCGCACTATTCACCAGTGGCACGGTGTACATCCGTGTCCTCAACGCTAGGAAAACTTAACGGCATTATCAAAACCATAACCTGTGTACAGCTGTATATGTATAACTTTTTAAAATAGGGTCTCAGTCTATGAACACATCTATCACATATAGGTATACAAAGCAAACATCGAGTTAGTGTTACAAAGACGATGTCCGTACCTTTGTCGGCGATATCGGTGTTGTCGTTCGGTCGTGATCACGTTTATCCTATAATGGTAATATTGCATTTATTATTTTACAAATAATATTCTAGAAGATATCCTAGTCACTAATGACCTTCTTACCCTTGGTAGGATTATCTCTCAACTTATCACCTTTAATTTCTTCAAAAACGCTGGTCCAAAATTCTGGACCGATTTTTATCTAACTTTGAAAAATCATAATTAATTCTAGAAAAATCAAAACGAGGATCCGTAAAATTTCTTGGAATCCTTAGGATGTATATTTTCAAGTAAAAATAATCAATTTTGCCCAGATTACACGGATTACTCCCAGGTTTAAAGTTTTGAGCCTCTGCCCACAATTTTTCCAAAAATTCGTAGCCCAACTTTGAGAATTTTTATCTCACTGTACAGAAATCATTTTGACATGTTCTTGGCATATTTAAAAATCCCTATATGTCTTCTTTAACCATGAATGTTTCCAGAATTTTGTAACTATATTTTCAATATGAAATTCTGGTGTTTCCATTACTGACTCCAGAAATTCCAAACCCGATGAAATTTCGCCAGAACTTCGTTACTTTGATGATTTTCTTCCGAAATTTTGCTATATAACTTCCCCATCATTTTTTCGAAATAAAGCTAATTTTGACCATAAAAACATGTAAATAAAATTATTCTAGCATATTTAAGATCTAGGCTACTTCTATCTAAGAATTTAAGAACTAGAACTTAAAGCTAGAGCTAGAGAACTTACCAAGAACCTTGCTACTCCTTCAAGAAGCTCTTCACCCTCTCCCTTACTCTCTCAAATATGGTTAATACCTTTGTGAATTGGTGAAGAATTATGAAGAGGTTGGGGGTCTATTTATAGGAAAAAAGCTATGGCAATCTTGTAATTCTCTAACTTATACATCTTTCATTTTTGGTCATGGGTTTAAATCAATTCCTCTTCCAAATTTGGTGAGCCAAAAACGTGGCCTACCTCCCCCCATTCTTCCTCCTTTGATTTTTTACCAAAGCCTCTTGCCTTGGTGTCACAATTGTCCCCATGTGTAAAGCTTTTGGCTCCAAAAGTCTTTGGTGGCTCTTCCTCTTTCATGCACTCTCCAAGCTTGAATTGTAGCCTCTCCTCCTTAATATATTTTTTTGCTTTATTCTCCTATGGTCCACAATCATCCACACATAAGCCTTGGTTGCCTCTTGAAACATTTTATTAAGTTAATTATGAAAGTTTTATTAATTTAATTAATGTAGATTTAATTATCTACTAATTGTTGGCAATTTCCTTTAATTGGTTTAATTATTTTCTCACAACTTTTTGATTTTCTATAACCATTTACGCACCATGCATTCATTTAATAATCATAGGGCAACTCATGGTCCCTAATATAGTATTGGATTTTTGCCTCTTTAATTTCCAAGGAAAAATACTCAAATAAATTACTAAAATTAGAGACAACATTTTCTCCTATTTAAATAGATGTTAATTTTCCAAAATACAATATTCAAAAGAAATATAAATTTTGGGTATTACACTAACTTTGATATGACCTCAGTGGAAAAATCAGCTCGAGGTGCAGTACCCGAGCTCATTGGCCGGGCCGGGTGGATCGCCCTGTGAGCGTCCAGTTTTTTTTTTTTTTAACTTTTTTATCCAATTTTTTTCTTTTTTTTTTTTTTTTTTTTGCCTTCTTGGAATGCAATATTTTAACTCGATTTCACCGACTTCCCAAAATAATAAAAAATGACATATTGAAAAACGATTTCTATAAATTGAAAAAGCACATTAGAATGTCCAGACTTCGGTGAGCAACTCAATGTAGTAGTGATTGACCAAAAAAAAAAAAAAAAAAAAAAAAAAAGGATCTCGGGTCGGACCGGACTAATCCAGGGGTCTAAACCCCTGAACCGAAGTCCAATCCAACCCGAGCAATTTGGTCTAGTTTGGTCCGATCAAATTGCCTTGGACCAGCTTTTTTTTTTTTAAACCAAACTTCAAATTTTTTGGACAACCCTACCGTCCCACACACATTTCTCCAAAATGAGTGTCCAAAGCTTTTCACCAATCATTTTAATTAATCAAGCTTTTATAGAAAAAAACATAGTAGACTTGCCACCAAAAAAAAAAAAAAAAAGATTGAAGTACCATTATTTTCATTAAAATGATTTTATATTTATAAAAAATGCATTTTAAAAAAATAATTTGCTGTAATTTTTTAACCAGATTTTAATACGAAATAATATTCAGAAAGAAAAGCACAAGACTAAATAAATAATCCTGATGCAATATGTCACCAACAAAATCCTCATCTATCAATAGGTCACCCTCCAGTAACAGCCAATTTTCCATCTCTTGTGACTTGACACACTGGATCATAAGAATTTAAATAGAGAAGAAAAATTGGAAAAAGAAAACAAGAACATGCTAAATACTTGTAACAAAATGGAAATATGATGACAGGGAATATATAACATCCCCTCATTGTTGAGTATATAATCCAAAGTTCAGTCTGAACTATTAGAAAGACAAGGAGCAAAATATTGCACCAGCTTGCAAATACAAGTAAAATACATCCGTTTCATGAAAAATGAGCAGACTTCTTTTTCTTTCAACAAAATAAAGTCAAAAAAAAAAAAAAAAAAAAAAAAAAAAAAAAAAAAAAACTATGAAGAAAAGGAGAAAAGAATATTGAATTGCATAATATAACGAATGGATTCAAACCCTCCTTGATCTCCTGATACCGGGACAAGCCCGAAGACTTGTACAAACTGCAATCTTCTATGTACACAACACTTCATCACCTAAACATCCTTGCAGGGGAAAAATCATGTCCAATGACCAATATATCCTCCGAACTTTGAACTGGGGCGAGGGTAGGCACACTCCAAAAATGCATGAAAAACATGAATTGTCAAGCATATCGTCATCAGTCAACCATCTGTCAGTATTTGTAACCTGAAGAACCAGGTGGAGCCGGAGGTAACCGGTTTGGTGTTCGACGGCTGCCTGAGTTTGGACCATAGTTAATGTCACCGTTCTGGGTGGGCCGACTGTGGCCAGTGGATCTGGATCTTGAAGAACTGCTACGACTAATGGAGCCATTGCCAGCTGCATCAAAGGCAGTTCTCCAGTCAACACCTGAACCACTGCTTCTGGGACTGCTCTCTGCAAAATAACAGTTTAGAAGTTTAAATAAAAAGGAGCAAAAACAAAAACAAAAAAAAGAACTCAGATCGACAAAGCAAAAATGTAACGAGGAAAAAAATGGCAGAGGAAACAAAATTCATCTTGTCCAGCAAAACATTAGTTACTTGATGAATTGGTTATGTTCAGCAACACATCAAAAAGGTTTTCACATGCACCTGCTGAATTATCATCCGACCAGTCAGAGGCAGCAGCTACTCTATCATCATGAATACTCAGCTGGCGTGTCAATTTTGAGAGAAGTGAAGATTGTTTCTCATAACGCTCTCTCCTACGCTTTACATTGTGATCTTCTTGAATCAGCTCCTCAATCTTAACTGTGCTTTGAGCACTGCCCATGTGAAAAACATGCAAATTGATAACCATGGTTTGTACCCGAGAAGAAACCAAGATTGATCAACAATCAGATTGCATACACACGAGACATGAATGTTAATCAATATCATCATAATCAATACATGTGTGTGTGTGTGCATGCGGGTGCAATCGGAAGCCACACAATTCACAATCAACCATGAACAATACAACTTACAGTCGCCTTGGACTCCGCTCAATACAAAGGCCCACCTATCTAGTTGACTTTATACTTGGAGGGTGCTTGGATTAGCTTTTCGAAAGTGATTTTACGGTGAGGTAGATGTGCAAGAGTTTCGGATTGAATAAAAACACTTCCTAAAAGATAAACCAAACAAGCTATAAAATAAATAAAATAAGAAACCTCCACAAAAGCTTTGATTATGCATTCAGGAGTGTTCCCCAAACACTTCACAATAGGACGCTTCTGCGTTTTGGTGCAGAAGCAATGTGATTTAGGGGTGCGTGGTAGGATCCCAAATCGGTAGATGATAGGGATCCAAATGGGTAGGGAAAGATAATGAAGAAAACTCTATTAAATTATGAAATCAGAATCTAATTCCATAATTAATAAAGAAAAAGAAAAAGAAAAATCTTTTATAGTTAATGAGTAAGAATCTTAACTCATCCCAGTAATAATGCCCAGGAAGAATAATCAAAGAAGCAATCCTCTAATAATTTTCCATGTATTTCATACTGCTTTTTACATATAAAAGAGACTCAATATTTATAGATAAAAAGAATAACCATGACTCCTTAAAATTTAGGACCACTTACCACAACTCAGAAAAATAACATACTTGAATACATTTAATTCAATAAATTAAATATTGTGACTCAGCATAAAATCCTAACTCACTCTACTTAATCCTAATCCCATAGAGAGAAAGTGCAAACCACTACTAAAATAAATAATAAAATAAAATCAGAATAATTCAATCCCCTAAACTAACTGCATGAGATTTCCAAACTTGGTACTCTATCAGTGTGAAGCACACCCTAGATGAGGTAAGCCATTTATAGGAAGCAGGTCCAATAATTCTTGAAGTTGAATGTCAGCCAAGGATGTTATCAAGGAGCATGCTAATTGCCAAAGCTAATAGAGTTGTTTCCTGTTATTTCTTTAACTGGAGTTTTATTTGTAAACAGTTGCAAGCTTTGTTAATCCAGCAGTGTTAAATTAAAATAGGATTTATGAAAAATTCTTATACAAATGGTTATTTATTGCGCGCTTAAAGTAAAAAGGTGCAAGATTCTTTGGGTTGTTGTAGTATTAAAATAAATAAAGGTTCAGAATCAAGGGTAAATTTTTAGGAAAACTTGGTCTGCAGAAATTTGGAAGACCAAAACAATCACAATCACAATCATAATCACAGACAGCCATATAACACAAGTAGGCCATATAATATTATGCTTAAATGTAAGTTAATGATAGTTTTGGTCTGTTTTTTATTTACCCTAGGTTTATATAAGACATTCTCAATGATTGACCGCAGATGAGCTTCTCAATAATATATTGTGTTTGTTCTCCCTAACTCTCTCCTCGGCACTACTCTCAACACAGGTTTACAGAAAAAAGAAGCTTTATAAATTTCTAAGTCCCCTACTAATTAGATCAAAATAACATCCAATAAAAGCATTGATTTTCAGCAAAAGGAATGACCCAAAAAATCATGTAAGACTTGTAAGCAGAGAATGACTATAGCATGAAAGAAAAGAGAGAATCTGATTACAAGAAACAAAAGAAAATGCAGAAGTGACAAGAACTTTTAAAACCTGACAGAGCTATATAATTGATTTAGCATGTCTTCCTTGGCCTTTTCTACTTGGCAAAGGACAACTGCCTGCTCAAACAATCAACCAGCAAATGCGTTAAAAACATTGATAAAACTGTAAGGACAGGAAAAAAGGAAATGTTATAAACAAAAGCCAACCTTCGGTACATTAGCAGCTAAACTGTTCAGAACAGCTTCAACATAGCCACGAACTTCTTGAGCCATCCATCTGAGTTCTTCCTCAGGATCAGCAGGTCTTCGAGCCACTGTGTCCTGGTAAAGGATAAGAAAACAAATTGAGCAATTTTTATTTATAAGATATAGGCTATTGACTACACAGAAGAACAATAGCTGTGAACCAGCAACACACCAGGGAACCATCAGAGAGACTTTGCCTCATGGTAGAGCCACCCTCGGATGAAATCATTATTTGCCCTCCTTTTTCTCGTATAATATTACTTATTTTATTGATCCATTCAACCTTATCAGCAGTGCTCTCAGCCTTTAAAATAACAGCACTATGTGCTGCAAGAGAAGGCAATTATGATTAAAAGTGTTATTAAACAATCACATAGATAAAAGTAAGGATCCGAACCATAAGTAGCCATATTAACAAGGGACTTCACCTTTCAGAACAGTTTTATATGGAATTCTGGAAGTTATCTTAAATACAAGGCTGGCTTTCTTAGAATCATGCCCATTGGACTTCTTATCCTTTGAGCTTTTTGATGGAGGATCCTCTTCCTCAGAAATTTCTTCAACATTGCACTCCTGGATAACAAAGAAATTGTATTGTTATCAACACTATAATTTATGCTCTCTCCATGCTCATACAATAGTATAACCCATGCCAACAAAGGTATTTTGCAAGATGAAATGAATCAAACCATTACATATCCATCAAAAAGTCAAGAGAAATACACTCCAAAAATTGGTAAAATGGACCAAGGGAAAAGGATCGGAAGAAAAGAGAGAGGGACATGAACAATAGTACCAATTCCGAAAGAAAATGTTACACATACAAGAAATCAAAGCCATCTATTATCAGAGGGGAATAAAAAAATTACTCCCGTTTTTAATTATTTTACAGATACACAAATGACAAAGGAGCTGGAAAAGGACAGATAGCATCCCATTAACAGAGAGCAAGAATGATAAGAAAGAAATTATCATAGAAAAGTCTAAATTGGTTTTGATTTCCTATGAATCTTTAGATGGATTATAAGAGTGAACAATATGCAGTTTGCTGTAATATACACAGAATAAGGGCAAAATCACAACCCATTATCAATCAAACGGCTAAAACAATGATCCTTGCTGTTGCCACCTCATTCATCATGATAAATAATTCTTATGCAAGCTAAATCATAATGTAAAACTGATTAAGGAAATATGCAAGTATTGACAGTCTACATACCTCTAATGTAATGACACCACGGAAGTTTCTTTCCTCTTGCTTTTTGGTATAACCAAGCTGTGAGGCAAAAAGTAAGACAATCGAACTCAACAACACATACAGCGGATTGTATATGTAGTCAATTTTATCCCTCAAACCAGAATAAATCAAGAGTTCAAGATGTAAGACAGATAAAAGAATATGATGATAAACCGTTTAGAAACTTGAAAATGTCTTAAAGTAACTAATTTAAATGAGATCCAAGTAAGCAAGATTTTTAGAGATCAAAGAGAGATTAAGATATGAAATTTATGAAAAAACTGATGAAATACCAGAAAATGCAAGTATAAATATGACATTCTCGTAAACAGTCGCAAACCTTTCCCGTCTTTGCATTCAGGACAAACCATCGCCTGCTCCAACCATTTGTTTTTGCACTTTTCTTTGACAAATATCCTGCAAGTTGGAAGACTGGAACTTAGTATGTAAATGATTAAAAAGTCATCATCAGGAATTCCAATTTATGAAATAAGTATCTTGGCCAATTACAGCTTCCAAATCTGAAGTTTAGCTCGGCATGTGTTAGGAATTTCACTCGTGCCTTTCTAGGTAGGTGAGAATGAGGTAGTGAAGAAACAGAATTATCTGAGCTTAGGAAGTGAGATAAAACAATTACCATAGAACATTTAGGATCTAAAACTATTAAAGATTCTTTTAGAAGTACAATAATTCACTTTCAAATATGCACATATAAGCCAACTAAAAGCAGCAGAAAAATTGGTGTTTGACTTCATAAAGCATCATTCAAAAACTAAGCATTTGATCTATACACCATTCAATATTTTCTTTTGAATTTACGTGGATTGTGCTCATGTCATTTATTTAATTTATAAAATGAATGTTTGTTAAATGGAGACAAAAAACAGCCACAAAAGGCAAGATAGGAGTTAAACCGCCCAATGAGTCTTTAACCAAAGCACTTGAGCAATCTCTACCCAATAAAGTTAAGACGATCAGGTAGGAGAGGTGGGTGGAATAGAAAGACTAAACAGATAACTGATAGGGCTAATACTTCAAGAATTACCTTAGAATAAAAAACTTAGTCATTTTCTAGTAAATAACCATCCAAACAATGTAAGAATTCAAACTTAAAGACCACCAACTGTCCTAGTCCACCAAATATGAGAAAAATTGGCAAGCCCAAAACAGCAACTGTTTTAGAAAGTAGCAGCATGGAATAGACAGCTAGACCTGCTGTTATTTCTCCTTCAGGACCAGCTGTCTTTAGACCAGAAGCTTCTTGTCCTTCCTTCTCTGCCTGACCAGATTTATCCTTTTCCTTATCTTTGTCCTTCTCCTCCTTCATTGATTTCATGCTTCCACCAGTTTGAGGGCTAGTTGCCTAACATATCGTAGTTAGCAGGAGGGTAAACCATGAATCATTAAATTGGAGTTGCAAAAGTACAACCTCTTGGTTATTATATTCTAAAATTCAAAGCTCTACGAAACAATATGTGATCACCTACCCGGTTAAGTAAAGATTGTTCAGCAACATGCCCCCTCTTCGAGGACCCATGTTTTAACTCCTCCTCCCGACGCTGCCTTTCCATCCTAAAGTAAATAACACAGAACAATTAAATAGAAAATTATCTCACACATGCCAGAACCTAAGAACATGCCAATCGATCCAACATCATTAGTATGTCCATTTAAATATTCCCATATAATTGTTCCATGACAAAAAAGCACATAATCATACTTTACTAACATGCCAAACTTAATCATGTCAGGAAGCTCAGACGTAGGAAAATAGATATCACAACTCAAGCTCTAATAATATCTATAAATTACCTCCTTTGTACCAAACGAATGAAGTGTTGAGGGGGCACAAAAGCTCGTTCCATATCAACTAGGGCTACCACCATTTTCTTTGCTTCATTTTTAAATCCTTCTAGTGCAGCCGTTGCAATAGCCACAACCTTGTAAATTTTAAGAAACATATCAGGATCGAAAGAGATGTATCTCACCAAGTTGGTGCTCCCAAACAAAATAAATGAAGGAGCAATTTGGAATAAAAGAAATAAGCTTTAATTGGCAAAGTAATACAATTGTTAAGTAGAAAATGAAATAACTTGACATTTACTTGGGAAAGGAAATATAACAATGAAGTTCATAACCATACCTCCCTCTTGAAAGGAGGGTATCTTCCTAAACCAGGTGTAGCATTGGCAGCAGCTGAAACAATATCTATCAGGATCCGATGCACCTGAACCACAACCAAAAGAACAGATAAACACACATATTTCAATGGGAATAAAATACACAAATTATTGTAATTTATGGAAAATTTTGTTAAAATCAGATCCTTTAAGTGAGACTCCTTTAAATATTATAATTAGACAGAATACAGATGAAAAGAGTCATCACTCTACACAGTGTTTACAGTTGCAGACCAAACAAATTGACAGATATTTTAAGTTAAAAAGACAACAACTGAAGATTGAACCACAAAAAACCAGTGACAGTACAGAAGAAGGCAAACATGGATACTGGATGTAAACTATCAATCTAAATGACAAAGAAACTCAGAGTGAAGCACAGCAAGCATTACCATCGAAAGCTTAAAGTAATCAAACCCAAAAATGACTTTCGGCCAAAAAAAAAAAAAAAAAAAAACCAAAAATGAATCAAGAAAACAATGCATAAAACATAAATACCTCATCCACACAAAGCCGCGAAGGTTCTTTTGCAAGCTCCAGAACACCTTTAATTAGAGATCTTAATCCCTTTTCAGGGGAAATAAGGTATGGCTGATAACCATCAGCTTCTAGCACAATCTAATATGAACAATCAAGTCAGTAGAACTGTAGAAGTAGTAAAGTCAAAAATCAAGGCAATATATGTGCGTGTGTGCACATAAGTAGGACAATACTTACCCTTTTCACATTGTTGATGTCAAAATGTCTATCTAAAGGTAATTGCTTCATTCTATTAGGAAAATTCCCCTCAAAACTAGCAACAATTTTCCATCCAGCTCCCTGCAAGGTTATTCATACTAAATATGAAAAGAAACTCAATACATACAGAAAACAGATTTATGATGATAAAACATGTTCAAATCTACTGGTCAACAAATCAATAAATGAAACAAAAAGAATGAAATAGGAGTATATATAACATAGTAAATATTTTACAAATTCAGTGGTGAGCATGAGAATAATGAAGGTTGGAGATTTTAACAAGTTTATACCCAAACCTTCTCCTATCAGCTCCTTCCTAGGGGAAAAGTGGTGGTTGAAAATGGATATTTGAATATCAACTAATCAAATATGTTAAAACATTTCCAAAACCTCCCAAAATTTGACCTCCTTATAATTAAATAGGGCATCAAAGGCCACAAAAGTTCTTTTTAGCAAACAGCAACTCAAATATACTGAGATAAATAAAATCTACACAAAGAAAAGCTGGCGCAGGAGAAATTGACATTCCTTGAAACAATCAAATGAGATGATATCTGTTAAAGTATAAGATTGAGGAAACTCACCTCACCAGTGTTAATATGTTGTAAGAACTTATCCTCAAATTCACGACAAAGTTCCAAGGCTACGGCACGTGTACCCTCTGCGGTGGTAACCATTTTCTCACCAAGCCTCACCAATTCGTCTTGAATTACGCTAGACTTCCCTTGTAACCTAATCAGTGAAAAAGTAAAGATTAATGAGATATTTCCGTTTTCAAATTCAATCACATAGTCAATGTGAATATAACCTGTACATACATCTTATTCTTCAACAATCAGCATCAATCATCTTATTCTTTGCTTCATACATGTTAAGTATTACTTGCACATAGAGTTCATACAAATATGGATTAAACATAAAATTTCATCAAACAGTTAAAAAAGAAAAGAAGGAAAAGCAAGATCTTCACTGTGAAAAACAATACAAATTTCCATAACAAGATGAAAAACTAAGAATTAAAGCTACTCAAACTAGAAATAAAACCAGATTAATTTCCTTGTCTTTTCAATCCAAGCAGGTTTTTGAGAGGAAAAAACTTCAAAGCCAATGCTCTTAAGATTCCTTTTATAAGTTGAAAACTAGAAGGAACCAACATCGAGACGGAAAATATATCTTTCATTAAGAACTCACTGGACTAAATCATTATCTGTTGCCCTTCAGTTAAGTTGCCACTACCAACAAAAACTTCTATAAGAAGGCAAAAAGAAATTGATGCTTCCCATTACTAATAAAATGTCATTACAACATATGTGAATTACCCAGATAGAATGTTAGGCAGCCTGAGCTTCATACGATTCCGAATCTGCTTTGCTAAAGCATCCACCAAAGCTATCCTTCCAAGTTTACTTGGAGGAGCTCCAGCCAATATTGATTTAAGGCTCTCAGTCTCTGCTCTCCATGCAGTTTCCAATGAATTTTCAGAACCAGCAGATCCAGACTGTGCTGTTGCTATTGAAACTGATTGACCTATCAAAGCAACCCAAGGTATGTCTGATGTTCTTGCAGGACCCTTATTTGATAGAAGTGCTTGAACTGCAGCCAGAGACTTCTGGTCTGATGCAGCTTGATCAATTTTACTTATAACTCCAATGGTCCTTGTACCTACAACACAATTTTATAGGTTTTGTTGCCTCTTTAGTCAATTACTGAAAAGAAAAGGCTCAAATAAAGCTAAAAGAGAGCTACACAATTTACACACAGAAATGAACCAAAAAAAAAGATCAAAATGATATACCTTCCCCATCATATTCCTTTGCAGTTCTTAAGGCTCGAGATGAAGCAATTTCAGGGGCTTGAGCTGCAGGTACTATAACTAACAAAATGGCGTCATTATGCTCTGCATATTCACTAACCTATGCAATGAACAGTGCATATAACATTAGAATTCCAGCACTATTTGTATATAACCTACCAAAAAAAAAAATATGGGAGAAAATAATCTCAATTCAACTAAGATTAAAATTCAAGCCAAAATCAATCTCAGGATCAGAAAAATATATGAAAAGGGCAAGCAACCATTTACCATTGATTCATCCATAATGCGCTGATCCAATCCAGGTAAATCAACTAACTTGAGCGGTGGCGCTGTAAAGACAAAGGATTAAGGTTAAAAGGCTAAGTGTGAATAGAGAGAAGGTTATATCATGAAAGCAGTGGTCCGTTAAACTAAATAATTTAGCAAGTATAAAATAGAGATCATTTTTGGGTGCAAATAAGAGACAACTATCAGAAACTATCAGGTACAATATTGTGGGCACCATGCCTCACTCAATGTCTAAGGTAAGTCCCATATTCATGGATTATAAATAGTAAAACTCACTATAGATTTTATGCTGATAGATTGATTGATACATTCATATATTGATGAGTTTTAAATGGCGTATTTTAATTGTTGTCACATGGCTTCTAGACTTTATTGAATAATATATATCTAGACTGACACTATATTAAAGCAACAATACAAATAGGAAAAGAAAAGCAGAATCAGAAATTTTCTTCACAGAATTCTCAAGTAGCCAGCCAAAACAAGCTATAGGTTTCTTAACATATAAAGAGGGAAATAAACATCAGCCATTAATCATCAACAAACCTGTGCTTGTCCGTAGCTTCAAATATATTTGATCTCGGCTCTTCCCTGAGACACTTTTACTCAATCTATCCTGTAATGAATGACGTAAAGCACCTGTAGCAATTAAGCAAAGCATATTGACACCTTCAGCAGAAAAGACAAGTGCAGACTGTAGAATATAAGCCACTAAATGCAAATGTGAAAACAAAATAAAAATGTCAGTTACCAAAAGAACAAATAATCATTAGTGAATACTGGATATAACTACTATGGTTAGGCCTGTATGACAAAGAAAAATTATTGTAATTCCAAACACCATCACTGAGCCCCCGCCTTTGCTACATGCATACTGCATGCATAGCAGTTATGAAATTAACATCCCAAAATTATTTTGAATTTAAAACCACCTGAGGTACCAGCAGCAATAATGCACGACAAAACACAGTTCAAGAAAAGAAACCACAGAAAACAATAAAAACTAACTTGCAGAAACTTGCTGTGACTTATTATCAATCTGCAAGACAATTGATTTACTGCTCAAGGAACCATCTTGCTGTAGATCAATGCATATAGGAGCTCGTGTAGCACCATTTTCACCAGTAGGCTGGGAATAAAGGAGACTTAAGAATAAGAAGAGTATGTAAAGAAGGCATTGCACCTATGTTAAATGAAATTAGATGAAACTCCATAAATCCAACTCACCAGAACAGGATGTCCAATCAAACTGTTCAAAACAGCAGACTTACCAGCACCCTACACAATGTGGACAAAACAAAGAAACAAGATAAGGATACAACAAACTTTGTAGACAGATAAAAGAAGCATCAAACATCAAAGAAGTGTGTAGCGAAAGAAAAATAGAAATTAAAATTGAGTTCAAAATGATTATAATTCCCCCAATGATCATAAACACAAATTAATGTTAGGCTTGTTATTTAATTGATGAATTGCAATGATATACAATTATCTTCACAGCTGTGAGCTAACAAAAATACAGATCTTCATATCCTTCAACACAGACCCGTTTCCTAGAACAGTTAAGCTTACGTCCAAGGCTATCACACACCAATACTCTTTAAAGCCAAAGGGGAACAAGAACTAAGAAAGTTGATTGTTACATCGTCAGTATGGGAAGTAATGCCCGACTTTTAATGGGTTCGATAATGTAATTACTGTTGTACACATCTACCAAGAACACCAAACCATAAACAGAACCTGCATTGTTAACACTCAAAATAGAAGCCATTAATGTCCTGAACAGAAAACCAATGCATATTGAAGCATATATATCATGATGAAGCATGTAATACTAATAGCAATACATGCTCATTCTGTTTTATGAATTTCAAAAATTAAATTCAATGACAAAAAGCCATATTCTAATCTCAATCCAGAGTCCAGTCTTCACCTTAACCAGAATTCCATACAAGGGCAACTAAGAGCGCATCAACCAAGAACTAAGTCATTTTATCTTCCACAAAGGGAAAAAACATAACTTATTTAATTTACCGTAAAAGATTAGTCAAATTTTCAAATTTCTTCAAAACATTTTCAGGAAACAGTCTGCCAAGACTTTCAAAATACAAATCCATTCACGAGTAAGCTAGCACAACCAATAACTGGAAGCCATTATAAGGTTCTTTGATAAAAGGATTCAATTTTAATGCTTGATCATCGTGTAAAATGCAGAAAAATTGTTTAATTTAGCAACAAGGCACCTTATTAAAAAGTAAGTCATAAATTCATCTAATCCCAGGTTCCATTGCGATCACAGGGTACCGTGATTGTACACTTCAATACCACAGGCACTATTTGTAAGAAAATAGTTAAAGATCTACAAAAACGCAGAGTGAGAAATCCATAAGCTCAAACTGATTAAAAAAAACCAAATCCAACACATTTCTTCAAAACCATACATCCATAAATCAAGTACCATAAACCCACAGATGAGCAAGAAATAGTCATCGAAAAGAAAATAAGACAAAGGAAGTCAAAAGGCTTTGACATCCAAGTACTCACAACGTTGCCCAGTGCTACAACATTGAGAAAAGTGGAGGGCCTTCTTGAAGATGAGCTGGTGTTCGACTCATCAATATCTTCATCAGCAAGTACTGCCGCAGCTTGGCGCATCGCAACAGCAAGCTGGGACAACTCCTCGATCGCCTCCATCAATCGCAGAGATCAAGGATCCAACCCCACAAACTATAAAACTGTAAGCTTATTAGAGTCCAAACAAACAGCACTATAACGGGATCGATCGAAATCGAACCCTAACAAGTGATTCACAACGATCTAAGTGTATCAATCAGATCCCTGAATCCAAAAGACTGAACTTGAGTTCCACCAAGAAGAATCGAAACAGTGAAATGACAATTGCTGATCCTTCTTCAAATTGAGAGAGGAAATTCAAAACGCACCACACTCTCTGACTCTCTATCTCCCCCAAGCTTTTTCAAATGCTTCCCACCGGCCTCTTTCTTTTGATTTTGAATCTTGTTTTGTTTTTAACTATTCGTCGATTTTACTCTTCATTTCAAAATTTTATTCTCCGTCTCAAGAATTTTACTTCACTGCTTTTTATTTTACAAATTGAAAGCTCATTGAGAATATGATAGCGTAAAATATGGTTGAGAAATTTCTGTGTCGTAAATCTAGGATCGAATCTCGAACACAAATGGAATCTAAGATCTGTATTAGGGAATTTTTCTATAATTTTTATTTTAAATTTAATTTAGATTTGAACTAAAAAATGCACTAAATTCTGTAGAAGCATAGCATGATAACGTTAAATTCAGAGTGGAAAATAAAATTAAAAAATATTTTTTTGGACAGAAAAATTGATTTTTTTTTTTTTTTTTTTTTTTGCTCAAGAAAAAAATTGAAAATTATTGAAACTTAGATGCTAACTAAAATTTAATGTGTGAGAAAAATTAAAAGAATTAAGTATGATATTAAATTATGAAAAATATGTGCTTATTATGATTGAATTAAGTTGTGAATTTGTGTTTTGTATAAAGCTTGAGGTAAGGTAAGCTATGCAATTCATAATTAACGAATAATACATAATGTCATATTGTACTTATTACCCACAAACACACATTTTTTTGCCATCACACACATTCAAAAAATGATTTTAAAAAAAAAGATAAATATTGTACCTTTTATTCTATGAAGATTATTCACCTAAAAATTCTATGATGATGAAAGCTAGCAATAACAAGATAGGTGATGACTTATAAAGAGAGAGAGAGAGTAAAGCTATCAGACCACTAATATTGTATCAAGAATGTCAAAAGTTGTAAAAATAGGGAAGATGATGTCAAAATGATCATAAATTTGCAACTTTTTGATAAAATTGCTTTCCATTTTCTTCATAAAGTCTCTTTTGCACTGTGGATAAAACCAAGAACAACCATTAATTGGTCCTAATAAAAGAAATTATGACCACTTAAACAGGAAGATTAAAAAAAGGCCTTTGGAAGCCCAATAATTACTATTCCCTTCAATCCTTAATATAAGATATATTTAAAAAATTAATCTTAGTCCTAAATATCAAACATAGTTTTCATATTTATCAATCTTTTTATAAGTTGTCCATATTAATACTTTCTCAACAATAATTAAGGAAGAGGATAAATATGAGAATTAAGAGAGATGACTAAAGTATTTTTAAAAATATATATCATATTTACTAATTTAATTAACTTCCTTAGTCTAATCAAATCAAATTAATATTTCTTGTACTAGAGAAGTATATTAGTTATGGCTTCTCATGTTTTAGAAACACTCCATGATTTATTCATTTTTTTAATATTATCAAAATCTCCCTCTATATAGATAACCAAAATATCATCTAGCCATTGCTATGATTGGTAAGTTTGAGCCAAATTAAAGGCAACCAATTTATTAAAAAGAAAAATTAAATCGTCAATTCTAATAGCTTCATGTAATTTTTCATAAAATATTTGTACTTTTCTTTGTTTGATTAAGTTCTAAAATCTTTCTAGTTACAAATGTTTCTTCTTTTCCAGATAATGACATATGCTTTATGACTAGGCATACATATGAACTAAGAATTCACAGCTAACACAATAGAAAATGATAAACGCTCCTTCTCTTGGTAAGTGCTTTTGTCCTTTCATAATTTCAAAAGCTTCTATATCCTAATCTGTTATAGTCATAGCATGTAATTTTTGTAAAAAAAATTCCATCAAATCGAACTCCTCTACTAGTTCTTATTGGTTTAGAATTGAGGACAATGAAAATAGTGTAAAAGGAAAGTTAATCTCCATAAAGGAAAGGAATTAGCATGGAAGGAAGCTACCTTAGCTGGCACAAAGAAAAACCTATTTGTGCTAGCCCCCAGCAATCCAAGAAGCTTTTTAGCCTGTTTGGCATAGAGGCGAGGGAGGAAAAAAGCTTGGTGTACAGTGATTTAAGCCCATTGAAAAAAAATAGACTGTTTGGGATAGCGGTAGTCTCAGCTTCTGGAGAAAAATGTTAAGGAAATGTGATCCAATAATCAATATACTATTTTATTATATATACTTTTATATGCTTTCTAATTTATCCATTAAAATATATTTAATTAAGTACTTTATAGTTTTTTAATAATAATTTATTTTTTATCAAATTTAAATTTAATTTTTTATCTTCAATTATCACAATATATACAACTAATATATATATATAGTATTCAATAAGATTCATGTCATTTTACATCTCAACTGACTTTTTTAAATAATCATCCAACCAATACCCCATTTAAAAAAAAGTTACTTCTATCATTGTCATTCCAAATACAAATTACATTTACAATTTAACTTTTATCATATCTCACTTCTATAAAAGTCGATTGCAAATAAATTATTTTCGCTATCGTTATCCTAAACGTGCCCAAATTTATTTGTTTAGTTCCAAAACCAAATTCATTTGCTTTTTAAGGTTATTTGAGCAAGTGAAAAAACTCCATCAACTTTCTAACTATGTACTCCTTTATAGAGAACACACAACATTTTGTTCCCAGAAAGTGTAAGGCCCCATTTGGTACGAGGAAGATTTGAGGAGAGAAATGAACTTAAAGAAGATAAAGGAATTGAATGAAAGATTTTGAGGGATGAGGGAAGATGACTTGAGGAAAATAAGTTGTTTGGTATGATGAAAATGAAGGGGTAGTAGCGATAAAGAATTAAAAAACACATATTTTACCCTCAAAAGTAATTAATTCAAAATGAAAAGGAAAAATAATTTTTTTGCTAAAATATATTTCAAAAAAAAAAATCCTCTTGTCAAATTTGAATTTGTCTAAAAAGATTTTCTGCCAAATTTGAACTTATCACATAAATTTGAATTTAATCTTATTTTCTTGCTTTTGAGAAAAAAAATTATGAGGGGAAACTATGTCCAAAAATGTCACTGTTCACGTAAGAATTTGAGATCCCTCCAATTTTGGTGGAAACTTGACTTCCCACATATAAGGGAAGATTGGTGGGCCCGAGAACTTGAGTTTCTAGAAGATTTGACACAAAAAGCGTACCAAACAAAACAACTTGATAATCTTCCTTTCCTTCTCACTGAATCCGTGTACCAAACAGAGCTTAAAAAGTTTCAACAACATCATGGAACTCACATTTGATCATGCGCCCCATGTTGACAATACATTTAAGCTGTTGATTGGTCAAGAGACTGAAGAGATTCCCACAAATGAATCAACAAATTAACTTGAAAATTATCATGTTTCATAATAGTTACTAAACATTTCTCCTAGTTGTCAGTACATTGTAGGATAGCCTCTTCTTTCTTTTTTTTCCTTTTTCCTTCCCACGTACTTTTCTTTTGTGCATTCTATATTGGCGTGAACAAACTCAATCTAATTTACTCATTTTGTTATCATGTTTTATAATTATAAATTCCCATTACATAGTACGTGATACAATTATATCATTAATTGCAATATCTTTCATGACCTGTGTTAATCCACGGGGTTATTAATATATATAAATGAAAAATGGCACCGTCATTTTCATCCTCCAATGATATAAAGGCTCACATGCAACAGTAGAAATAACAACGAAGCTTTATTCTTTTTTTCTCTCTTTTTTTTTGGGTCAAATAGTTAATCTTCTGTGAATTGTGTGTCTCTAGTGTCTACCGTAAACTACATGTGTGGAAGGAAAAAACATAGGTCAAGTTGATTATGTCAAATTTTTTAATCACACATATTTCGTACAACTTTCTAGTTAAATGATAATCAAGTGGATTCATAATTAATATTTTTAAAAAAGAGTAAATGATTATGTGTGGTTAAAGAACTTAATATAATGCATAGGAGCAACTTCATTCACCCTAGTTTTGGTAGATATATAAATACCCCTTAAGTCTTTTTTATAAGGAAGAATAATCTTTTTTATAGGGGTGATCTTTGATAGGAATAAATTTGTTTTGCCTAAAATTTTAAACTACTCTTTTTTGTTTTTATCCTCATTAAATATAGGATTAACTATCAATTTTTTTACTCATGAGCAATTTTGCTCTTGAAATTTTTGGCGTAGTAATGTTGTCTCTCCATTAACTGCCCTAATGGTCAAAAACGCCAAAAATTTCGGGGCAAAATTGCTACATTTCAGTGGACAAAATTGATACTTAACCCTTAAATGTATATGGGAAAATTCCATTTAAATACCGAGGATGAATTTGCAAAACCCGTAAGTCCTCCGAACTTGTAAAAAGACTCGAGGTGATAAGGACTTTTGTGGGTTATGCAATTTCATGGGAAATGACCGTAATCCCCTTCCTTCCTCTCTTCCTCTTCCCCCTTCCTCTCTCCGAATCGAACCACTCGCCGCCGCACGTTCGTTTGCCACCGTATACCTTTCGTTGCCGACGCCAACGCCGCACCCTCCACCTTGGACGCCGCACCCGTCGGCACCGGTGAAAAAGAAAACAAAAAACTGAAACACGAAACACGCGAGAAAACTAGAAACATTATTATTTTTTTTATCGGTCGATCCGAAAGAAATTGGAAGAAGAAGACGTGAAGGAAGGAAGGAAGGAAGAAGAAAAGGAAGGAAGGAATGAAGCAGAAGGAAGAAGGAAGAAGAGAAAACAAAAAAAAAAAAAAAGTCTCGAGAGTGCACTCCTTTCACCGGAGTGTGTTATAACACACACTCCAAAGTGAACACTTCGAGTGTGTTTTAAAACACTCGAGTGTTTTTTTTTTTTTTTACTCACCTTGCATGAAATGGTAAATGGCGTTTGCGAAATGGTAAATGACGTTTGTGAAATGGTAAATGGCGTTTGTGAAATAGTTAAATTGTCTTTTTTTTTTGTTATCCATATGAAAGAGTAAAAAATGGCACCTGGGAAAACAATGGTAATTGGCGTTTTCGGAATGTAAATGACGTTTCGGAATGGTAAATGACGTTTGTGGAATGGTAAATAGCGTTTGTGTCATAACATACATGAAAGAGTAAAAAATGGCACCTGGAAAACAATGGTAATTGGCGTTTCTAGAATGGTAAATGGCGTTTGTGGAATGGTAAATGGCGTTTAAATGGTTAAGTCGCTCTTTTTTTGTTATCCATATGAAAGAGTAAAAAATGGCACCTGGGAAAACAATGGTAATTGGCATTTTCGGGAATGGTAAATGACGTTTGTGGAATGGTAAATGGCGTTTGTGTCATAACATACATGAAAGAGTAAAAAATGGCACCTGGAAAACAATGGTAATTGGCGTTTCTGGAATGGTAAATGGCGTTTGCGAAATGGTTAAGTCGTTCTTTTTTTTGTTATCCATATGAAAGAGTAAAAAATGACACCTGGGAAAACAATGGTAATTGGCGTTTCTAGAATGGTAATTGGCGTTTGTGGAATGGTAAATGGCGTTTGTGTCATAACATACATGAAAGAGTAAAAAATGGCACTGGAAAACAATGGTAATTGACGAATTTGGCGGAATGGTAAATGGCGTTTGTGCAATGGTAAATGGTGTTTGTGTTATAACATACATGAAAGAGCACCCTGGGAAACAATGGTAATTTACCATTGCACAAACGCCATTTACCATTCCACAAACGCCATTTACCATTCCAGAAACGCCAATTACCATTGTTTTCCCAGGTGCCATTTTTTACTCTTTCATATGGATAACAAAAAAAAAAAGACAGTTTAACCATTTCGCAAACGCCATTTACCATTCCACAAACGCCATTTACCATTCCAGAAACGCCAATTACCATTGTTTTCCAGGTGCCATTTTTTACTCTTTCATGTATGTTATGACATAAACGCCATTTACCATTTCACAAACCCCATTTACCATTCCGGTAAACGCCAATTACCATTGTTTTCCCAGTGCCATTTTTTACTCTTTCATATGGATAACAAAAAAAAAAAAGACAGTTTAATCATTTCACAAATGCCATTTACCATTTCATGCAAGGCGATAAAAAAAAACACTCAAGTGTTTTAAAACACACCCGAAGTGTTCACTAGAGTGTGTTATAACACACTCCAAAGTGAAAGTGTACTCTCCGACTCTTTTTTTTTTTTCTTTTCTCTTCTTCTTTCTTCCTTCTTCCTTCCTTCATTCCTTCATGTCTTCTTCTTCCAATTTCTTCCGGATCGACCGATAAAAAAAAAATTACTGTTTCTAGTTTTCTCGCGTGTTTCGTGTTTCGTGTTTCAGTTTTTTGTTTTCTTTTCCACCGGTGCCGGCGGGTGCGGCGTCCAAGGTAGAGGGTGCGGCGTTGGCGTCGACGGCGAAGGTAGACGGTGGCAAATGAACGTGCAGCGGCGAGTGGTTCTGGTTCAAAGAGAGAGGAAGGGGGAAGAGGAAGAGAGGAAGGAAGGGCATTAGGGTCATTTCCCACGAAATTGCATAACCCACAAAAGTCCTTATCACCTCTGAGTCTTTTTACAAATTCGGAGGACTTCTGGGGGTTTTGCAAATTTATCTGGTATTTAAATGGAATTTTCCCAATATATATTGTAATAAATTTTACTCCTTATTTCTTATATACTCTCTTTTATAAAAAGGGTATAATTGGAAATATCTTCATTACTTGGCTTCTTCACGAAGAATGTGAAAATTGATTGTTCGCATTAAAATGAGTCAGGTGAATGGATTGAGAATCAGGATGACATTTCACAGTGAAGCTACTAATTATTTCAAGCAGATTTCTGAAGACCCTGGCTCTTTTCGTTGATGAATGTGCGGATCACACATCAAATTACATCGACTACCGAAAAAATGATTCGTAGGGTGTCTGTCAAAGAAATTGAGAGGGCAATTTTTGAGATGAAGGCTGATAATGCTCCTGGTCCAGATGGTTTTCCATGCATGCTTCTATCAGAAGTTCTGGGCATTGCTTAAACATGACATCATTGCAATGGTTTATCAGGTTTTCCAAAGCGGATATCCTCCTTAAGGAATTAAATAGATCCTTTATTATGCCCATCCCAAAGTGCAACAATCTGTGTACATTTAAAGAGTTTCGGCCTATAAGTCTTTTCAATGTCATTTATAAGCTCTTTTCTAAGATCTTGTGTAATCAATTGAAAGATATTCTGGAGGATTTGATTACTCCAAATCAGAATGCTTTCATTAAAGGTAGACATATTACTAAAACTAAAAAAATAAAAACTTTGAAAAAAAGCTAAAAACTGTTTGGTGATTACATAAATTTTTTAGTTTAAAAATTACTTAAAAGCTGAAATTAAAAATAAGTTGTTTGGACAAAATTTCTCATAAAGCACTTTTTCTAATAAAAATTATCATAAAAGGTATATTATAATTGGGTGATGGCGGTGGGGGTGGTGGTGGCGGCGGGGGTGGTGGCGGCGATGGTGGGGTGGCGGCGGTGGGTAGTGGTCGATCGAGAGATTATGGGTTCTCTTTCGATTTTTTTTTTTTTTTTTTTTTTATAAAGAGCTTATAAAAAAACTTAAAAATAAGCTCCTATGAGGAGCTTATTTTTAAGCTCTTTTTCTTCATCAGTAAAAAAATGCTTTTATAATTATAAGAGCTTATATAAAATCCTATTTGGTTTAACTTATACTTATAAATAGAAGATAAGCCTAAAAATAAGTTAAGTAAACAGACACTAAAACATTATTTTGGCTTCAGAATGTATGGCAAGATTTTGTGGAACACAAAAAAGCCAGAATGGATGGTGCGCAATTAAGTTAAATAATGCTAAGGCTTATGACAAGGTGTCATGCCATTTCCTAAGAAAAGTGCCACAGAAGATGGTTTTTCCACCTCAAGTTATTCAATTAATTATGCAATGTGTCTCCACAGTATCTTATCAAGTCACACCAAATGATTCTCTGGGAAGTCCTTCCAAGCCATCTCAAGAACTCCGATAAGGTGATCCACTTTCTCCTTATCTGGTTCTACTTTCTGCAAGAAAATTATAACTAGTGGGAGGGTATACGTGTATTTTGATCGACGATACTATTGACACATTTGATGGATGTTGATAATACCCTTCTTTTTTGTAGTGCCCTTCAAGAAGATTGTCGTGTGGTCAAAGCTCAGCTTCGATGATATTCTCAATTGGAGGTCATATTTGGAATCCAAAACTCCAGAAGGACCCACATGAACATATACATTAAAATACTTTTTGATCACAGAGACTTCATGAGTGGTTGTTAACTCCAAACAGCAAACTTGGAATACACTACATCTGCAATTAATGGCACTACGGGAGGCTATTACTTTTATCCTTAGACAGTTACAGACAGAATATCCACACAAATTTCCTCTACATTGTAAACTAATCAAACAGTCCCACATAGATATCATTACTAAGGCAAGGAATGTTTTTTGGGGTCTCTCCTACCTTGGCTTGGAAAGGATGTATGTTTATTACTTAAATATTTTGTAACTTTCATTTGTTCATCATAAATGAAATTCCGCTTTATTAAAAAAAGTATAATTAAAAAGAAAAATAAATATTTTACCTGTTTATTACATTGTTCTTAAACTCTTGAGTTGATTATTCGAGTTTACCATTTTTTCATTTCTAGCTTATAAAGCTGCGTCGAGCAACAGTGGTAAACTCGTGCTAGTTGTAAATTCAGTTAAACTCATGAGTTTATATACTGCGGTTACTATTTTTACGTTTCTAACTTACAAAACCGTGTTAACTTATGTTAAACTTATGCTAACTTTTTTGATTTGGTCATACTCAACATTTCTAAATGATGAATGTTGATAGATTTAATTTCAATTATTTGGATTTAAAATAAATTTACATCAAATTGTTGTTATTTTTGTATTTTAATTATTTAATTATATATTAATAATACCTATTTAATAATAAAAGTAAACTCTTATGAGTTTACAGTTCGAATTCACTATATACGAGTTGATATCACTGTCCCGAATTTGCTTAAAATATGTGTATGTAATTACTGTACTCCTCTGTCCTTTTTTTTTTTTAATAAATAAAAATTATCAAAGCTTCCAATTTGGTTTATTGTTGGTGACCAATAATTGGAGGCTTCGATAATTTTTATTTATTAAAAAAAAGGGCAAAGGAGTACAGTAATTATACAGTCATATACATGTTAGAAACTGGAACGATATAGATATAAATAGATAGTGCTTTTAAGAATCAATTTTTCACATTAACCAAAAGGGGCAAAGCAGCCGTCTGCGGCAATTTGTTGGTCCGTGTTGGTTTTTCCAGAACTTTCCTGACTTCTACAGTGAAGCTGTTACGCACTCTTATTCGGATTTGCGCTTCGTTCTGCTCTCTTTTTCTGGAGCCATCAGGCGTCACGTTTTTAAGACTTAAGTTTGTAACTTGTCTTTGTTCTACTCTCTCACGCTCAGAGACGATGTTCAAGAAGGCAGTGGAGGCAAAGTCGCACCAGAGATTGTCCGGTGCTGATAGGAAGAAGCTGAAACGAACCGTCAAAGATAAGTTCCCAAGGGCTTCTGATTCCGATATTGACGTCTTGCTTCCTCCCAAGGTATCTTCATGAATATGCAGACCTTTAGTTTACCAATGTCGCTGTGAATTCATTTCGTGATTGATAAAAGTATGAATTTTTAGAACTTAACTTCATTTTAACGAGTTGTTGATAATTTTCTATTTGATAGACTCGAACATCGTTCGGGAAGTTCTATTGTTTTTTGGCCAAAAGGGAACTCCATATCATCACAGGTCACAGCTACGGAAGTTTTTGTGTCTCCCTTTTGGTTCGGTGATACTGGCCTTAATTTGTTGACAGCCTCTGTGCGCATGTGTATGCATTTAGTCGTGCTATAATATATAACATTATAACCTTTGATTTGAAACTTCATGTCATGCCTGTTCATGAAACATTTCTTCTTGTGATTCTTCTATTCCGTTTTCCAAATCAATAATCATTAGCTTTTGGAAAGGGGTCTGCTGGTTTTGTCTTAGCCAAATTTTATTCTTATCATGGACCCTAACATGTTACCAAATGCGACCTCCTCTTTCAATTTCAAAGTGTACAGCGCGAATTGTTTTTCCAGAGCAATAAGAAATACGGATTTTGCACCTTTTTTATTAAAAAAATTATTTCCCCTTTTCATGTCCCTGCCACTTCCCGTATTGTCTAGTGAAAAGTTTTATCATGTTACTGTTATACTGCGCATTGACTTTCATTTAAATGAGGACTACAGCTAGGGAAAGAAACAGAGCCTGGAAACCGCTTTATGTTTGATTTGTATGTTTTCTTTCACCTAGTGGTTGAAGTTCTGGATATAATACTTCCTAGTAAAAAGTCACATAAGGACCAATGAACTACACTCATTTAATTTGTGGCCTTCAACATACCAGGCAGAAATAACGGTGGCAAAGTTTCAAAATCGTGTTCTTGTATATGGTGTGGAGGGAGGCTTTCCAATGTTTTTTGATGTTGATGGGCGGGGCTCAGACATATTCCCCACAGGTGCGTGTTGTTTTTATTTTTATTTGGGCCTTGATTCTGCTGAGCCTGCCTAAATTACTCTGTCCCTGTCAGTGTCACAAGAAATGATACTCCTCCGGTCCTTAATATAAGATTAGATTAAGGAAGTTAGTTAATATGCCCTTGTATTTTATAAAATACCCTAATTATATTCATCAATTCCCTCTTCCCCTCTCTTCCTTGATTATTGTTGAGGGAGTATCAATAGAGATAAATTAGGAAAAAATTGCCCCATATGAAAACTATGTCTTATATTAAGGACTCAAGATCAACTCTTCAAATATGTCTTATATTAATGACCAGAGGGAGTACTAAGACTGGCAACTACCTAGACCTCTTAAAATTCACTGTTGTTGATACTATGCCAGTGCTTTTATTTTGGATTATCTGTTGACTGTAATAGCCTTTTCATAGTTGACCTTACCAAGTTATTCTTCGTGTTAATTTTATTTGCCTCATTTCCTTTGCAACCACTGTATAATTATGAAATGGCAGATAGTACAATAAATGAGGGGTCTTATTTTTCTTGGTAAATTCTTTTCTGTCTTCGGTTATGAAACTATTCCAAAATCATGTGAAAACATGCAATGCGGGTAATATTGTCCTTGCGTTTTGGAGCAAAGTTCTGGCTTGAGTATGCTTCGATTTCTTTTTGTTTAATTCTAGACTTCTTTTTAACAAATTAGTGACTTTAAGCATTAAGTTCTCTCTTGCTTTGTTTAATGTCCAGCTCTCTCACAATTTTACTGACTAAGCAACATATTGATCATTAAAGCTGCTGCTATAAGTTGCAATAAACTTTTTCTCCCTTTACTTTTGTTTTCTTGTGTTGAAACCTAACCTAAAATTTTATCGTTCTAGCAAATTCTATGCGTGATATTATTGAGCTCTGAATAGATTACTTTATAATGGCATTCTTTCATCTGACACAGCCCTCAAGGAAATGAACATTTAGTGTGTATAGTTTTAGCTGCTTGTGCTCACTTTGGCATTTTGTCTTGCTTTTCGGTTTTGTCAATGCAGTTTATGCTCTCTGGATGGTTCCTGAGCTATTGCCTGCTTTTATGTTAAAGGGGGGTGGGGTTTCTCGGTATGTTATAGGAGGAGCGGACTTGATGTTCCCTGGTATAGATGTACCTCCTGAAGGTCTTCCATCATTTGTAGCAGGGGAACCGTGGGCAGTGAAAGTACCTGGAAATCCTGCTCCTATTGCGGTAGTTTCTGTTCTTTTCTTGTTTATGTTGATTGTTGGTAGATTCTACAATCAATTCTCTTAAGCTCGCAGATGTTGTTTTAACTATTTTCATTTCAATGAAGGTGGGGAGTACAACAATGAGCAGCATTGAGGCATTAAAAGCTGGTTTACGTGGGAAGGCATTGAAAATAACTCACTATTATGGTGATTTGCTTTGGCAAGTTATCCTGGGCCTGACACTTTGATTGATTAAATGTTATTGAATCTGTCATTACTGACATTAACTTATTTGTTTTCTTCTTTATTGCCTTGGCAGGGAATCAGCTGACAATCGCTATGTGCCCAATGCTGGTTTTTTTGAGGATGCTGTGTTTGAGGATCCTTCGATATCATCATCTTTTCAGACTTCTGATTCAACTAAGGGTGACTGTGAGACTTCAAATGGTCAACAAAACAGCACTGAAAACAATGAGGGTGTGGAATCTCAGGATGTAAATGATGCTCCAGCAGACTCTGTCCATGCCTTGACAACACCAAATGATGATGCAAATGATGCCACTAATGAATTAACTGTTGGTGTGGGAGACTTGAAGTTACATGATGCTGAATCTGTTGATGAGTCAAATGAGCAACTTAGCCTATCCAGTTCAGACATAGATTCACTGTTGGATAAATGCCTTTTGCAGGCATTACATACAACAGTGAAAGATAAAGACCTTCCGATGCCTGGAAGTACTTTATGGTAGAATATACATTTTTTATGCTTGCAATCTATTTCTTACATTTGACTCTTTGCCATTTAAACCAAATTAGACAACATTACGGAATGTATTGACCAAAAAAAATCAGGGAACTCAATACCTTTGCTGCTTAGTATCGAAATCTTTAGTTGTAAGCTTGTTCATTAAGGTGATTTGAGACAAGAACAAAAGTATGCTATTGTGGAGTACTGTCCATCATAAGCGTTTGGAATGTGCACAGATACTAGAGGAAATTATACTTTAAACTTCAGCAAGCCTGAATTTTCTTACCCTTAAATTATCTAATACATGTTTCTGAATGTCACAGGTCAAATCATGTGTTGCCATGTAGGCCTTCAGGAGTTACTTTAGACATAAAAAAGTCATCACACAAGAAAGTGTCGAAGTGGTTACAAGCAAAATCCACCTCTGGCATGGTGTGCTATCTGCTGCTCTTTTATTCTTCCGAGAACGTTTATAAATGATGGAATCATGCTAATATTGAAATGGAATATTTCAATGTGTCAGACTAAAAGTTGTGCTGAATTATTCATGTAGATTTTACTCTTAGAACTTTGGTTGCTTGGTCGCTCTTCTTTTCCCCTTGGTAAATGAAGTGTCTTCTGTCAGGATGCACTTCGATTGTACAATTCAGACAGTGTGTGTATCCTCATTGAAATGTTAGATATGCATGTGAATGTGCCGGAATAACATGCTTATATTGATTTATTAAAAAATGTAATGGGAATAGGACCATAGGTAGTTGTGCAGTTAGAATTAAGTTCATAAGGTTGGTGTGATTTTGAAGCTGCTATGACTGAAAATTTTCAAGTGATTGCTGTAGGATAAAATTAAATAGAGAATTCTTGTTGTAGGACCAGTAATAGATGAAAGGAGAGGGAGGGAGAAATGGGTAAAGATAAAGAGAAGGAACAGATGGAAATAGAGAGATAGAAGGAGAAGGAGGAACAAAGGGAGGGAAAAGAAGTACGGAAATTTTGTCCAAAAGCTATGCTCCCTCAAAAGTTCCTGGACATGGGTTTATAAAGTAGGATTTAGGAAACTAAAATCACTTGCATAAAAAAATAGTAATATAAGATTACTATAATATACAATAATTGAAATTCTAATATTGAGTATTTCTAATTTAAGTCATAATTAATGGCTTGTTCATTTGCAAATAGTGATGCTGACTACTGCTCCTTTACATATCACGCCTAAGATTCTTTTCCCATTCTTCATTACTGATTTAGTGAGGTTTACAATAATTTCTGATAATATATATGCTTTGTGCTCAAAAAGTGATCAAATTTTAACAGACTTTATGTTTTCTTCTTTTCAGTTAGTATATTTACTAGTGTGTTTTTTCATCATTTGACTTATAGTAAAGCATTTTCAATTAACTCATCTACAATACCACTTCTAGATTTACATATTATCATTTTGTACAGATTTCAGTGAAAGAAGATAAATATAAGAAGGAGGCCGTGTTGTTATCAGTTAATAGAAAGCATGATGTTTATGCTTCCTTTAAGCCAGAAAAAAGGCCAGTCCAGAAAAGTGATCAGCCCAGTGTAAATGCTGCTAACGCAAGTCATTCGTCCAAAACTCTTGAAGTAGCTGAAATCTATAAACCAAGTGTACATGTCAATCCCATATTCTCAGCTGTAGAAGCAGACACTGGGAAACTTTACAGTGCTTCTGAAGCTTCTGATATTGTCTTCAAATACGTTGAAAAGGAAAATCTTGTGAAGCCAACAAATAAATCCATTGTGGTTCTGGATGTAGTATTATGTGATGCCCTGTTCAAGGGAGCCATTAAAAAAGGAACAACATATCCTACAGAAATTCACAAGAAAGACTTGGGATCAACATTTATAAGCCGTATGCAAGCTCATCATGTTGTAACAAGAGGAGGTGAACAGGTGGTTCGTAAAGGTGCTATCAAAACAATTCAAATAGTGACTGAACGACGACAGGGAAATAAGAAGGTGACCAAACTTACTGGTATGGAAACCTTTCTGATAGATGCCGAAGCATTAGCAGCAGAACTGCAGAAGAAGTTTGCATGCAGTACCACTGTTGCAGAACTACCAGGTATTTGTTGGACAATAGAACATTACCATTTCTATTGTATATTTTCTGCTTGTTACCCTTAAGATATACACAAACTTAATGTCATCTATGTTACAACAGAAAATATTATATTTACTTAGTGTTTTAGGAGGTAGTTAGTGGCAGTTAGAGTCAGTAAGGGGTTGGTTCCCAAAACAGGGGGCCTTGCCTATATGCAAGGAAGTGTGAATTGAATCAAGGAGTCTTTGGACTGGGAATCATGCACCAGTCTGAGCTTCTTTTTTCTGATTTTAAAACCCAAAACTACTCACCAAAAGCAGGATTTAGATTACGTTTACTGTTCCGGATTACTCATGGCATGTTTGGATTTATTGCTTGGCAGTCGCAGTCTGATCTATTATTCGAGGGTTCAATAAAAAATTTAGGATTGGATACAGGTTTCAGTATGGGGAGAAAAAGGATTCCTCCTATTCTTGATGTGTTTATAGCCTTTTTTCTTTTAAAGCGTCTACCAACCTCATACTTTTAGTAGTTTTTACTTTGCAAATGATTGGTTTCTACTTCACCATTGGCTCAACATATTTCTCTAATTAAATTCAGACTAATGCCTGACTAACTATTCATGGGGATGGTGCCCGCAGTTCGCTTCATTTTGATAATGTTTGGCTTACATTGCTGATCTAATAATGAAGGTGTCTTATATTCATCTTAATATCCATCTGAAATTTGGTTATCATTCTCTCAGGTAAGAAAGGGAATGAAGTCTTAGTTCAAGGAGGGGTGATTGATGACTTGGCGAAGCATTTGATTGAACATTATGGAGTTCCGAAGAGATTCATTGAGGTTCTTGATAAAACCAAGAAATGGGCTGGCTAGATTATATGCATTTTGGAGGGTGTGTGAATTTTGGTACGCTTGTGTGTCTGGTATGTTTGTTTGAGGTGACTATGAGAGAAAATTATTATGTCATGCACCTGAAGAATGCTTGTACTTTTTCCAACAACAAAAAAAAAAAAGTCGAAACAATAAATTGGTACTGTTTCATATCCGTAGGTTCTCTTTTCAATTATATTTATTGTTATTTTAGATTGCTTGTTTTATTAGATATTTTATTCAGAATGTAATAATTTTTTTTTTTTTTTTGCCAACTATATCTTCAAGGCTTCAAGTATATTAGAAACTGAGTATATCAAATGAATGAGGTTAATGAGGGCATTTTAGTCATGATATTATTTTGTATTAATTAAACATTTCTTAATCCATGAGCTATAATTTTAGGGTTAAGTACCAAATTTGTCCCGGGAAGTATCTCACAGGAGCAATTTTGCCCCGAAGTTTTTATTAGAGAATGTTGCCGGAAGTTTTTTGGGAGCAATTTTGCCCCTCCGTCAGCGGTCAAGCGGTCAACTAACCGTTGACCGTTAGGGTTGTTAACGGAGGGGCAAAATTGCTCCTAAAGAAAAACTTCCGGGGTAAAATTGCTCAAAAAAAAAACTTTCGGGGCAAAATTGATACTTAACCCAAAAAATGTTAAAAATGTTATATATATATATTTTTTTTGGATACAGGTAGCCATTTTAATAAATAGTTTCTTGTTCAACTAGATTGTCCTTACACTAGAAAATAAATTTTATATTAGGTATCGATCGTATTAAATGTTTTTGAAAAAATGTAGGGCGACTCAAACTTTTCATACCTTAAAAATATAGTAATGTTTTAGCAAAAATAAAAAAATAATTTACCATGAATTACGATTTATTGGTTTCTTGGTTAATATATTTTCAAGATAAAGTAAGACCGAATTGTAATTTATACGTATATAATATAAAATCAATATATTAAATTTACCCATACTATAAAATTCATGTTAAATTACTTTTTTATTTTTGCCAAAACATTACTATATTTTTAAAGTATAAAAAGTTTGAGTCGCACTACATTTTTTCAAAAACATTTAATACTATCGATACCTAATATAAAATTCATTTTGTAGTGCAAGGATAACCTAGTTGAACAAGAAACTATTTATTAAAGTGGCTGTATCCAAAAATAAAAATAAAAAATAAATAACATTTCTAACATTTTTTGGGTTAAGTAGCAATTTTGCTCCGGAAGTTTTTTGGGAGCAATTTTCCCGAAGTTTTTTTTGGGAGCAATTTTGCCCCAATCAACGATCAACTAACCGCTGGACCGTTAGTTGACCGATTGACGGAGGGGCAAAATTGCTCCAAAAAAAAAACTTCCGGGCAACATTGCTCTAATAAAAACTTCGAGGCAAAATTGCTCATGGCGAAATACTTAGGGGTAAATTTGGTACTTAACCCATAATTTTAAATAACAATATCGATAATAAAAAAATAAATATGAAGTGAAGTAACTTCTAAGTTCTAACCCAAACAATACATATACATATGTGCCTCTTGTCCTTGGGGAATATTATTCCAGTCCTAATTTAGGAGCTTAATATTTTTATCTTCTCCATTTATTTTTGGGTTAAGGAGCAAATTGGCCAACAAACTATTAGGTCAGGAGTATCTGGAACACATAAGTTTTGATGGTAGCAAAATACCAACAAACAATTGAAATTCTTAAAACAACACAATTCCGTCAGCTGTTGAGTAAGCTCCGTTAATGAAGATTGCCAAGTAGGATTTAAAGTCCAGGTGGCCATTTTTTATTTGTCGGTCAAAGTCTAGGTGGCCATGTGGGATTTAAACACACGGATATCACAAGAAAAACACGAAGGAGTATATGCGAGAAAGGTAGAGAGAGACACTCTCTCTCGGTGGTCAAGCTTAGATCTCAGACTTCACCGTTGCTCGCTGTAACGGACTTTAATCTAGGTGAATCTTGAACGTCACCGGCCACCGCAAGAGAAGGAGGAAACATATCGCTGCTACGATAGTAACGACAGGCTTGATCGCAGCCGTGAAGTTTTCTGAAAAACCTGAACGCCAACCTACAATGGAGGAAGCATCTTTTCTGGAGTTTTTTCCAACGCAGTCCATCTGGAGAAAGAAGCCCAGATCTGGTAAGTTTTGGATAGTGTGTTTCTCTTAATTGTCGTTGTAGATCTGTGGAGTCGCAAAGAGAAAAAAAAAATGAAACCTAACTTTTCATTCTCTCTTCCTCTCATAATTTGAAGCTTCGAATGATGTTGCCCACTATTTGAAATTGAAAGCAAAATGTGGAGCAAAAGCTGATTTGAGATTGATAAACACAACATTTGAAAAGAAAAATTTGAAATCTGAAATTGAAAGCAAAATGTTAGGCAATATCCAACAAGGAGATTTAACCTATACCTATTTCCGGACAACAATACACAAACCACGTCTCCGCCTCTCTTTCTTCTTTTTGAAAGACTGGCTATCACCCAAGAGGGGGTGAATTGGGTGTCTAATTAAAATGATACTATGAAAATCTTTTGCGTTTTCTAAATCAACAAGTTAGATATTCAAATAAATATATACTGAAAATATAAAAGATAAGGGAAGAGAAAATGCAAACTATGATTTATACTTGGTTCGGCCCAATCCTTGACCTACGTCCAGTCTCCAAGCTCCACGAGATTTTCAATCCACTATCTTCTTTCAACTTGATTACAAGTTTTGTACTTGAAGTAATCCTCTTACTAGGATTCACTCACCCTTACAAACCGTAATCAATACACCCACTTGATTACACACTCGTCAAGTAATCCTCTCACTAGGATTCACCCTTACAAGTTGTAATCAATACAATAGGTTTCCCACTCAAGATTACCCAATCTTGAGTAACTCTCAAATAGAATGATAAGATGATTACAATAAATCTTCTCTCTCAGAAGTGAATGAATAAACACTGAAGTACAATACAAATTATTTCACTCTCTATGATAAGCTATGTAAATACCGAAAACGAGTGTGTGAGAGATAAGTGTTGGATTTAATGTTGGCATCTTGAAAGTCCAAGCTCTCACTTATCAACCTTGAATGCTTCTTCTTTTATAGGTAGAGATCAATATATGACTGTTGAGAAGATTCAATGACTATTGGATAAAGAAATATAGCTGTTAGACTCAGATGGAACTAGCCGTTAGAACTTCGTTTTCTGTACCAGCTATGACATCAACATTTACTTTACCCTTGATCTTCAGTTTAACAACCTTTGATCATCTGAAACATGTACACAAATGATATAAATAATGTTAAGAAGTATTATAAGTCATTTGGGTAATCATCTGGATGTTTATCAAAAGAATCAAGATTTCCGAAACGGTGATTTTCTGAAGCAGAGATGAAAACTCGAGTTTGCATTTGAAAACTCGAGTTTGGAGGTTGTTGCATTACTCCAGATTACTCTCTGTCTGATCAAAACTCGAGTTTTGGTCTCACAAACTCGAGTTTGGAAAATGCTCGACATTCGCTACTCTGTCTGATGGAAACTTGAGTTTCCAACTTAATGACTCGAGTTTTGACTTTGTTGAGCATTATTGAACTGACCGTCAACTTTCGAAAGCCATGTCTCCCTGGTCTGAACTCCGTTTTTGTCCATTTAAATCTTGATGGAAAACCCTTTGAGTTTACTTTCATATGCCACCGATTTCAGCTCAATCGGATTTGTAGTTTGTGAGATACACTCAAAAAATTGAAGCTTGGTTTCTTGTGTGGCGTGGATTTCACTTTGTTAACTTCAACAATTTATAGATCCTTTATTTGAACTCCTTTGCGATTGAATTTTATATAAAAATGACGCATTGAGAGTCTAGTTTCATATGCTACTAGTTTCACCTCAATCGGATCTCCGGTTTGGGAGATATCATCGAATTACCAGACCTTGCTTAGGTGAAACGTGAAACAGTAGAACTAAAGTCTTTCAAGAACGTTGTAAACTCGATTTTGTACTTGAAAACTCGAGTTTTCCTAGTCCAGAGGCGCCAGAGATGTTGAAGACACTACTAACTTGAGTTAGTTAGTGACAAACTCGATTTTTGAGTCCCGAACTCGAGCTTTGTGTCCTTAACTCGAGTTTTCTCCTATCCCAAGAAGCAAATCTTTTGTAGTAAGGTAGTAAACTCAAGTTTAAACTTCGTGACTCATCCTGAACCTTATTTTTGCTTGTTTTAACTCTGAATTGAGTCATTCAAACTTCCATTTGATCGTGGAGACTTCTAGAACATGAATAATGATATCTTCATTCCATTCGGCAAGTTCTTCCTTTCTTTCTTCTTCTCTTGATCATTTTCCACAATTCAATTCTTTCTTTCTTCTCTTCTCTTCTTCCTTGATCATTTTCCACAATTTAATTCTTTCTTTCTTCTCTTCTCTTCTCTTGATCATTCCCAAAATACTTTGATAGCTTCTTGCTTCCTTGACATTCTCTACAATTTCTTCTTTTTGTAATCTCTTATCTCCTTCTTGATTATTTTCCATAATTTAACTTGAACTAATCTACATTAAATATAAGACTTAGTCAAAGTAGAAGATAAATGTAGTATGCAAACTTTTTGCTCTTAATAATGACATCTATATTAGACATCATCAAAACTAATTATATTTAACACTTTCCTCACTTCGTCTGGCTCGGAGCCATAAATAATGCATCGGCTTGAAAATGAAGCCAATACTGTCTCTCTCTACCTTGTCGTCGACGATGACGAAGATGTCGCCCTTAAACCCTACGTTTGTAGATCGCTTCACCTTCACCTCCACCTCCGAGATCGGGTTTTCCACTATTGCACGGACGTGTATGTGAGTTCGCCCTTCTTTACTCCTTTATTTTTTCTTAGCTGTGTAAATCTCAATAGCTTGTGTTTTTCTCGTCTTTTCCGTGTGTGTGTTTAAGCCACTTGGACCTTGACTGACGAAAAAAAAAAGGCCACCTGGACTTTCAATCCTAATTGGCAGTCTTCATTAACGGAGCTTACTCCACAGTTGACGGCATTGTGTTGTTTTAAGAATTTCAATTGTTTGTTGGTATTATTGGTACCCTTAAAACTTATTTATGCCGGATGCTCGACTTAATAGTTTTTGGCTAATTTGTTCCTTAACCTTTATTTTTTCCTCTAAATTAATATCATTGTTTGTACTGTAGAAGCTTTTTATATTCTAATGCACTGAATGGTTAAAAGCAAAAGTATTTTAGGGAAATTAACGAATATTTTTCATAGAATATTGACAAATAATCGACCTTAAATTTTGCATTTTTTATACAATAATGACAAATAATTAACCTTTAATTTTGCAAAGCTCCTTCTCAAAGGAATATGCACGTTTCTAGAGCCGTGGATTGATTTTCTTTTTTCCTTAAATTTTTTTAGAAGAATTTTGATGCAGTGCACTTTGTCATTTCTTTTGCTTTTTCTTTTATTATTCTGATTCCATACTTTCTTAAAACATCTCGATGTTCAATAGTTAGGGTTCAGTTCAGTATTAAACTTTTTTTGTAATGTTCCTCTTGACTCAATTGGTGGCCTTTTAGTTAAATTTAGGTATCAGATGCACTAACATTGCTCTTCATGTTCACACATTATATTCTTGGGAAAATTACTATAAGCTCCAGGGAAAGAATGTAATCACCAAAATTGTTGCAAATTCGGATAATTTTTAATTGTTAATAAGTTCATGAGCATAAAAATATTTATTGATGAATAACTATAATCAATGGAATGACAAGTTAAAAAAAAAAAAGATTTTGTTCATCATATGGCATCAAATAAGTATATAGATAAGCTTGTATTTTCTTGTTCTTGTTAAGGTAAGATGAACTTAAAAATATAAGGTTAATTCTTATATAAAATTTAATTAAAATGTCATACATGAATTGTCAAAAATATTGATAAAAGTACACATTTAATCTTTTAGTTATACATAAATTTTTTTGGAACTTTATTATTATTATTATTTTTTAAAGTACTCATCTTTTCCGTCCTCTAATCTTAACATTATTAGTTTCTTTAACAAAAAATCTAAAATATATTAAAATTTTAAATGTATAAAAAACATTTACAAACGCTAACATATAAAGTTTAAAATTTTAAAAATAATAATGGTTGTAAAAAAAAATTTGATTTGAGATTAGTCCTGTTAGAATTAATATTAATAATTTAGGGAACGAGTGTCAAAAAATTGAATTTTATATAAAGTTAGAAAACTAACTTTGCCTTTTGTCAAAAATATTCTTAAAACATTTTGTTAAAAAATATTATTACATCTCTTACGGACGACGAAATAGCTAGCTCATAAAGAATCTGTAAAAGTATATCTTTTTGAAACTGTGGAAAACAACAAAAATAGAGATCTTTCAGTATAATTATTATTTATGTCAATTTCAAGACCGCCAAAAAAGTTAAAATTAAAGTGATTATATTCCTAATCTTAAGGAAGAATATTACTTGTCATTCTTTTGCCTTTGAGTGGCATAAAACTACCCTCTTTTGAGGGATTCGTCTCAATAATTGCGCAAGTTACTATTAGGCCAAATATTCTTTCAATTAAACTAGCTAATACGTTTATAATCTTTTAGTAATTTATAAGAGAAATGACATTAATAGCTAGTAACTTAATTAATTGATGACTGACATGGACATAAGATTTTTTTAATCGAAAATGCTGCTATTATTAATTCAAAAGCCAGAGTACTAAGTAAAACATAGTGGGAAAGTCAGGAGCAGAAGCTAAATGAAAGAACAACAGAAACAAAAGACATTAGCCAATGTGAAAATTCATACTTATTGCCGGTTTTCTTTCTACGTAAGTAGTGATAAACTTCATGGACAATAAATATTATTATTCATATTACATATTAGATTTAATGTTTCTACTTTTGTCTAGAAATATTTTTTCTGCCACTATATAAGTGGGTTTCATTAGTATTTTCTTTTCTATTCTCTTTATAGTGGGAACTTACTCACTTTTATGTGATAAACAAAAAATATTTCCCGGCTAAAAATATAAACATTAAACTCTGACATATTACATATATAGATGCAAGAAGACTAAGAGCATAATATTTTATTTCGGTCATATTTTTTTTTTTTAGAAAAACTTATTTATTTTATATGTTGTGACAATATACATGTTGCTTAGTGAGTATCCACATCATCTCTAATTAATAAATTATGAGCATAAATAGGAACTAATGTTTATAATTGAAAATTAAAAAAAAAAATACTTTAGGACGTAATAAAAAGAGGAAAAAACTAAAGATACGTAACTAAAATTAGGTACAATAGAAAGACTTATAACTTAATAATTTTTCATAATTAATATTAGGTGAGATCATTCACAGAAAAGATGGTGTTTATGATGAAAAGGGCAACATTATTATTGGTTCGGAGGAAAGGTACATAACATGGAATCATTCCGATTGATGATGAATCGACCAAAATTGAGTGAATTAAATAAAAATATTCTTGGTGAAGAATAATATGAGGTTATTGAAATGTTTTTAATTAATATGTTTTTGGGATTGATTTTGGTACCTTACAAAACATGACAACCAAAATAGACTGTTTAGGAAAAAAAAATATTGAAGAAATTAAAGGAAATTCTACGTGAAATATAAAAACCTTAACATGCCAAACTATTTTTAAGTCATATGGATTCACATTAAAAGTTGCTCTTTTGCTACTATATATCAAAAAACAATATAGCCAAAATATTTATGAGTTATAAATAATGCATTTATTTTTCAGTTAAATTACACAAAACTCCAATCAGAACTATACACAGAAAAATAACCTCTCAGTCAACACAAAGAAGCATAAAGAAAATCCTTAATGCAAAATATATTTTCTATTTTGACATGTTCTAATTTATTGACGCATAAAGAAAGCAAATATTGCAGGTGTTAGAAAAAAATTGGAGCAAATTAAGTCATGGAGAATAATAATTTAGGATCAAATAAGAATATTTGGTTCATATCCTCTTTGAGAACATCAATAAGAGCAAGAGAACCAAAGCCACTCGTTGTTTTTATATTCTCATCAGCACATTTAATTTATAGAAGATTCGTTTTTTTCCTATTCCCTGGTGGAAAAAAAAAAACTTGATATTATATTTGTGTGTACTACATTTTCTTAAAATTAGTTAGGTTTTGTTAAACAATACGCAAACTTTTCTTGTAATTTTTTTTTTTAAAAAAATATTAGAAAAGTAAAGGTTCAGTAAATAAAAGAAAAAGAAGGCCTTTATAATTTAATTCTTGTTTTAGGAGAAGATGTGTACTTGTTGTTTTTAGAATTATAAAAAAAATAGATAAATAAAACTAACAAAAATTCACATAATCCCTGTGAAAAATTGCAGAAGACCCCTCAATAAAATATTTATTACCCAAAATCACCTAAAATTTGTTCAGAACCCATGCCCCTTTGAGTGGATACAACCCATCTTTTGCAACTTTTATATATATCTTCATCTACATGCAAATGTCCCCAATTAATGATGAGTTGTACGCCGTTCATTTTAGAGTCAAAATGGAAGAAGACATTTGCCTATAATCAAAGATATGTTGCACATAACTTAAGAATAGTTGCATCTTTTCAAGGACATCCAAATATCTTTGGAAAATAAATATTTTAATGGGGGTTTTCAGCAATTTTACCTTTCTCTTTTTTGGTAAAATAATATAAAAGACGATTTATATTAAGCCTCTTATTGGCTGGCTCTCTTCAAGTAACACTTGAAACCATAGTTCTTCTTTATGAGAGTCCAAACAGATGCCTGAACTTAATTGAAGCAGTGAAGTTATAAGTTTCCCTCACTTTCTCTCAGTTTTTATTACTTTCTGTCTCCCTCCCTCCAAACAGAGATAGATGGAAGGGAATGAGTGGTTGAATGGATATTTGGAGGCAATATTGGACGTAGGAAGCAGCAGCAGGAAGAGGAACAACGATGGAAAGCACAGACTCATAAGGTTTGAAGAAGAAGAAGACAAAAATTTGGAAGAAAATAATAATTTCAAGCTCTTCAGTCCTACAAAGTATTTTGTTGAACAAGTTATCGATACCTTTGATGAATCTGATCTTTACAGAACTTGGGTTAAGGTTTGTGTTCCTTCATATCTCTCTCTCTCTCTCTCTCTCTCTCTATATATATATATATATATATATCATACTGAAAAAAATTTTAATATATATATAGCATGTGAGGTTTTTAAAACGTTTAAATGATATAAAAGACACCTCTTTCTTATTTCAACGATTGATATAAATCTTCTTTAAAATTTGCTAAATTTAAATGGTAACTTTTTTATTTTATAAGATGTTTATGTGCACTTTACAAGTATAGGGGAGCTTTAAATAATTTCATAAACATGTTGAGAAATAGCTATACTGTTTAGCTTTTATCATGGCATACTAATTAATATTTTTGAGAGCGCGCAAAAACTAACAATAAGGAAAAATTAATATACAAGTTCCTATAGTTTCATGATTTTTACCAAGATACTTGTAGCTTTTTTTCCCTTTTATTAGGTACTTATAGTTTCGCATTAATTTTAATTAGGTCCCTATAATTTTTTATTAATGTTTTCATAATGTCATTTGATTTTTAATCATGTCTCTATAGTCTTAAGTGACTAGTAAGAAGGAAAAAATTATGAGGATTTGATTAAAAATAAGGTGAATATATAAGGACTTGATAAAAAGAAAAAGAAAATATAAAGACGTAATTAAAAAATCATGTGAAATTATAAGTACCTAGCTAATACCCAAAAAAAAAAAAAAAAAATTGAAATCAAATTAAAAATCATGTGAAATTTGGTGGAGTTAGTTAATTATCTACAGTATACACTTTTCAATTTGGTTAAGACTTAAGAGTAATTGAGAATCTTTTAAGTGGAGTGGAATAGACTAAGGTACAAAGAGATGTCAAAAGTGAATTATTCTTTTGCTTTATTGTTAGGAAGCTGAGTGGGTATAAAAATAAATTGTTGGGAAGCTTAGTGATTGAATAAATGGTAATCTTTTCGTACATCCCTTAATCCTATCTTATAAAAAAGGAACGGAGGGAGTAGATATATACTAAGAAATTTAACCAAGTTGGGTTATGGTAAACACTATGTATTATTTTTTTCTAAAATACTATATTTAATTATTTGTAGTGGAATTTTCCTTCATCAAAATTCCTTTAATATGTGCAATGAATTCAAATAATTTAGAAAATAAATATGAATTTGGAAGATATTACCTTCGGTCTTAAATATACGAAAAAGTTTGTAGTGCAAAATGCACTATAAACTTTATCTTATACTTAAAACCAAAAGGGAGTAAATAAGAATTGAGGTTTAGTATTTATGAGTAAAATAAATTTTCTTTGTACCAATTTTTTTTTTTTTTTAAAAGTAATCCCATATTTAGGATTAGATGGAGCTTCTTCTCCTTCTTTTTTTATTCGGCGTTGAGGGTGATTATAGAGGAAGGAGATACTCTCCTCAACGACTCTCTCCCCATCCCTCATCATCTTCAGATCCTCACCGTCTATTTTTATTCCAAGCATCACAGGGAGACACATCATCGGTTTCAAACTACCGTATGTGGTAGTTTGAAACAAATAACGTGTCGGACGCTTCGATCAAAAATAGACGATGAGGATTTGAAGATGATGAAGGATGGAGAGAGAAAATAGAATTTAAATGAAAATGTAAAATAAGCTTTTTATGGGAAAAACGTGTAATAACTGAAAAGTGCTCGCTCTTTTCCAATTCATGTAATTTTTCTCAAGTTTTAATTTAATCCATATACTTTAAAAATTTATATGAGGTCCTTGTAAAATTTTTTGGTCACTAAGATGAGAATAAATGAATGAGCAGGTGATGGCGACGAGGAATCGCAGAGGTCGTAGTCGTAGGATGGAGAATATGTGTTGGCGCATTTGGCATCTCACTCGCAAAAAGAAACAGGCATCTCTCTCTCTTCTAATGTTGTTGTTTTTAGTTACATTCAATATTTTAATCTTATTTATAGTGCATCCAAAATTTAAATGTTACCACCTTCGGTCCTAAATATAATATATAGTTTGTAGTATAATATACTACAAACTATATCCTATATTTAAGATTACATGGAGCATTTCTTTTTGCTTTTAGCGCCCGAATATAATTCACAGTGCATCCAATATGTTAAACCATAAATAACATGAGAATGTTTGATGTAACTATAAAATAATGCTCCTTCCGGTCCTAATTATAAGATAATATTTGGGGGTTAGTTTTGGTCCTAATTATAGGACAACTTTTTAATTTTTGTCAGTTTCTTCATAAAATACCCCTATTTTATTCTCTCAAGTGTGTTTGGTTTTTGGTGAGTATATACATATATATATATATATATGTAAGTTGCAATATCCAAAGGCACATGTGTATGTCTATAAACATATATACGTATGTATGTATATATGTGTGTCTATATACACGTGTCTGTGTATATATGTATGTATGTATATATGTGTGTGTACATACATATATGTATATCTGTGTTTTGTGTGTGTATATATGTACACACACATATAAACATATACATTTTGTGTGTGTAGATATATGGGGGTGTGTGTCTATATATATGTATGTATGTATGTATGTATGTATGTATGTATGTATGTATGTATGTAGATAAATTTATATGTATACATATATACACACATATATGTATATATAGCAAGACTATTATTTCAATTAAAAAACGTGTGGAAAAGAAAATTAATCGGAGAGATATGTGAGAGGTTGTTGATTCACTTTTACTAATGTCATTTTAAATTTATATAAGGGTATTTTAGAAAAATGTGTAAAATTAACTAATTTAACTTTTCTCATTAATCTCTCCAAAATCGGTTAAATATATCCTATAATTAGGATCGGAGGGAGTACTAAAGAGTTCTAGACGCACTAAGAAAATAACATTAAGGTGCTGGGTACATCTTATAAATAAGATTATAGTGTAGGGTGGTGTTGGGAAATAATATCAGGATGATGGATACTATTTTACCCCCAAAAGGCTAGAAAGATACATAAGCTTAAGGGGATCAAAATATGAAAATCTAATAGATGCTCAGTATCAATTTTTGAGGGATACTCCCTTCTCTTTTTGATATAAGGCATATTTAGAAAATTGATATTGATCTTAGATATAAGATATATTTATTATATTTGTTAATCTTTTTATAATATAATCCTATTGATGTTTCCTCAAGTAGAGAAAGAGGGAATTAAGGAAGATAATTAGGGTATTTTTACAAAATATATGTCATATTAACTAACTTAACTTATTTTATCAATATAATCAAATTAAGTAAATATATTTTATGTTAAGGACCAGAGGAAGTAATATGTACTTAAGTTTTTTAATGAATGGTTTAATTGTCCTTAATTAAATTAGTAGTTACCGCTCTCGATCCTATTTATAAGTCCACTTTGACCAAAAAATTTGGTTTATTTATAAGTCCAGGTTTCATGTAATAAATGAGATTATGACAATTTTATCCATATTAATTGTACTCATAAAGTAAGAGAGAGAAGAAACAATTGAAAAATATTCAATCATAAATGAGGGCAAAGTTGAAAATTTACCCCATAATCATTGAGTCAACTACCTCTTTTTGGTATGTGAGATTTTGTCAAACTGAATTTATAAACAGGATGAGAGTGCTACTGTCTTAATTGTTGTTATAATGATTTGATAAGTTCAAGTTGTTACTTATTAAAGTCTGGTTGCCATTGGTATTAATTAGAAACTTTTGTGATTTAGTTGTCACTGCCTTGATCATTATCTTTGTTGTTATTAACATTTATTAAATTATTGTTGTCATTTTTTCCCAAAATTTAAATCAAGGGAAATTAAGCAATTTCACTTTAAAATTTAATTTTATATTCGTCCTTGAGGACACTCTACAGTCATCTTGGAATCTTGGTATGCGAATTGGAGGATATTTTTATTTCTTTCTCTAAAAAGAAAAATAGTTGACATAACTTGGCTCCTGACAACAAGCTTCAAGCAGCAAAAATTTGCAACTTATATACTGGAAGGGTGTATGTGAAGAATCTCTATTCACATCTTGTTCTAAGAGGGTTGTGTATATAATCAAGGAAGAGATACACACCAAAAACCCAATTCTTAAATCTAAAAATACACTCATGCTGTTGAACTGTTTTCTAATTGCTTTTGAAAGAAAAGAAAAGAGAGAAAATAAAAAAGAAACATTGATGTGACATAAATTTTGTGTAATTGCTATGAAAAAACGGCTACTATGTGATTGAGCCCCATCGTAAAGAAGCATAGGTAGGTAAGATTTAAGGAATTTATCTACATATAACTCAAATTTTAAGGGTTTTGATATTAAGTTTTAAAGGTTAAAGAAGTTATCTGTACATGATTCCAAGTGTTGGGAAGTTTTACATATTGAGCCCAATTTATGGATAATAAGAATAAAGAATCTATCCATGTAAGTTCATAAGCTATGCACAATGCACTTCAATTTAAGTTTGTTAGTTTTTCTTTTTCCTTAAAAGAAATTGAACACTTGATACTTCCTCCCATCCTAAATGATCCAATTACATAAATAATTTACATATATTAAAAAAATTAGTTAAGTTAATTATTTATAAAAAAATGTGAGTTATTTTCCTTAAATACCCCTTCTAGTTATTTACATTAAAAAACCCTATGACAAAAACTTGCTTCGCTTGTGCAATTAATAGTTATAGTTTGGAAAAATTTATAAAATTAAGAGACAAAGTGAATTGAAGTACTCCCTTGGGTTCTAATTATAGGACAACATTTGAGAGTTAGTTTTGGTCCTAATTATAGGACAAAATTCTAATTTTTGTCAATTTCTTTCTAAAATACTCCTAGTTAGGGTTTTTAACGGAGGGGCAACATTTCTCCGTTTTGAAACTTGGGGCAAAATTGCTACTTTTTTTGGGAGCAATGTTGCCCCTGGAATTTTTTAGTTTCAAAATTTTCCCGGAACAATGTGTCATATATAAACCCTCAATAATATTTGTTAAAAACCCTAACGTTGACCGTTAGTGTTTTTAACGGAGGGGCAACATTGCTGTTTTGAAACTTCGGGGCAACATTGGTACTCTTGAAACTTTGAGGGGCAAAATTGCTCCTAGTAAGCGCATACTTTAAGGGCAAAAATACATCTTAACCCTAAATATATATATATATATATATATATATATATCGTGTGTGTGTTCGTGAGCGTGTGCATATGTATATGAGTGTAGATATATGTGTGTGTGTGCGCGCGCGCATATATATATATATGTGTGTGTGTGTGTGTAGATATATGTGTGTGTGTATATAATATAGATCTATATGTATACATACACACACACACATATATGTATATAAAGCATATGGAAAGAAAAATTTTAGATCAAAGAGGTATATGGCGAGGCCGTTGATTAATTTACTTTTATATCATTTTAAATTTATATAAGGGTATTTTAAGAAAATGAGTAAAATTAATTAATTTAACTCCTTTCCTTAATATCTCCAAATCAGTTAAATATATCCTATAATTAGAACCGAAAGAAGTATTATTTTAGACTAAATCAAACTACTCTGCCTCCTATAGTAAGGACAAAACATAGTATGAGTTTCCATGCAGTTGTATTATACCTACTGTCAGTATATTGATAATATTGATCATACCCACATTCGTCAAATTTAGGGCCTGGTTGGAAGAGAAGCTTAAACAAGTGGTACAATATAACCATTGTTTTCTGCAGACTGCATGGAATGATGCACAAATGCTCGCAAAACGGCGACTCGAGAGAGAACAAGGCCGGAATGATGCTGCAGATGACCTCTCAGAACTGTCAGAAGGTGAAAAAGAGAAAGATGTTGTTAATGCTAACAAGGACATTCCCAGGATCAGTTCTGATATCCAACTTTGGTCCCATGACAGTAATGAGTCTAGGAAACTTTACATTGTCTTAATCAGGTATCATTATTCACTTCCACCATCACCATAAGAGAAATTATTCAAATTCAAATAAATTTGGTATTTTTGTGGGACAATAACTAACATATATTGTCAATTTTTTCATTTTCTACTGCAGTATTCATGGATTGATAAGAGGAGAAAACATGGAACTTGGGAGAGATTCTGATACTGGTGGTCAGGTACTTGTTAAGGCTTTTATATTTTATATATATATATATATATATATATATATATATATATATTGGCATAGTATTGCACAAAGTGTAAGGGACAATGAGAGACAAGTTCAAATAAAATTTAGTTGAACTCCAACATTATAAGTTATAAAGAGAAGCTTCCAACTTTAGATACTGTTGAGGAATTTGTCTCTCTAATCAGCTTAACTAAGCTTAAGTCAGATCCAAGAATAGCGTTCACATTGTCTATAAATTTAGTTTGGAGTTTAAAATGAATTCAGGTGAAATATGTGGTGGAACTGGCTCGTGCATTAGCAAACACAAAGGGAATATATAGAGTTGATCTACTGACAAGACAGATATCTTCACCAGAAGTAGATTCAAGCTATGGAGAGCCCATTGAGATGCTGTCTTGTCCTCCTGATGCCACTGCTAGCTGTGGTGCTTATATCATACGTCTTCCATGTGGTCCTCGAGACAAGTATGTTCCTATAAGGCGTTTGTATTAATTACTCCCAATTAAAGATATTTATATTGAAGAAGAATCTCATGTTTTGAAATTATTTTAAATCACTTAGATACGGTTTGCTACATGACGTTATTTGATCCATGTAGCTAACCTCATCTAGTAGGATTAAGACTCTGTTTGTGTTGTTGTTAACTTAGACAAAAAAATCTAATTTAGTCATTTTTGTGAACTTCCAAAATTGTTTTCTTTCAGTCACTATGAAGAATTTCAAAACACAATATCAACAACAACAAGCATTATCCTACTAGATGGAGTTAGCTACATGGATAATATGGAACCATTTTGCTTTATCAACAATTAAGTATTTTGATAAATTGTTAACCAAAAGGTCCCGTTTAATAATTTTATTGAGTATTCTCATTAGTATTCCTCTTCCTCTAAATCCATACTGCATGATCAACCCTACTCATTAGTGCATCCAATGGCCTTTTTTGTACATATATGAACTATCTCAAGTGATTTTTTTTTACCATTTTTCCTTCAATAGACACTACTCCAACTCTTCTTCATATATTTTTATTATGAATCTTATCTTTTCTTGTATTATCAAACATTCATTTCAACACCCAATCATCTTCTTAGCCATCTCCACTTTATGCTCTTGTTGTCCCTTTAAAGACCAACATTCCTGTATTGTTCGCCTTGTAGCATGCCAATATAAATTTCCTTAACTTAACAGTGTTCATCTACTATAGAAAATTTTTCTCTATTCCTCATCCAACTGTAGTTGAAACAAAACTTGTTGTAAGGAAACATGCAAATGTCCAAAATTCTAATAACAATAACAAAACTAAAACCACATTTCAAATTTGGACGATGAGAAAGTTTGATAGGGGATATATGATGCAGGTACATACCAAAGGAGTCACTGTGGCCTTACATACCAGAGTTTGTAGATGGAGCTCTGAATCACATATTGAACATGGCAAGGGCTTTAGGTGAGCAAGTGGAAGGAGGAAAACCAATGTGGCCTAATGTCATCCATGGTCACTATGCTGATGCAGGGGAGATAGCAAATCACTTGTCTGGTGCACTCAACGTACCAATGGTACTAACCGGCCACTCGTTGGGGCGTAACAAGTTTGAACAGCTTCTGAAACAAGGAAGGCTGTCTAGGGAGGCCATAAATGAGACCTACAAGATCATGAGGAGGATTGAGGCTGAAGAAATGGGTTTAGATGCTGCAGAAATGGTTGTTACCAGTACAAGGCAAGAGATTGAAGAGCAATGGGGACTGTATGATGGGTTTGATCTTAAACTGGAGAGGAAGCTTAGGGTTCGGAGACGGCGAGGAGTGAGCTGCCTAGGTAGATACATGCCTAGGATGGTGGTATGCACAATTCATCTCAATATTTTTTGGCTTTCAATTACTTGTCACATAGCATGTACATACAACAATAACATAAACAACTACACATTAACCTCTAAACTCCCTCCGGTCCTTAATGTTGAATCTAATTGGGGAGTTGATCTTGGTTAGAAATGTATGACACATTTCTCATATTTGTCAATGTTTTAATTTACCTTTATTGATGTTCCCTCAACAAGATTCAAGTAAGAGAGACGTACAGGAAATTAAAGAAGATAATTAGGGTATTTTAGGTGGGAAAATGTCATATTTACTAGGTAAATAGGTCTGACATTAAAGACTGGAGGGACCATAAGATTATATATATTTTGATGAATAGTTGGTAGTATGGGATGCTAAGTCCCACATTGAGTAGTATGGGATGTTCAATGGGGGTATTTAATCGTTTTGTACTAAAACACTTTTTCACAGTTAAATTTTCTGCTGAAATTGTACCATTAGGTGATTCCACCAGGCATGGACTTTAGTTATGTTACAACACATGAATCAATGGAAGGTGAGGGAGACCTCAAGTCATTGATTGGATCAGACAGAGCTCAAAGCAAAAAGCACGTACCTCTTATATGGTCTGAGGTATTTTATACTTCCCTGCCATTATTATTTCCTTAATGCTTGTGTCAAAACAATGAGACAACAATTTTAACATATGATGCACCACAAGTCTTGAAATATGATACAGTATATTTACAGAACTGGTATGTAAACTTTGAATGTAAATAGAACACATGTTTGGATTTTTGAAGTAAAAACATTAATCCAGTCCCATCAAAGTTAGCTGCAAGTGGTCAAATGATCTCATGTAGTCTCTTGTATCTCTATCTTAATCTCAGCCCCTGATATGTGAAAATTGTGGAAGCTAGGTGGCAAACTTTTCAAGTAAATATTAACTAAAGTCAATGTCCTCATTGTGGTTAAAATTTCAAGGAAATTTTGTATGCAGATAACACGATTTTTCACAAATCCTCATAAGCCAACCATACTAGCCTTGTCACGCCCTGATCCCAAGAAAAATGTCATGACCTTGCTTAAGGCTTTTGGGGAATGTCAACGCCTCAGGGAATTGGCCAACCTGGTAAGCTTTTACATTTCTGTTGTGGAAAACCTTCTTTTGGTTTCTCATGAAAGAGAGGATCTTCATTTTGGTTTTTTCACATATCATTTTCCAATCACAAAGAAATAATTAACTTAGTGTTTTTTTACTGTGAATGGTGGCAGACACTGATACTTGGAAATAGAGATGACATTGAAGAGATGTCTGAAAGCAGCTCTACTGTTCTTGTGATGGTGCTCAAACTCATTGACAAGTACAATTTGTATGGCCAAGTAGCTTATCCCAAGCATCATAAACAATCTCAAGTACCTGACATATATCGTCTTGCTGCTAAAACTAAGGTGCTTATCCACAACGCTTCAACTATCTTATTTATTTTTATCTTTTAGAAAGTAGTGAAGTGAAAAATCCCAAATGAACTTACAGATCATTATAACAGAACAAGGTAATTAATTGGCTTATAAAGATCATTATTCTTAACTATATACCACACCTGTTGTCTATGATATATTCGCTAAGATTAATACTGGGCATACTTATTTTGAAGGGAGTTTTTATCAATCCAGCCTTGGTGGAACCATTTGGCCTCACAATAATTGAGGTAAAGTTCAGTTTTTTAATCAAAACAAATAGAATTTGATTCAGTGAAAGGAGAATATAGAACTTACAAGGCTTCTTCCTTTCCTCCTCATACTGTACAGGCAGCAGCTTATGGTTTACCTGTTGTGGCCACAAAAAATGGAGGGCCTGTGGACATTCTCAAGGTAGACTATAAATAATGCATAAACACACTATCTCTTATTTTCAAAATGGCAAAAGTTCATATTTGAACCTTTAACTTTATACATGGTTTCAGTTTGATTCCTTAATTTTATAAAGTATTTTTTCAGCCTTTTAACCCTAATTCTCAAATAATGACTTTTTGTACCAATCATTATTATTTTTGAAAATTAAACTTAATATGCTAGCATATAAGAATATTTTGTCAACTTTTTCAACATCAGCAATTTTTTGTTAACGGCATTAGGGTTAAAGAACTGAATAGACATTTTATAAAATTAATGAAACCTTGTGTAAAGTTAAAGTCAGCCAAATTGCTTTATTTTTTGTTTTTTCTTCAATTTTTTTTGCATATTTTGTTGGGTTATTAGTTATTTATCTTATACATGTTCATATCATACTAGGTACTCAACAATGGACTTTTGATTGATCCCCATAATCAAAAAGCCATAGCAGATGCGCTACTAAAGCTTGTAGCTGACAAAAACCTATGGCTAGAATGCCGCAAAAATGGCCTAAGAAACATCCATCGTTTTTCATGGCCAGAGCACTGCCACAACTATCTCTCCCATATTCAACATTGCAGAAACCACCACACTTCTCGCTTGGAAATCCAACCAATTCCAGAAGAACCCATAAGTGATTCTTTAAGAGATGTAGAAGACCTTTCTCTGCGATTCTCCATTGAATCAGACTCCAAGTTCAACAATGCAGAAACTGATCCAGTAACAAGACAAAAAGAACTTATTGAAGCCATTAACCATAAAGTCTCATCAATTGGTAATTCCAAAGCCAGTTTTCAATTTCATCCTGGTAGAAGGCAAAGACTTGTTGTGATTGCTACAGATTGTTATGACAGAGAAGCAAACAGAACAGAAGCTTTTGAGGGAATTATCAAGAGTGTGATGAAATCTGCAGGACTAGGGATAGGATCAGGAAAAGTAGGATTTGTGATCTTAACAGGTTTAAGTTTGAAAGAGACAATTGAAGTATTAAACAACTGCAACATAAACATAGAAGAATTTGATGCTTTAGTGTGTAACAGTGGGAGTGAAATGTATTATCCATGGAAGGATTTGATGGTTGATGCAGATTATGAAGCCCATGTTGAGTACAGATGGCCTGGTGAAAATATTAGATCAGTGGTACTTAGGTTAGCTGGGATTGAAGGTGAAGATGATGATGAGGAATGCATTGAAGAGTATGTGAGTGGTTTTAGTTCTAGGTGTTATTCCTACTGTGTGAAACCAGGCAAGAAGGTAAGATGTTTTATGTATTAAGGATAATGATTCATATGTTTTTAGACAAAATTATTTCATAATCATGGTTGTAATTAATGTGTTAATGATGAATCGCAGGTTCGAAAGATAGATGATCTTCGACAAAGGCTAAGAATGAGAGGCTTCCGGTGTAACTTAGTGTATACACATGCAGGATTCAGATTAAATGTGATACCATTATTTGCATCAAGAAAACAAGCTCTGAGGTTAGTAGCATCATGCCTTCCCTATTTCTTGTATTATACACAGAAACTTCAAGTGTAAGAAAAGATAGCTGAATATAAGTAATTTTATCCACTAGGTGGGGTCAGTTATATGGATCACATAGTGCTATTCTGCTCTATCAATAACCAAATCTTTTGACATATTAGGTCTTGTTTTTGGTCTTTCTTTAGCCTTTCCCAAAGGACTCCATATTGCCTAATTCACTTTCTCATGCGCTTTCACTAAACTTTTTTATACATGTCTGGACAACCTCAAATAATTTTATACCATTTTTTCTTCAATAGATGCCACATTAAACTCTTCCTCGTATATGTTCATAAAAAATCTTGTTTTGTCTCCATCTCAACATTCTCATCTCTATTACCTCAAAACTTTATGTTCTTTCTTATGATCCCATTAAAGCCTAACTAACATTCATTACCATATAGCATTATAACAGTACAATAAAACTTTTCTTTAAATTTATTATAGAAACTCCTGTGGCCTTTCTCTACTTGAACCACCCACCTTGTATTCTATGTGTAATATCTTCATCGGTTTCACCATCCTTTTGCATGACCGATCCCATATATCTGAACTTTGCTATTTGTGGAATGATTCAAATCATGAGGTAAAATAATATGTGTCCTGTCTTTCATATATGCAGGTATTTATCAGTTAAGTGGGGAATTGATCTCTCTAAAGCAGTCATATTTGTTGGAGAAAGAGGGGATACAGATTATGAAGAACTCATGGGTGGCATACAGAAGACTTTTGTTTTAAGAGGGGCTGTAGAGGAAGGCAGTGAAAGGCTTCTTCACAGTGAAGACAGTTTCAAAAGAGAAGACATGTTCAACTTAGACAGCCCCAACCTTATCTATTCAGACAAGAGCTACATGGACTGTGATATATCTGCAATTCTAGAGAACATGGGAGTATCTTAATCTCATATCATTGTCACTTGTCTTTGAACCTATATGTATATAATATAAATTGATTATTACAAGCCCACAGAATAAATACTTACCCACAAGGAGAATGTAAATCCCTTATACATTTTGGAATCTATAGGAACAGCGCCAGAAGGTGGATCTGATTTATACATATCAATATATAAAGTGGACAATATTCCCATTAGTAGCCACTGAAGTGAGCAAAATATCAAATGTTGTTATGTTTAAATGTTTAATTGTTGGTTATGTAAGATGCACAAACACACCACATACATAAATCAAGTTATATTGGACTTGGTGTCCCAGAATGAGTTGAGTGGTCCAAAAAATTTCCCTGCAATGGGATAGTTTTCAATATAATCTCTCCTCTCTTCCTCCCCTTTCTATTGCCTTGGTTCTCTCTTTTTGGAATGTGTGATGATTGCAAACTTTACTGTATGAAATGGATAGCAATAAATAGGTATTTAAAAGTGGATAATTAAATAATTTAGATATAAAAATTGACATTTAAATATATTTTAAATCTAAATAATTGAAATTAAATCCATCGCTATTCATAATTTATTATACCCAACAAAGAAATTTCTATAAAAATAATATATAAAGTCACTAGGTACGATTAAATAAAAAACAATTAGCATGAGCTTAAGAGCAAGTCAATGCGATTTTTTAAGTTAAAAGTTTAAAAATATTAATCTCGGTGTGTGAACTTGAGAGTTTAACCAAGCTTACAACTACTTGGAATTCAAGCGCAAGGTGACACAATTTTGTAAGCTATAGACATAAAAATGGTAAACTTGAAGAAACAACTCACAAGTTCGACAATAATGTAATTGATGGTGGTGAGTCACTAAGGATTTTAATAAAATTTTCATTATTTTCTTTAAATAATATATTTAGATTATTATTGATATTTTGTTATGCATTTAGCTATTACATCTAGATAAAAAATTGGGATGTAATACCCTAAAATTCCTATTTAGCATAACCACTATATTTTGATAGACAATACCTATTAAAAATAGGTGAATATGTGGTCTCAAAATATTGTAGCTTATTTAATTTAATTTAAGGAATTTTCTCTTAGAATTAGATAAACCAAAAGCCAAATTTTCTAATATTCATTTAGGGATCATAAAATACCCTAATAACTCATATAAATATTGTATTCTAGCAAATAATTACTAAAATATTAAAGGCAATTAAGGGAGAAGTTTTAATCTAAACAAACACAATGGAATCCAATGGTTGTAATTAATCCAATAATTAACCTTAATCCTTGTGAAATGGAATTGACCAATGATAAATCAAGGAAATAGTCTTAATCCTCATGAAATTAATTAGACCAATGGGAGATTAGCAAATAAAAGGCCAAGATTAAAGCTAATAAAGCTAGATCTAATGGTTCCAAATAATTTCCTAATTAATCTTAATCCATGTGAAATGTAAGGAACCAATTAGGAAGGCTTAAAGACTTAAAGAAGCACAATTTCTTCCAAGTGTAGAAGAGGCCACGGTTTTGCTAGAATAAAAAAGATGAAGAGTAATTGTTTAGATTATAGTAAGAGGCACATGGGAGTATTAATGAGGGAACAAGAATGGAAGAGGATAAGGGTACTTATGATAGGGTTTTTAATGAGGGTGGAAGAGGATAAGGAGAGAGAGAGGGAGTTGTGAGTGTGTGTGTGTGTAGTGTGTAGGTGTGTAAAAGTTGTGAGTGTTGTGAGCCTAGTGTAGGAGAGAAAAGTGTGTAATTAATTGAGTTGTGAATTAAAAACCATTGGGATTAATTCAAGACACAAGTAAATGAGAATCTATACAAAATAAATTGAGATACGTTAATCATAGATCAAATATAAGGATTTATTATGAACAAGCATATTCTAAGCTTGGAATAGGTTATCTCCACAATCTTTTCCTCAATTTTTGGAATTTATTCTAAAATGATAAGAGGGCAATTAGATACTCCTAATTAAGCCATGATATTCAAAAATCACAAGGCTAATAAAGGGACTTGAATAAACTTCAAATTAAACCCTAAAAGCATTTTTGCTTAGTTGATAGCCAACTACCAATTTCATCTAGTTACAACACACTTAGAGTAACTAGGAATTTAAAGCACAAAATTGGGAAAAAGATGATGAGAGGTGGCACTTTTCTTGGCTTGAAGAAAGAGGCAAAGAATTTTTTATATTAAACAAAACCACACATGGGATAATGGCATTAAATTTTGGAAGAGGATGAGGTACCTTTAGGCTAGAGTTCATAAAGGAAATGGAAGAGGATAGAGTGAAGAGGGGGGGGGGTCAGTTTTGAGCAAGGAAAGGTGAGGATGTGAGCTTCAAACAATGACCTAGATCTAATGGCTCAAAAACAAGAAGAGGCAAGTTCCATTTAACTACCAAAATGCCACCCCAATTTACTATAAATAGGAGCTTAGGTTCTTCACATTTCTTCACACCAAAACAAGCAAGAAGCATATGAAAATAGAGAGAAAGTGAGAGTTAGTGAGAAGCAAGAAGGAGTAGCAAGGTTCTTCAAGGGTAAGTTCTCTAGTTCTTAAGCTTTAGCTTTGAGTTTATAGCTTAAATGTTGTTTTGATCTTTAATCTTCCAATATATTCTTGTTATCATGTTTTTATGGTTAAAATTTGTTTTAATTTGAAAAATTAATGAAGATGGTGTTATAGCAAAATTTTTGGAAGATTATGATCAAAGTAGCGAAGCTCTGGCGAAAAATTCATCGGTTAGAAGTTTCTGAAATCAGTGATAAAAACGCCAATATTTTATGTTGCAAATGAAGTTATAAAATTATGGGAAAATTCATGGTTAAAATAGAAATATAGGGATTTTCAAAAATTCCTAGTAAGTATTAATTTGAGCTCTGTACAGTGAGATAAAAATTCTCAAAGTTGGGCTACAAATTTCTGGAAAATTCTGGGCAGAGGCTCAAAACTTTAAAACTGGGAATGACTCAAGGAATCTGGGAAAAAACGAATATTTTTACTTAAAAATAGACATCCTAAGGATTCCAAGGAATTTTACGGATCCTCGTTTCGATTTTTTTAGATTTAATTATGATTTTTGAAGTTAACCAAAAATTCTGCTCAGAAATTCAGCATAGCGTTTTTTAGAAAATGTGAGGGCAAAGTTGTAATAATAAATCCACCAAGGGTAGAAAGGTAAATTAAACCCTTAGGGTATTATTCTAAGCAGTATGATATTTATCAAATATCATATAATAATCCAACAATAATGTATAGGATATCCGGGAAGTCCGGAGTTGGGTTCGAAGGTCGGCGTTTTGACAATGATGCGGTGAAAGGTACGTTCGCGTACAGTAACTTTAACTCTCATATGTCTTGTATGGCTTTGATATGATTGGTTGATTCATGATTGATTGTTTTCCAAACTGTGAATATCTGTCATATATACTGTTTATACTTTTCATATGAGGTTAACTGTTACCTGAGGTCCGATGGGTATTGGACCTTAGATTTGACTAAAGGTTCAGGGAAAGGGACCTGGAACAGAGAAGGCACCGGTAGATAGAGCCGTGAAGAGGCACCGGTCAAAGCAAATGCCGGAAGAAGTTTAACAGAGTCTACCTTCTGGCATGAATCTAATAAGGTTACTTCAAACCATTTGGTGTCTAGAAAGAGTTCGTCTATGTGGTTCAGTCAGTGAGTCACCATGAATTCGGGGAGACTTCCACTAGACACCGGCCTGGCCAAATTGTTTGATTAACTGAGTTAGGTTTATTGCCCCAAGTCTAGCTACGGCTTGGTTGAAGATTGTATAAAGATTTGTAATTATACAAAGCTCTGTATTGTTGTATCACATGAATATTCCTCCGAAATTTTTTTAATATATCAGCTTATGTCAGGACATTAGCATATGTCTGGACATTTTATATCAGTCACTCATTGTCTAAACGTTAGCGCATGCTCTCCGTTTCCGTATTACTCTGAGTGGTAGCACCTCAAACTCTGTTAAGTTTTCTAAAACTAAGTGTCAACCGACACATTTTGAAGTATGGAAATTTGGGGTGTTATATGGGACCTAATTAAATTAAGTTGAAATGCCAAAATCTAAATTTAGGCCTACACTTTTTACAATTTCCTAATTAGGTCAATAGGCCTAATTAGGGATTTTGAGATGTTTTAGGCTTGATTTCATTTTTGATTATTTATGGTTCACATAAGATTAGCGTGCTTGAAACACAAAAATAAAACATCAAGGTGCTGAACACACAATAAATAAGATTAAAGTGGTCGTTGCGACGACTTTAATGATTTACTCAAGTAAGGCTTGTACCTACCTTCAATTTTCCTTTTTAACAACTACATAGAGGCATTTTGGTCTTTTAACAATATTAAGAAATTTGTACTCAGGATTCAGAATTTTTAAAAAGTGTAAGTTTTAATTTAGCATTTTAACAAGATTTAATTAGGTTTTTTTTCCCCGAAATCTAAAGGGATAAATTATAATAGGGAAAAACACACATACATACCATTTAAACTTTGAAAGTCTCAAAATGTCTAGTAATTTAGGAAAAAGACAAATAGGTATTTGGTATGAATATGAAATATTAAAATTTGAGGAAAAAGACTTAAATGTCCTTCCCTCTACTTCTCACTATTTCTTCTTTCTCCTCTTTCTCTTTATTTCCTCCCCTACCAAAGTGTCCACCTTCACCACCCACCTCCACCGCTCATTGTCTGCCCCTCCAGCATTCGATGACCAGATTGATGAGCCCAAAGAAAGAGCTTTTCGCCTTCGATGCTTTTCGCAAGTAGATGCAAAAGCTGGAGTTTGGCATCCCTTTCCATGCTTGTCATCGTTGTCAATAGGGACACCATCACCGTTTAACTTTTATGTTGAATTTTAAGTTCTTTAATTTTCCTTTTGAAAAATGAAATTTGGTTCCTTTCTTTCTAGTGTGGGTTCGATTCCTGGTTCAATTTTGGCTTGTAGTAGTTGATCTTAGCTTGTCATAGTGGTTTGATTTTGGTTCTTGTATTTCCAGCAGATGTGGCTCTTGTCTTTGATAGATCTAAAACAATTATGGTTGTGATTTATGGTTGTGATTGAGTTTTTGTTTGTGTTTTGCAGCGTCGATGGTAGCCATTGAGGAAAGGAGAAGATGAGATAGAAGGGAATGCTAGAGGGGGAGGCAGTGAGTAGCGGAGGTGGACACAAGCAATTAAGCTTGCAGTCGGAGGCTGAGGAAAATTGGGATTCCTTACCGGCACAACTAAAAAACCACCAGAACCATAGAGCTAAGTGTTGGAATTTTAGGAGAAAATCCTATGGGTTATGAATAAGAAGGAGGATGGAAAAGAAGAGGAAAAAGGAAGAAGGAATGTGTGTGAGAGAATAGTCCCACATTGCTTAGTTGGAGAGAAGTTGGAGGGTATATAAGCCCCAACTTGGCTCCTACTAATTGGGCCTTTGGGCCAACCCACTTTTGTGGAGGGGTGAGGACTTAGGTGACCCTTGGTCCACCACACACACACGCGCCACCGCCCGTCTGGCTCGGTTGCGCGCGTCGCCCGCCTGATCCGGTCTGCGCGTGTGAAATAAAATATTAATTTTTTATTAAATTATTTTTTGAATTTCCGAACGTTTAAATAATTCCATTGTGCCTCTTTGAGTTTTCTAACCAGCAGCTGCGTTTTGTGATCCGTTCGGATCATTCGCTTCATTCTGGTGCGTCTGTTCGTACGACGCACCAGTTTGCCGTGAATAGACGCGGGTCGCCTCTGTTCGCTCCGTTTTGGTGTGTTTGTTTGTGAGACGCACCAGTTCACCGTGAACAGACGCAGGTCGTCTCTGTTCGTTCCGTTCTGGTGTGTCTGTTTGCACAACGCACTAGTTCGCAGCAGCAGACAAGTCCATCTGATCGTGTTTTTTCAGAGTCTATAAATAGGGCGCCCTAGTCACAGATTAGATTACGTTTTTTCTGGACAACTCTCTCTATCTCTGCATTCTGCATATACATTCTGTGCGTTCCGAAAGCAGACTCGTTGGATTTGCACTACTACAAAACAGGGATACAGAGTCCTATTTTTTGTACTTTTGACGTCCTATTCCGGGACGTATATCCGGGGCGTGATAGGAAATCGACATAAGGAGTCTAAGTTCGGAATTAGACTCCTTAAGTTATGACTTAAGGAGTCTAATTCCAGAACTTAGACTCCTTATGTCGTCATAATTGCACTCTCAGATCTTAGTTAAGGAGTCTAATAGTCGGAATTAGACTCTTAAAGTAGACTTAAGGAGTTTAATTCCGTTACTTAGACTCCTTAAGTCTCGCTTTAGGAGTCTAATTCTAGAACTTAGACTCCTTAAGTGTTCTTTTTTTAAAAAAAAAAAATAATTGCTTTGTATATTCACTATCCCACAAATTTCTTACAAATTGAAATGAAATTACAGAGGAAGAATCAGAAAAATGAAACGAGCCTCAGATCTACAAATTGAAATGAAATTACGGAGGAATCGAAGAATAGGAAAAGTCAAATCTACAAAAAAATATGTTCAAGCTACAAAGATGACAGAACAAAGATGCGAAATCATATCTATAGAAAATCGAACAATTGGTTGACGAGTTGGTTGCGACGGCGGTGGATCGGTGGAGAAAGGTGGTGTTGCGAACATACCTCCATCGAAGTCTCTTCCCCACGGTTGAAAAAGTCTGGATCAAATCACCGTATCCGCCGTCGCCTTCATCGTCTGCGTCACCTCCACCGTCCATTTGTTCGCGTTGCCTTCACCGTCCATCGTCTACATATATGGACCGCTTTGAAACAAAGGCAAAAAATAAAGAAGGGAAGTCACGGGTCTAGATATATGGAGAGCCCGAAACAAAAGCAAAAAATAAAGAAGGGAAGTCACGGGTCCGGATATATGGAGCGCACAAAACAAAAGCAAAAAAAAAAAAAAGAGTACAAATTTGAAATGTTTTTGGAGTCTAAGTTTCAAAATTAGACTCCAAAAGTGTTGTTTTTGGCGCGAGAACAAAAGAAGGAAGTCACGGGTCTGGATATATGGAGCGCCGAAACAAAAGCAAAAAAGCAAAAAAAAAAAAAAAAGTAAAAAGTTGAAATGTTTTTGGAGTCTAAGTTTCAAAATTAGACTCCAAAAGTGTTGTTTTTGGCGTCAGGACAAATTTTTGGCATTAATTTTTGGCGTAGGATCTACTTTTGGAGTCTAACTTATATACTTAGACTCCAAAAGTCCCACTTTTGGAGTCTAAGTTTTAAACTTAGACTTCAAAAGTGTCTCTCGTGGGCCCCACTTTCCGCGCACGACGTGACCCCCGTGCATGACATGACCTTATTTTCTCGCTATACGAAATGATTTTTGGAGTCTAAGTTTCAAAATTAGACTCTAAAAGTCATGTTACTTTCGAGTCTAAGATTCAAACTTAGACTCCAAAAGCATGTTTGGAGTCTAAGTTTCAAACTTAGACTTCGAAAGTCAACTTTTATCCCATATAATTACAAAAATGCCACCGCCCTTATTTTTTACTTCCTTTTTTTAAAAAAGGACGTCTTTCTGAGACGCAAAAACCATTTTTTGTAGTAGTGTTGTTTGGGCTTGCATGCACGAGCCATCTTTCTCGGAGACGAATAATCCGCTCTATCCGGGAGGCAATTGCTCGAGAGAACCTTCGGCATCCGTATTGAGGGAGCAAAATTGTCTTAAGGATACAACGAATGTTGGGCCCGGATTTTCGCATTGTTCATTCGAAATTCTATAGTCTTGTGAGTTCGTTGATAACTTTACTATGTTATACAGATTTCTTGTATGCTCACTTGTATGTGCTATTTTAATAATATAGATTCTTTATTTGCTATTTCGTCTACTTTATATTCAATATCTACCTACTCAATACATTAGAAACAACAATCTTAATACAATTTTTAGATTGAAATCGGTTCGTAGTAATTTATATCTTTGCTGATTTCATACTTTGGTAGTGATATTGAATTGAATCTGTGTTTAGTGTTTGTGAATATTATTATTATATTGTTTTGGATTAATCTGTGTGATTAAATCAGAGTTTCTGTTTTAACAACAGAAATGGCAAGTACAAGTACCAATCTGATTAACCCAAGTGGTCCTGCTCCAATGCATGGTGAAAAACCAGAAAATTTCAATGGGAATGATTTTAAAAGATGGCAAAGAAAATGTTTTTCTATTTAACCACATTGAACTTGGCATAGTTTCTCACTGAAGATGCTCTAAAATGGGAAGAAAAACAACAGGCTGACAAGGAAAAGGTTGCTGAGATAGATGCTTGGAAGCATTCTGATTTCCTTTGTAGAAACTACATTCTCAATGGTCTAGACAATAAATTGTATACTGTATATAGTGCTTTGGAGACAACCAAAGCATTATGGGAGAGTCCGGCCAAGAAGTACAAAAGCGAAGATCTTTGGCTTGAAGAAATTTATTGTTGGCGATTTTGGACTTCAAGATGTTTGACACTAAATCTGTGGTAAGTCAAGTTGAAGAACTTCAATTGATCGTGCATGAGATTCATGTTGAAGGGATGTCTCTGCGAGTCTTTCCAAGTTCGCTTTTATTGAAAAAGCGCCACCATCTTGGAAGGACTTCAAGAATTACCTCAAGCACAAGCGTAAGGAGATGTCACTTGAAGATTTGATTGTAAGATTGAGAATAAAAGAAGACAACAGGGTTTCTGAAAAGAAGCTTGGCAGCAACCCTATAGTTTCAAAGGCCAACATTGTGGAAGATGGTCCGAAACCCAAGAAACGCAAATGCTTTAATGAGGGATCATTCAAACAAAGCCATAACAAAGGCCCTAGCAAAGGCCAGAAATTCAAAGGCAAGTATTACAATTGTGGGAAGCCTGGCCACCGTGCTAAGGATTGTAGGAAGCCAAAGAATCTTAAGAAGAAGAACATCGAAGCCAATATGGTTGACAATACCACTAATATGATGGATAATATGAGTCTTTCAGCAGTTGTAATGCAATGTAACTTGGTTGGAAATACCAAGGAATGGTGGGTGGACACTGGTGCCACCAGGCATGTATGTGCAAACAAGTGGATGTTCTCTTCTTACACCCCTGTGAAGCAAGATGAACAATTGTACATAAGAAATTCTTCTACTTCAAAGGTTGAAGGTTTTGGGAAAGTGGTTTTAAAGATGACTCTCGGAAAAGTCGTGACACTTAATGATGTGCTTCATGTGCCTCGATATTCGCAAGAATCTGATTTCGGATCCCTCTTAAGAAAGAATGGTTTTAAGCTTGTATTTGTTTCGATAAGTTTATACTTTCTAGGAATGATATGTATGTTGGAAAAGGTTACCTTAGTGAGGGCCTTTTCAAAGTTAATGTAATGATTGTCACCAATAACGGTGCTATTAATAATAATATTGCTTCTATCTATATGCTTGAGTCCTCTAATTTATGGCATCAAAGATTAGGACATGTTAACTTAAATCAATTAAAAATTTAATTTATTTAGAATTATTGCCTAAAGTTGATTGTTCAAATAAAGATAAATGTCAAGTATGCATTGAATCAAAATTTTCTAAGTTACCTTTTTCTTATGTTGAAAGATCAACTGAGTTGTTAGATTTAATACATACTGATATATGTGATATGAAATCTGTACCATCTAGGGGTAATAAGAAATATTTTATTACATTTATTGATGACTGCAGTAGATATTGTTATATGTATTTGCTTAATAGTAAAGATGAGGCTATTATTGCTTTTAAACAATATAAAATTGAAGTTGAAAATCAACTTAGAAAATTAAAATAGTAAGGAGCGATCGTGGGGGAGAATATGATGGCCCATTTGAAGAATTCTGTATAGAATCTGGTATTATACACTGATTAACCGCCCGCCCGCTCGCATGATCAAATGAGATTGTAGAGAGGAAAAATCGGACATTGAAAGAAATGATGAATGCATTATTAATTGAGTCCAATTTACCACAAAATTTGTGGGGGGAAGCCATTCTAACGGCTAACTTTCTAATTAATAGAGTGCCTCATAAAACGATAAAAAACATACCATATGAAATATGGAAAGGAAAGAAACCTTCCTTGAATTATTTGAAAGTGTGGGGGTGTCTGGCAAAGGTTGAGATTCCTAAACCTAAACGGTTAAGAATCGGACCAAAGACAGTAGACTGTGTGTTTATTGTCTATGCTCATAATAGTAGTGCATATCGTTTCCTAGTTTATAAGTCCGATGTATTAGATATCCATGTGAACACAGTTATTGAGTCAAGGAGAACGCTAGGTTCTTTGAAAACATATTTCCGTACAAGAAAAATAATGATAACAACAACACAGTGATATCTCAGGATACTGAGACTAACGATAACCTTGAACAAGAGGAACCTAGATGAAGTACTAGGCAAAGGACTTTAACATCCTTTGGTCCTGATTTTATGACTTATCTACTAGAAAATGAGCCTCGAACATTTGGAGAGGCTATGGGTTCCCTTGAAGCACCATTCTGGGAAGAGGCTATCAATAGTGAAGTTGAATCCATTATGTCAAACCACACTTGGGAGTTGGTTGACCTTCCTCCTGGCAATAAGCCTTTAGGAACTAAGTGGATATTCAAAAAGAAGATGAAAGCAGATGGCACTATTGATAAGTACAAAGCTAGGCTAGTAGTAAAAGGCTATCGACAACGTGAAGGCCTAGACTACTTTGATACTTATTCACCCGTTACAAGAATTACATCCATTCGAATGTTGATCGCATTAGCGATCGAATGGATTGAAGTTAAATCAAATGGATGTAAAGATGACCTTCTTGAATGGTGAATTAGAGGAAGAAATTTATATAGAACAACCTGAGGGATTTGTTGTCTCAGGACAGGAACGGAAAGTTTGTCGTTTAATAAAGTCTCTTTATGGACTTAAACAAGTCCCAAAACAATGGCATGCGAAATTTGATGAAGTTATGTTATCAAATGACTTTAGTATTAATGAATGTGACAAGTGTGTATACATTCGAAATACTGAAAACGGGTTTGCCATAGTTTATCTTTATGTAGATGACATGTTGATAACAGGTAGTAATAATCAAATGATTAAAGCTACTAAGCGATTACTTATCAGTAAGTTCGACATAAAAGATATGGGTTTAGCAATGTTATTTTAGGAATTAAAATCCATAGAACATCTGGAGGGTTTGCTTTATCCCAAACACACTATGTTTCTAAAATTCTCGAGAAATTCAAGACTTTAAACATAACGCCTGTGTTGACCCCCATAGAAACTAGTCTTCGAATGTTAAAAAATACTGGTGAAACTGTTAAACAAAAGGAATATGCTCAAGTGCTAGGCGGTCTTATGTATGTTATGAACGCACTAGACCGATATTGCCTATGCAGTAAGCATGTTGAGTTGCTTTACAAGTAATCCAAATGAGTTTCATTGGAAAGCTATGATAAGAGTTTTGGGTTACTTAAAGCAAACTCAAAACTTTGCCTCGCATTATGAGAAGTACCCTATAGTACTAGAAGGGTATTGTGATGCAAATTGGATCACCAGCTCTAATGACACAAGATTCAGAAGTGGATATGTATTCACCCTTGGTGGGGGTGCTGTGTCTTGGAAGTCATCTAAACAGACTTGCATTGCAAGATCTACTATGGAAGTAGAATTCATTGCTTTAGACAAAGCTGGTGAGAAAGCCGAGTGGCTTCGTAATTTTCTTGAAGACATTCTTAGTTGGCCAAAGCCGGTACCAGCAGTGTGTATACACTGTGATAGTCAAGCATCTATTGGTAGAGCCAAGAATGTCATGTACAACGGCAAGTCTAGACATATACGTTGTAGACATGATACCGTTAGACAACTACTTTCGAATGGAATCATCTCAATTTATTATGTGAAATCAAAAGAGAATATAGCGGATCCATTGACTAAAGGGATTCCTAGAAAGATAATTAGAAAATTGTCCAAAGGAATGGGTTTAAGGCCGATCCATTGTTGATTATTGCGGTAACTCTACCTAGAAGAGTAGAGATCCCACGAACTAGGTTCAAAGAGACAACTAAGTGATGATCGACTGTAAACACTATGGAGTTTTTAACTCATACTCATTCCTAGACAAGACAGTGCATATATATAAGGGTAAGCTCTTAAGCTTTTAATGGTTTCTTAATCTGATGTGTTCGAGATGATGTATGTTGACTTACATCACAAGGAATCACCTATGTAAGTGTGAAGTGCGGGCCGCTTCTATGAGAATTTAAAAGCGCCGATTCTCTAGAACACTCTTGAGAACCGGCGGTGTCCGGGGCCAAAATGGACACATCATGAGAACCAACGATGTTAGAGGAGCAATTGTGTAACTCCTATTGTCTTGCTATACACTAAAAGGTCGACGGGTCAAGACAGCGCATCCACCGATTGACCAGTATATCCGATAGGTTTTTACTAGAGAAGGTTCAAAGGTAACCCTTACCTTTCTCGATGCAGTTGTTTCTCGTAGAGGAACCGCACTTTGCATACATGATCATTTGCATTTGGTCATGATGGACTAACTTCTTATCCATGTGGGGGATTGTTAGAATTTTAGGAGAAAATCCCATGGGTTATGAATAAGAAGAAGGATGAAAAAGAAGAGGAAAAAGGAAGAAGGAATGTGTATGAGAGAATAGTCCCACATTGCTTAGTTGGAGAGAAGTTGGAGGGTATATAAGCCCCAACTTGACTCCTACTAATTGGGCCCTTGGGCCAACCCACTTTTGTGGAGGGGTGAGGACTTAGGTGACCCTTGGTCCACCACACACACACGCGCCACCCGTCCGGCCCAGCTCGATCGCGCGCGCCCGCCGGTCCGGTCCGATCCGCGGGTGTGAAATAAATATTAATTTTTTATTAAATTATTTTTTGGATTAAAAAATAATTTTTTATTAAATAATTTTTTGAATTTCCGAACATTTAAATAATTCCGTTGTGCCTCTCCGGGTTTTCCAACCAAGAATCGCGTTTTGTGATCCGTTTGGATTATTCGCTTCGCTTCCGTGTGTCGTACGGTCACCTCTCGTTCGTTTTGTTTTGGTGCGTCGTTCGTGAGACGCACCAGTTCGCCTGGAACAGACGCGGGTCGCCTCTGTTCGTTCCGTTCTGGTGCGTCTGTTTGCACAATGCACCAGTTCGCAGCAGCAGACAAGTCCATCTGATCGTGTTTTTTCGGAGTCTATAAATAGGGCACCCTAGTGATAGATTAGATTACATTTTTTCTGCACACACACTCTCTCTCTCTCTCTGCATTCTGCATATACATTCTATGCGTTCCGAAAACAGACTCGTTAGATTCGTTTGGGCTACAGACAGACAGAGCCATCTTTCTGGAGATGAATAATCCGCTCTATCCTGGGAGACAATTGCTCAGAGAACCTTCGGCATCCGTATTGAGGGAGCAAAATTGTCTTAAGGACACAACAAAAGTTGGGCCCGGATTTCTGCATTGTTCATTCGAAATTCGGCAGTCTTGTGAGTTCGTTTATAACTTTACTATGTTATACAGATTTCTTGTATGCTCACTGTATGTGCTATTTTAATAATACAGATTCTTTATTTGCTATTCTGTCTACTTTATATTCAATATCTACCTACTCAATACATTAGACACAACACTAAGTAAGTGCTTAAGTTGTCAATCTCTATTTTAAAGTTGTCATTGGCTGTATTTAACTTGTCAATGATGCTTTATAGGCGTCGTCGTTGACAACTTAAGTATAGATAATAATAACTATAGCAATTATCAACTGCCATCATTAGGTGTCGTTGACAAATTAAGTATAGGTAATGACAACTTGAATATATCAATCAGCAACTTGAGTATATAGATTAATGACTTGGGGAGTTTAAGTTGTCAATCTCTATTCCCAAGTTGTTAATTGTCTATACTTAAGTTGTCAATGACGTGCATAGCTGGAAGTCACTGTGTCTTATATTTAAAAACGTAGGGAAGCATTTATCAAGGTTTTTGTCTTTAGAGATTATCATTTGTTTATGCTGGCTAAGCTCTCAGAATAATATACAATTTTGGCTTCAGTTAAAGTTGTTGCATTATTCAATTAAAAATATTATAAATTATAAATATATAACTCTTTTAGATCCTTCTCCTAGCCATCCGTGATCATTTCATTGAAGGAAACTGAAAGGGTCCTGGGTAAAAGCTTAGTTGAGAGGAGATGTATTAAAACAAATCAGAAAAATTTGATCCAACTGAGGAATTCACCAATGTGTTCATGTTTTAAGCATAGTTGAGAGGAGGTGTGTTAAAACAAATCAGAAAAATTTGATCCAACTGAGGAATTCACCAATGTGTTCATGTTTTAATTTGGGAGTGTAGATTAATGAGTTGAATCTCCTTAGATACACTTCACTACTACGTCCTGATATTTTCAATATCCTTTAAATGTTTAAACTTTTCATTTTATCAAAAGTTTAGTCTTTTTTAAATATCAAAAGTTTAGTCTTTTTTAAATGTTACAAGTGAGGTTCTGTATCTGTGACAGGTAAAACCGTACATTTATAACATTTAAATTTGTAATTAATCAAATCTGACAATTAGTTTAATTAACTTTAATAACAAATTAAAATGACTGGTGAGTTGTGACACACATGGCTAACCCCATACTAGGAAAAGTATCTTAACATATATAAAAAGCAAATAATTAATATCCATTTACTAAACTAAAATGTCATGGATGTCTAAACGTACGGCAAATGAGAAACACTTATATTTAACAAATTTGCAGAAAACTCTTCAACTTCATGGTCCCACCGGCAATTTTCACAATGTTTGGGTCATTCTCGTCGTCATCTCCAGTCTCAGAACCAGCTTCCCATCTTGAGCCTCCATGTATTCTTACAGGGAACATTACAGCAAAGACGCTTTATTGGAACTTGAGCAACAAAACAACACATGTTCCCCCTGCGAACAAATTCTACAACTTGGTTCCTACACTCGAGCACACACTTGTGATTCCTTAAGAATCTCAAGTATCCCAAAGCCTCCTCAAATTCTTCTGTCCATAAATTCCCTATTCTCTTGCTTCTCCACATCAGAAGAACAACCATGGCGAAGGCGTACATTGATCTCTTGTGTTGTTTTTGAGCAGCCATACGTACCATACCCAAACCCTCATCATAAAGCTCATACTCCATAAGGTATGCTTCCATGCCTTTTCTGTATAGAGATTCTAAGTTGCCGCTTGATCTGCAACGCCTTAAGAATGAAGTTTCCTGTGGGATTTCTGGGGATCGAAAAAAAGGAACTCTATCCAAAGAAGCATGCTTGTACACATAGTCGTCGTCTGTGATGCTCATCATCTCTTTGCAAGTCAGTTTCAAGTGATAGAGGTCAGCAAGAGATTGAGACGCCACTTTGGAAGCAATCTCCACTAATATTTCCGTTGGCAAATAAGTTATGAGCCTACATATTTCCTCATCACGTTTAATCCGGTTGGGGCTCCTGAATCAGCCATGATCCTCAGAATTGAAATGAGTACTGCACCATAAAAGATTATAATATATAAGAAAAGAGGAAAATATGATAACCAAATAATATATGAATGATTATAATAACACTTAATATATTAATATTTGCTTGTCAATATTATAATGACGGTGGCCCTTGTTGTAACATCCCGTGCCCGCTCTACTTTGGGCCGTAACGCCTTTAAAAGGTGATGTGGACAAATCTGAACCAACAGCTACGTGGATCAACATTAGAGGACGTTGAGGTCTTCAGTAATATAAGGTAATCTTAAAACTCTTCATGTATTTTAATGAGTATATTGTGGGAATTTTCGATGAACACCTGAATCATACATTATCAATATTTCTGGGACTATCCCATGAGTATTGGGATGACTCATGAATACTATAGAAGTTATGGGTTCTCATGAGCACCAATTTTTCAATCAGATGACGATAAAATTCCTAAAGATTCAAATGGCCCAAATAAAGTTTTTATGACTATCAATTATTTTAATCACATGATTAGAAGTCTGAAAACATTAAAAGTGACTAGTTAACACGGTTTTTGTAAGTTATAAACGTAAAAACGATAAGCTCGGTTTATAAACTTATGAGTTTAATGAAGTTTACAGCTGGTACAAGTTTACCAACGACATAAAAATGGTAAATTCGGAAAGTCAACTTCGAGTTCGACAACAATACTAATTAGAAGAAGATGACAAGAAAGGAAAGAGAAAAGTTAAACTATAGTTCATACATGATAATACTTGTGCTTTAGAAGCCTCTTTAAGCGTACGTTCCTCCTTGAACGATGCAACAGAAAAATAAAACTTCTCTTGCATGTGGAGTACTCAAGAAGAGGAATGTGTCTATATATAGACAAAAAGATTATATGATTTATTACGAATGGATAAATCCTATTATCATTAGGAAGGGATAAATCTAATAGGACTGAAGCAAATTTAAATCTAACGAGATATTGTAGTAGTTACGTACATTTAATAAATAACAAACTAAATATATTATATTATAAAAAAAGATATAAAGAATAATTATAAAAAAATTAAAATATAAATAAAAACAGTAAATATTATAGTAATTATAAAAAAAAAAATTAATATATGAATCTGAGAAAAAACCTTGAATTTATTGCTTTATGCCTTTATAAAAAATAAGTTCAGAGTCTTATCAAAAAAAAAAAAAAAAAAAAAAAAAAAAAATAAGTTCAGAGAGGGTGAGAAAGAAGAATGCACAATAAGTTTAGGGAAAATTATGCGTAGGTCCCAAGGAACAAAAAAATTATAAAAAAGTCCCTTGAAATCACCAAATTATACAGAAGTCCCAAGAGACTTTTTTGATATTATTTGTATGGAAATAAAATCCAGGTTTTTAAATGTTGTTGTAAATACATGCATTTTCTATTGTAAATGGTCAGATTTTAAATTTTGTTGTAAATACAGCATTTCCTATTGTAAATCTATGCTTTTTCTATTGTAAATGACCTTTCTAGGTTCAAAATTTAGGTGTTCAAATGTTGTTGTAAATATGAGCATTTCCCGTTATAAATATGGCTTTTTCTCGTTGTCATAAGAAATTTTCACGACCATCATTTAAACCTTTTGGTCGTACTCATTATCTACCTCGCTCTACTCATTATCTATTTTACTCATGGGTTCCTATAAGGTTGTCATGAGAATATACAACCGAGATATTGGTTCATTTATTGACAAACGATTATAATCATAATATGTTATGGGATAGGATTTTAAGCCAAAGGAAAACGAACATGGAACCCAGAGCAAAACATACGGGTATTATATATATATATATATATATATATATATTTTTCAATAATCAAAACCAAAGACCCGAAGCAACTACCTACAGTATCTTATATTCAATGTTAGGTAAATTTGCAAAAAAAAAAAGTAAATCGCACAAAACGAGAAGAAGAAATATAATATATATGTATTCAATCACAAAAACAAAACCGAGACACTCCTTTAGCCGCATACATGCTCAATAACTAAGGCTACTCTAAATCATGCAAAATCATATCATAGGAAGGAAACAACTTTCTCAGAGGAAGGCATGTGCAAGATTTATGGTACCGAATGGAAATTACGAGAAAGAACAAGACGACAATTTTGGGATTTAAAAAGAATTATGCCATATAGCAATGGATTTCTATTAACCTAGGGATTAGGATTACCTCTTTCATGGGAAATTCCTACGATCTACTCATTAAAATATATTAATACATTAGTGGTATTAGGATTACCTTGTTTATGGGAAATTCTCACGATCTACTCATTAAAATACAGTAGTGGTATTAGGATTACCTCGTTCATGGGAAATTCCCACGATCTACTCATTATCCCTTTTTGGCTTTACTAGGCTTGACAAAAAAAATAGAATAATAAGTTTGACATCGTGTCAAGGTAATAACGTCAAGCAATAGTAATTAGAAGAGACAAAAACATGAATAATTGATAGTTGAAAGAATATTACAATGTGTAGAGCTATATCACATCTAAAAAAGCAAGAAGATCAAGTTAATAATCAACAAAGGTCAAGTAATCCGAAGGAGTTATATATAAAAGACTTTGATAGCTAATATGCCAAACTTGTTGGCTTTGTTTTCAAATTAAAAGACGTATGTGTCATGTTTTCTTGATTTGTTGGATTTATATTTACATACATACAGTGGTATTAGGATTACTTGGTCTCTATTTTGCTAACCTCCTAGAAGAATAATTGACGCAGAAAGAATGAAGGGAGTAGTAGAGAAGAAGAGGAGTATTGAGCGTTCACTAGGGTTAGGTGGCTAGACCTCAGTTTATAATTAAAAATTAGGGTTTAGCTATAGGTTGGGCTCTTTAACTATTGTTAATTAATAAATTATAAAACAATACAAACAATATTAAATTCTAAATATTTATTTACTATATTATTCTTATTATTAAATTTTATTATTACTATAGTATTGTTATTGTTGTTGTTGTCATCATCATCATCATCATTAATAATAATCTGGGGTATTACAAATTTAGCAAAAAGACAAATAGGTAATTTGGTATGAATATGAAATATTAAAATTTGAGGAAAAAGACTTAAATGCCCTTCCTTCCCTCTACTTTTCACTATTTCTTCTTTCTCCTCTTTCTCTTTATTTCCTCCCCTACCGGTGTCCACCTCCGCCGCCCACCTCCACCGCTCATTGTCTCCCCCTCCAAAGATTCGATAGCCGATTGATGAGCCCAAAGAAAGAGCTTTTCGCCTTCGATGCTTTTCGCGGTAGATGCAAAAGCTGGAGTTTGGCATCCCTTTCCATGCTTGTCATCATTGTCAACAGGGACACCATCACCGTTTAACTTTCATTTTGAATTTTAAGTTCTTTAATTTTCCTTTTGAAAAATCAAATTTGGTTGCTTTCTTTCTAGTGTGGGTTCAATTCCTGGTTCAGTTTTGGCTTGTAGTAGTTGATCTTGGCTTGTCATAGTGGTTTGATTTTGGTTCTTGTATTTTCGGCAGATGTGGCTCTTGGCTTTGATAGATCTAAAACAATGATGGTTGTGATTTATGGTTGTGACTGAGTTTTTGTTTGTGTTTTGCAGCGTCGGTGGTAGCCATTGAGGAAAGTAGAAGATGAGATAGAAGGGGATGCCAGAGGGGGAGGCAATGAGTAGCGGAGGTGGGCACAAACAATTAAGCTTGCGTAAATCGGAGAGGTCGAGGAAAATTGGGATTCCTTGCCGCACCGAAGAACCGGCTATCACCCAAGAGGGGGGTGAATTGGGTGTCTGATAAAACTTCAGATATCTTTGAAAATCTTTTCGCAATTTATTGAAAGTAGTTCGAATGACAGAATTAGTTTATAAAGCAAAAATTAGTCATTAAACATATATGCTGGAAATGTAAGAGTTTAGGGAAGAGAATATGCAAACTGAGATTTATACTGGTTCGGCCCAATCCTTGACCTACGTCCAGTCCCTAAGCCTCACTTGAGATTTTCAATCTACTATCTCCTTGTTTAATCGGGCACAAGAGAAAGCCTTTACAACCTCACAAGTTTAGTCTGGCACTTGTGCAGCCTTCACAATCTCTTACCGAGATACTCCCCCTTACACACCATAAGGATACAATTACACACTCTGTAAACAAAGGATTGTCCTCTCACTCTCGGACCCAACTCCCCCTTACAGGTTGTAATTGATACACCCTCACTTAAGGTTCCTTAACCTTAAGATTTCATATCTGAATGAAATAAATAAGAATTTGATAACTCCTCACGAGTGGATAACAGATGAACACTGAAGTACAAAATCGATCATCTCACTTTCTAGTGTAGACTATATAAAGATGGAGAACCAGAGTGTATGAATTATCAACGGTGAAGTAGTAAAATCATTTCGTTGGCTTCGTCGATTCATTCATCAATCGTCGTCACTCCTTTCGGTTTGAAGACTTCGCAATTTATAAGTTATTGTGTTTCGACCGTTGCGAGCATTTGACCGTTGGAGATCAGTTGGGAGTAGTCGTTGATGCTTTTGTTGCTTTTTGCCCGTTGAGCTCTAATCCAACTTTAATCATAAGATGTTTATCGTTGACTTTGTTAATGCTCCGTCCATCTTGAGTATTGTAATAATAGCCGTTGTAAAGATTCAAACTATCCGTTAGACACAGAGGCTTTCATCTATTTTCTGACGTAGCATTTAAGGCTTCTGACACACAAATTGCTTTATTCAAATCTGCTGGTAATTCATGTCTAAATAATCTGAAACTCATGAGCAAACTGGTTAATAGCATTTGATAGTCGTAATAAGTAATAATAAGATGGAATCAAATTGGTCTCATTGATTTGAGTTTCATGGGAACGATGATTTGAAAAACAAAGATTACCTTGCTTGAGTAAGATTAAGAGTGTGCTCGAGCAATAGTATAGAATATATGTTTGAAAGAATATTAAAGTTTCACAATGCTCGAGCATCATTCAAAAGCATGCTTGGGCAATCATCTGTAGAGTATTTGAAAAATTATGTTTACCGATCATGCTCGAGCAAGGTCCAGAAGTATGCTCGGGCAAGTAACTCAGGCTTTTGAAATAGAAGAAGTTTTATCGCTGCTGCTCGAGCAAGCCAAAGCTCTATGCTCGAGTAAGCCCCAGACAGAGATGAGGATGGTCATTTTAGCAACGTTGCTCGAGCATGTTGCTCGAGCAAGCCATTTTGCATGCTTGGGCATCACCTGAGAAAGCACATTGAAAGATTAGAAAACATCCTATGCTCGAGCAAGAAACCAAGCTTGCTTGGGCAAGCTTCTCCGATGTCTTTTGAAGAAAATAATTTCATCGTTGATGTTGAGCATGACAAAATTCATGCTCGGGCAAAGTGTGTTCAGTGCCTATGAAAGGGGGAAAGCACGATGTTGCTCGGGAACGATTTTCCTCTGCTCGAGCAAGCCTTCATCTCTGCTCGAGCAAGACTCCTCAAATGTGCAATTTCCTTGCTCAGCTCGATGTTGCTCGAGCAAGCCTCATAGTCTGCTCGAGCAAGCTTCCCAAAATTGTACTTCTTTGCTCTAAGCTTGATGATTCTCAGGCACATCAGTCACTTTACTCGAGTAGGCTATCTTTGAGTGTAAGGCTACTGCCTACCATGATCTCGTGCAAATATCAAACTCCATTGACTTTCAAAAGCACAATAACATTGGCTATTCAAGAGCCAATTTCCAGAAATTATGTCGTCTTCAAATTAGCTCCAAATTTGGTAAACCACCCATGCTTAGGAAGCTCTTTAAGTCTTCTTTCTATTTCAATAAGAATTAGCTCCAAACTAGTTGTATTTCATCCATTAACATCAGATGAGTGGAGGTTGATCTTATCTAGCGTTTTTGCAATATCCTGAACAGACCGTCAACTTAAAAACATCATATATCCTTCAATTCATCTTCGTTTTTTGAGTTCTTGATTTTTGGAAAGGTATGTGAGTCTAGTTTCAAATGGCACCAGTTTTACCTCAATTGGATTTGTAGATTGTGAGATACACACAAATTACCGAAGCTTGGTCTGGACTGTGACGGTGATTTTTGTGCCAACTTGAAAAGATCATATATCCCTCATCTAGACTCCCTTGGACATGAATTTTATATCAAAATGACGCATTGGATGTCTAGTTTCATATGCCACTGGTTTTGTGTCAATCTGATTCCTAGTTTGGGATATATCATCGATTTACTGGAGATCGCCAGAAACAGAGCTGAACAGAGTAGTTGAAAAATGATGTTGCTCGAGCAAGCCTCTTCTTTGTGCTCGAGCAAGAACGGATTTTGGCTAAAAAATGATGTTGCTCGAGCAAGGTATTGTTTAGGTGAAAAATGATGTTGCTCGAGCATGGATCCTCTTGTTGCTCGAGCAAGGAACCGTGCATGATTCAACTTGCTTAGTTTAACTCTGAATTGATCCGTTTCAACTTCCATATCATCGTGGAGACTTCTAGAATCAATCTAAGAACTTGAATAATCATATTCTCATTCCATTTAGCAAGTTCTTCTTTCTTTCCTCTCTTCTCTTGATCATTCTCCATAATTTTCTACCTTCTTCAATATCTCCTCTTCTTCTTGAACTGAACATTTTCTCAAATTTCTTCTTTTTGAAATCTCTTATCTCCTTCTTGTTCTATAATTCATCTTGGACTAATCTACATTAGTTATAGTAGTTAGTCAATGTAGGAGATAAATATATTATACAAACTTTTTGCTGATAAGAATGACATCTATATAAGCCATCATCAAAACTAATCATATCCAACAGGCACAACTAAAAAACCACCAAAAGCATAGAGCCAAGTAAGTGCTTAAGTTGTCAATCTCTGTTTTAAAGTTGTCATTGGCTGTATTTAACTTGTCAATGAGGCTTTATAGGTGTCGTCGTTGACAACTTAAGTATAGACAATAATAACTATAGTAATTATCAACTACCTTCATTAGGTGTTATTGACAAATTAAGTATAGGTAATGACAACTTGAATATATCAATTAGCAACTTAAATAAATAGATTAATGACTTGGGAGCTCAAGTTATCAATCTCTATTCCCAAGTTGTTAATTGTCTATACTTAAGTTGTCAACGACCCATACAGCTGGAAGGCATGGTGTCTTATATTTAAAATCGTAGGGAAGCATTTATCAAGGTTGTCTTTAGAGATTATTGTTTGTTTATGTTGGCTAAGCTCTTGGAATAATGTACAATTTTGGCTTCAGTTAAAGTTGTTGCGTTAGTCAATTAAAAATATTATAAATTATAAATATATAACTCTTTTAGCCTAGCCATCCATGATCATTTCATTGAAGGATACCGAAAGGCATGGGCGACGTAGGGGCTAGGAGTGGGTAAAATTTTTTTACAAAAAAAACAAAGAAAAAGAATAGGTGGGTGCTAAAAGTCCATGATAGGTTTTGTGTGTTTGCATTTTCACCAAGATGGTTTTTGAAGGATTATGGTTTTTAGATGTATAATGTAACTGCTGCGTTTGATTGATTTGATTTGAAGAGGTGGGGCCCTTTATTTTCAGCTCCCTACTCCTTGACCTTTCGTTTGTTTGCATATATATATATATATATTGAAAAACCTGGCTATCACCCAAGAGGAGGGTGAATTGGGTGTTTTATAAAACTTTAGAGACTTTGAAAATCTTTTCGCAACTTATTGAAAGCAGTTTGAATAATTGATAAAGCAATAGTCAGTCAATCAAAGATGTATGAACATTCAGATATATATTTGCTTTGGAAATGTAAGAGATAAGGGAAGAGAATGTGCACACCGATTTATATCGGTTCGGCCCAATCCTTGACCTACGTCCGGTCCTCAAGCTCCACTTGAGATTTTCAATCCACTATCTCCTTGTTTAACCGGGCATAAGAGAAAAGCCTTTACAACCTCACAAGTTTAGTCGGGCACTTGTGTAGCCTTTACTATCTCTTACCAAGATACTCCCCCTTACACACCGTAAGGATACACCGCTTGATCACACACTCGTACTCGAAGTAATCCTCTACCTAGGATTCACTCCCTTACAAGCCGTAATCAACACAATGTGTTTCCCACTCAAGATCACCCAATCTTGAGTAACTCACGATTGAAGGATAAGATGTTTACAATAAATCTTCTCTCACTCGAAGTAGATGAATAAACACTCGAAGCACAATTACAAATCATTTCACTCTCAATGATAAGCTATGTAAGCATTGAAAAAGAGAGTAAATGATATGAAAAAGAGTATTAGCATGTTGAAGATGTAAGCATGTGTGCTGCGTTTTTCTGCTCTGTGTTCTCTTTTTGGAGACTTCAAATCTTCATGTATATATGCTAATTGAAGCTTGTGACCGTTGGAAATTCGTTCAGGAATGAATCAATTGAATTTCTAGCTGTTGAAGAATATTACCGTTATGAACAGTAAAACGAATTTTGGATTCTATCTGTTTGAGAAATCTGAACGTTATGGACAGTAATTTTCAAATATTTTCTTCCTTGTGGTCTTGGTGTTAGAATAATGATGCTCTAACACTTCTTGTTGGTATGGGTTTGTTGTCTGCCTTGAAACTCAGTTGAATTTCTTTCCAGCTTGTCAACCACTTGAATATTTTGAATATAGCATCTGTTGAAGCTTCTTGTCCATGGGAGCATTTTGTCGTTGATCACTTGAATCCATTGAAGAACATTACTGCTGAGTATTTAACTTCATTTCTTCAAGTTCCTTGTTGAATTTGATCTTCTTTGAAAGAATGCAAAGCAAGTTCATCTTCATTGTGACAGATTTTGATTTGTCTAGTTTGATGTAATCTCAAACTTTAATCACTCGAAACTTATACACAAATGATATAAATGATGTTAAGAAGTAGTATAGATCATTTGAGTAATCATCTGGATGTTCTTGATGTGAAACAATATTTCAAATATGGTGATTTTTTCGATCCACGTTGTAAACTCGAGTTTGCTCTTGAAAACTCGAGTTTTCCTTTCGTTGTCGAAAATTGGATTTGCCTCTGCTCGAGCAAAACTCGAGTTTTGGTCCAAAAACTTGAGTTTTGGAGTTCCTCCGAAGTTCGTTGCTCTCTGTCTGATGAAAACTCGAGTTTTCACTTTGAAACTCGAGTTTTTCTTTCTACTGGGCTTTGTTGAGTTTTCTTGAAATAACCATCAACTTTCGAAGACCATATCTCTCTGGTCTGAGCTCTGTTTTGGTCCATGAAACTCTTGATGGAAAGCTCTATGTGTCTACTTTCCAATGCCACCGATTTGAGCTCTATTGGATTTGTAGTTTGTGAGATACACTCAAAACATTGAAGCTTGGTCTGAATCATGGCGTGAACTGATGTGCCAAATTCTAAAATACATAGCTCCTTCATATGAACACCTTTAGACTTTAATTATATATCGAAATGATGCTTTGGATGTGTAGTTTCATATGCCACTCGTTTCGTCTCAATCCGATTTCTGGTTTGTGAGATATCATCGAAATACTAGAGGTTGCCCGTGCTGAACGTGAGACAGTGTGGAGCTGAAGTGCTGATAACAGTTCAAAACTCGAGTTTTCCCTTCAAAACTCGAGTTTTGCTAGTCTAGAGACCCAAAACTCGCATTTTGCCTCAAGACTCAAGTTTTGCTGGTCCAGTGTTCCAAAACTCGAGTTTTCCCCCCAAAACTTGAGTTTTGCTTGTCCAGAGACCCCAGAGACGCTGTAAACACTTGATAACTCGAGTTTTCCCTCAAAACTCGAGTTTTCTCCTATCAGATGAGTAAATTACAGTAGCAAGGTAGGAAACTCAAGTTTAATTCTTGGAGACTCAAGTTTGCTCATCCAAAACCTTATTTTTGCTTGTTTTAACGAATTGAGTCATTCCAACTTCCATATGATCTTGGAGGCTTCTAGCATCAATATAAGAACTTGGATAATTAAATCTTCATTCCAACTTCTATTTGATTATAGAGACTTCCAGTTCTCCTTTCTTGATCAATCTCGCAAGTTCTTCTTTCTTTAATTCCTTATCTCCTTCTTGATCATCCTCCTTAATTTAACTTGGATTGATCTACATTAAATACAATAGTTAGTCAAAGCAGGAGATAACTATAGTACTCAATCTTTTTGCTTATAACAATGGCATCTATATAGGACATCATCAAAACTAATCATAGCCAACATATATTTATTTATTTATTTATTTTAAAAAACAAAGAATATAATAATAAAGAGGTAGGGCTCATAAGCTTTAATTATCTCTAAACGCACTTGTTTGCACTCTCTTCCAAAATCTTTTGTCTCTTTTTCCTCTCACTTGCGGCTCATCCCGTTGTCCACCATTTTTTTCAATAGCTTATGACAAATTTGAAAAATCAATCGGGTTCAAAATCACTCCTTTTCATTAAATTTCCTTCATAAAATTTATTATACATGATTTTATTTTTCTAATAATACTACTTTTATACCGATTAGAGAATATTTTAGGGTTAGGATTTTGGACAAGTTTTGAGTTTTAGCACAGATTTAATTATAGATAAGTTTAAAAATTGAAAACACGTAGAGTAGGAGTCAAATGATGAAGTAATCTTAATTTTTATAATAGATTTCTTTCATTTTTTTTGTATATTAGGTTTGTGTCGTATTTCGATATTTTTGTTTATGATATAACTTTTTTATTTCCGCCCTTCACTAAAATTCACTATATTGTCTTGTCTTGATTAGGATTACCACTTTGCCGATGTTTGTGTTTATGTGGTCGCGATGATTCTTCTGGGAGCAGATTTTCGTGAAACAGTTCCAAAGATTGAGGCTACAGTGAGAAGTGAGAAAGAACATTCTAGCTAGTTTTTTTTTTTTAAATATTTTTTTATGCTTAGAATAAAACACATTTATTTAAGTTTTGGATTTATGTTAATGTGATAAGTTAGCTTTGCACTTGTCCCAATACAAGTGTAGTGGTAACACTTCCCAAATTTGGTTATTTCGAATTTCAGTAATTATTTATGAAAATTATCGCAACTTTATGTTATATATTATAATTGTTAGAAATTTGAAGGCGTTATAAAAGACTTAGGGAGTTCAAGTTGTCAATCTCTATTCCCAAGTTGTTAATTGTCTATACTTATATTGTTAATGACACGCACAGCTGGAAGTCACCGTGTCTTATATTTAAAATCGTAGGGAAGCATTTATCAAGGTTTTGTCTTTAGAGATTATCGTTTGTTTATGCAGGCTAAGCCCTCAGAATAATGTACAATTTTGACTTTAGTTAAAGTTGTTGTGTTACTCAATTAAAAATATTATAAATTATAAATATACAACTCTTTTAGATCCTTCTCCTAGTCATCCGCGATCATTTGAGGATGACATTTCATTGAAGGAAACTGAAAGGGTCCTGAGTAAAAGCTTAGTTGAGAAGAGGTATGTTAAAATAAATCAGAAAAAATTGATACAAGTAAGGAATTCACCTGTTCATGTTTTAATTTGGGGGTGTAGATTAATGAGTTGAATCTCCTTACATACACTTCACCTAGAAATCACATTTGCTATAAGCATCCTAGTCATAACAAGTAACACCATACATTTATATAATTAGTTTAATTAACTCTAATAACAAATTAAAATGACTGGTGAGTTGTGATACACATGGCTAACCCCATACTAGGAAAAGTATCTTTACATATATAAAAAGCAACTAATTAATATCCATTTACTAAACTAAAATGTCATGGATGTTTAAACGTACGGCAAATCAGAAACACTTATATTTAACAAATTTGCTGAAAACTCTTCAACTTCATGGTCCCACCGGCAATTTTCACACATGTTTGGGTCATTCTCGTCGTCATCTTCAGTCTCAAAGAACCAGCTTCCGATCTTGAGCCTCCATGTATTCTTACAGGGAACATTACAGCAAAGACGCTTTATTGGAACTTGAGCAACAAAACAACACATGTTCCCCCAGCGAACAAATTCTACAACTTGGTTCCTACACTCGAGCACACATTTGTGATTCCTTAAGAATCTCAAGTATCCCAAAGCCTCCTCAAATTCTTCTGTCCATAAATTCCCTATTCTCCCGCTTCTCCACATCAGAAGAACAACCATAGCGAAGGCGTACATTGATCTCTTGTGTTGTTTTTGAGCAGCCATACGTACCATTCCCAAACCCTCCTCGTAAAGCTCATAGTTCATAAGATATGCTTCCATGCCTTTTCTGTATAGAGATTCTAAGTTACCACTTAATCTGCAACGCTTTAAGAATGAAGCTTCCTGTGGGATTTCTGGGGATCGAAAGAAAGGAACTCTATCCAAAGAAGCATGCTTGTACACATAGTCGTCGTCTGTGATGCTCATCATCTCTTTGCAAGTCAGTTTCAAGTGATAGAGGTCAGCAAGAGATTGAGACGCCACTTTGGAAGCAATCTCCACTAATATTTCCGTTGGCAAATAAGTTATGAGCCTACATATTTCTCCATCACACCTATTAAGTTTAATCCATTTGGGCGCTCCTGAATCAGCCATGGTCCTCACTGAAGAAAAGCAAGTTACAGAATTTGAGAGAACGATGCAACAAAGGTTTTATATTTCAGGAAAATAAAGCTTCTCTTGTGGAGCTTTCAAGGAGAGGCGTGGGGTCTATATATAATATACATCCTATCTACTTATCCTAATGATCTTTCAAATTTATTTTTAGATATTTAGAATATTCTGAAATTTTTTTGATATTCAGAATATTTTGATTGGTTTGTTAGAGTATAGATAAAATGATATTCTAAATATATTATACTGGGTAGATGTCATAAATTATCCTAATATATATTCGAATTTTTAACAAATTATACTCAATCTATTCATATTGGGCAATCCATACTAATAATATATTTTTACCGAAAAATACTAATGATATTTAATAGTATCTAAAAACTCTTCTGCAAGAAATTAAAGTTATCCCGATTAGAACTTCCTTTTTTTTTTTTTAATTAAAAAAAAAAACATATCAGAATGACTCAATATTATTAATTTTCATAAAATTTACAATCAATCTAAACTTTTTTTTTTAACAAAAAAGATGAACGAAACATTTTTTTCTTTTTTGGATAACGAAACATTTTTCTTTCGTAATCTAAAATCGTAAAAATATTAAAACTAAAATTGTATAGGGATTAAAATAACAATTAATATATGAATTTAAGAACTTAAATTCATAGCTTTTGATAAAATATGTTTAGAGAGTGAAAAAGAAGAATGCGCAGTAACTTTATCTCTAATCTTAAGAATCTTTCAAAATTATTAGTACACATTTTTCAGATTTTTTTTTTGATACAATTTTTTTGAGTTCAATGTGTGATCATTGATGGATATTTATTTATCTAGGCTTGAATATTAAGAATTAAGAAATTTTTTAATAATTGATTTTTATTTTCTATATAATATTTAATTACTATCAATTCAGATTTCAGCCATGATTTGTCTATAGTCAAATGAGTGAACCGTACTGCGAGTGATTCATTTTTGAGAAATTTAATTCAACGAGTTCTTATTCCACTTATCTATTGGTTTTCATTTAATTCCGGTAATTATTTGATCCTAGGGGTAAATTTTTCAGGGTAGTTTTGAATTTTGCAGTACATCTTTAGAAAAATATTTGTTAAGAATTGCAGTTGTTTAGTTTGTTTGAAGACAATAATTATTTTATTTGTTATTTAGAATATTTTGATTGGTTAGAGTATAGATAAAATAATACTCTAAAAATATTATATACAGTGTAGATGCGATTAATTATCCTAATACACACACACGAGTGTGTGTATTCATGCTTTTGACAAATTATCCTCATTCAATATATAAATACCCCCCCCCCCCCCCAAAAAAAAAACCTCAATTTTTGATATAAAATTAAATTTATTTTTATTTAAAATTACATTAGGTTATAAAAAATAAATGAGTAAAATATTCTAACCATCCCTCTCGCTTTTATTCATTTATATAGACCTCCCTTCTATTTTGAAAACCCATATAGATCTCCCTTAAAATTAAAATGTATGTTACACAAACCTCACTTATATTTTTAAGATTCTATTTTCATTCACTCAAACCGTTAGTTGACCGTTAAGTTTGACTTTTGAATTTTTCTTTTACCAAAATGCCCTTCTTTAATATTAGAATTATTTAAACAAATATATATGTAAGTGGGCAAAAATAATATTATATCACCAAAATTTTATTCCTAATAGATTTTTTTTTTTTTTAACAAAAAAACTTCTAATATGTTAAAAATTTATGAATTTTGAGATTATAAATTTATAATTTTATTTTTTACCATATTTATTGAAATTTATTTATTCTTGGTTTCTTAATTGACTAAAAACATATATTAAACACATTTTGTTTCTTTAAAATAATAAACTATATATGTTTAAGAGATTGTAGTCATTTAAATTTAGATTTTGATATTTTTTCTACAAATATTTAGAAAACTTACTCAAATTTTTAAAAGTTTGTGATATTTACAAGTTGTCAATTAAAATTTAGGATTTAGCATTAAAGATAAATTAGTAAGTAAATATTATTTTCATATAAATTTCAATGAAAAAATAGATTTTTAGAATACTCTTAATGGAGTTAACGATTTAGAGTTAAATGTATATTTTTAAAATAGAGGAGAGTTCTGTGTAATTAAGGTAAAATAGAAAGGGTAGTTAGAGTATTTTACTTAAAATAAATATATTTCATCATGAGCAATCCATACCATTAACAAAAATATTCGTAATATTTAACAGTATCTAAATTAAACTCTTTATTTTATTTTTTTAAAGAATTTAAAGTAAAACAATGGAGGATCATCTCACTTGCTGTTCGAGGTTCATTTTCTTTTGTATTCTATTCACCTACGTACTCGCCGCTACCGAGTATTCCTCCCCACAAGCACATTTTACGACATGACGGATGCCCTGTAAAAAAATAAAAACAAATCAGAGACTTCTATCAATGCAAGGAGGAAGTTCAAGAGGAACACAGAGAGTTCAATTTTCATATAAATTTTGAAATACTTAATTAAAGACTGTCTTTCAAATATTTCTGTTTTGCACCATGTTTCACCTCTTGCTACAACTTTGTACCTTGTATAAATTACCAACATATAAATAATAATAATAATACCTTGTGTTTCTGAACTTGTTCCTCCAAAGACTGAAGGTACTCGATTTCTCCAGCTTTGTCTGACATAAGGGCATTATATTCTTCTTCAAGTGTTGTTATATCTACTTCTTTTAGCTCTGACTAGAGGAACTCATGCATTTAAGAAAAGAATTAAATAAATATATAAAAAATTATTGATTTTTTTTAAAGTACAACACAGGAATCTTATTCATATAACATTAATCCATATCCATATAAAATTTACAACTATCTTCCCGCCAAGAATCAGTATAAAGGGCCGTTTACTACTCGCACATGTAATACAAAACCCTGCGAAATAACAACCAACCTTGTAAGTATCTGTTCTGTACTTCACATCCTCAATAGCTTGTCTCATCTGAGAGGCAAGAGAAACTCTTAAAAGATGAATAAGAATCAGTGATTTTGATTTTTTTTCGCAATGTTAAGGAATTGGAATTATTTCTCCGTGACTGAAGAACATAACATATTTTGCCAACAACTGCTGATAAAACATTCCACTATATGGTTGAGAACTGAAGATATTACCTTCAACCCTTCTAAGTGGAAAAGATTGATTATCAAGACAGAAATATCTATTTTAGCTAACTATAAAAGGGGGAAAAACCATCCACTTAACACAACAAAGAACATAAATCAAATAAAAATCAGATTTTTTAAAGCTTGAAAATTGGCCCTTCCCTAACGTCCATTTTTCACATCCAGCAAAATGAATAACTTCAGATGTAAACAGCTTTGTCCATGACTTGAAAAAACAGATTATGTAAATAAGAGCACTCACAACTTGGAAGTAAATTGCAGGGAAAAATGGGGGAAAAACAGGAAGCCAAACTGAGGAAGCAGAACTGTTACTCTATTGTTAGATATTTTGATTAGAAATACATGGGTCAATATGCCAATGTCTCGATAGTTCTTTAATATGTAAATAACCTACTTTCCTTAAATCTAGCAGACCTAGGTACCAGGCACTGCATGGTAGCAAGCTAATAGATGGACAGGGGTTACTTCTTTCTTTGCAGTTCCGATGACCAGGCAAGGAAACATGTGACTACAATCTCATTTGAAACAATCTTTAATCCCCAACACACTCGGTTGTTATTTCATAACTAGCAATCAATATTCTGCCTGGTTTTTTTCCAAAAGCTTCCAAAATGTCGACGTTTTCCATGACATAATTTGGCAAAACAGAATGACAACAATCATCAATACATGCATGCTGGTATGATTTTATTTTTATTTTTTATACCTCAATGGTTATATATTAATGATTTTGTTATGGAAATAGTTGGTTATCACCTTTTTTATTATTATATCATTCTGTTTTACAAGCAATATGACTTTCTTAGTTTATATAACTTCATCTCAAAGATATAATTCCTTGCACTTCACAGGAGCAGCATCGGTTCTGCTGCAATTTTGGTTTTTGTGCTCAAACCCCAGTCATGGCGTTAATTGAACTTGTGACTTACGTAACCCTCAAAATGTTATCTAAATAAAATGTTTTGCTGCAGGCTTTAAAAACAATTTACATAATCAAGCATGGACTAAACAACCAAAAAATCATGTAATAATATTTTGCTGTTTCAAAGGATTCAGATAAGGAACCTTGTTATTCTCTGCGAGAAGATTGAATTTCAGAAGTAAAATCTCATCAAGCCTTGCTTTAGCTGAATCCAACTGGATCCTTAATCCCTCCATTGCATCACCTGCCTGTCATACAAAGGTAAATTCACTGATTCCAACTTCAAATCAAGCATTGTATGACAACTGAAGTGAATTACCATATTATCCATGATAAAGTTGTTATCAGCAGTTGCCTCCCCTGCAAGATATGTTCATAAAAACATGGCGAGGGCATCAAATTCAGTTTAAAGACTTCACTTTTCAAACTTGTAACCCACAGAAAGGGGTGGCTTTCCTTTCCCTTATCATCAGTCTTTAGAAACAACGTTTCATGAAATCAACAGTATTTTAGTTTAGTGTTTCATTAGTTGAATATGTAATATAAGATTGAAAATAAAAGCATTGATTTACAAAGAGTTTGAAAACAAAAATCTAAAAGACATTGGTAAAGAAGGTACAACAAATAAATCTAAAAGTTGCTCAAAATAGGTCAGAGTCTTGCCTGCAGGAATTCCCCTTTGTGCATCACCTTTATCCTTCATCTGCATAAATTAAAATTGACAATTACTGGTAGAACATAGTGAAAATTTATATATTAAAGGGAAAAACTGACAATAACTCTCCATAATGAACAAGCTTAGCAGTACATTCACCCAAAAATCAAGCTTCTTATTCTATATTCTACATATTCCATTATAAAAAATTGTATAGAATTTACAAATGAAACTGTAGGAAAGGGTGATGGAACACAGGTTGAGGTTGGAGACTGATATTGCTGAGAACCAATTTGGATTCATGTGAGGAAGGTCCAAAACAGAAGCAATCTATTTATTAACGGGGCTAATGGAAAAGTATCGAGCAAAGGAAGGGATTTGCATATTGTTTTCATTGATTTGGAAAAAGAGTATGACCGTATGCCATGAGATATGCTTTGGAAAGCCTTAGAAAAGAAGGCCGAAGCGAACGCTCAATGAGGTCATAGAGAGGGATCTTTTGGTTAATAATATATCTAAAGATATGGTTTTCGACAAAACACAATGGCGTCGTGCGATCCATGTAGCTGACCCCACTTAGTGGGATAAAGGCTTTGTTGTTGTTGTATTATAGAATTCACAAATACGTACCACTTCATGCTCCTTTACTTGTCTGCCATTTTTCTTGGAACTAATCCATTCCTGTCATGGATTTAAATTTAATCCACATGTTCAACAACCAAATGAAAACTCACATGAAAAGCAATCATAAAATTAAACCTGTTGTTGCTGTAATCTGGCACACATATCCTCTTCAACCATTCTGTAGTAAGATCTGATAGATAACAATATTTTAGAGGGGTATCTATTACATGTATAAGGTCATTATTTATGTAGTATCTTCAATTACCTCTTCTCTACAAGTTTGGCAGATAAACCCAGTCTCTCTTGTTGAATAAGCTCAAGAGTCTGTTGGTAGAAATTCATCAACAAATCCAGCAAGACAGCATAATATCAGATTATTTCTCCTTTCTTTCCCTATTTCTTTCATTTCTAATTAGGTATCAGATTAGTCACCCCATCATTAAAACAGGAAAACAAATGTGGTCATAAGGCATCCGAACTCTGAGTTTTAGTTCACAACTCTCAAATAACTTTGCATTTGAATTTAATTGGAAACCATATCAAAATGCCATTTTTTTTTTCAATTTATATTTCTTTGGTTCTTTCATTTATTCGTGAAATCGTAATATTCTAGGTTGTCATACTTGAGTCCTGCATTGGAAGTTAATGTGTTCAAGCAGTATTGCTTTAACCAGAACAAAGAATGTTTCATTATGATACTTGAGGGGGGCATCAATCTATAACAGAGAAACGGCTAGCTTGATGTAAACTTTTATCTCAACATATTTGAGCTGGATTGATAAGTTTAGTTATCTTGTTTATGATATGTTTAGGTTTACACACTCTTATATTAGACAACTATAGAGAATAAACAGGTCCTTGTCACATTCAGTTGCTGTAAAAAGGTTGACGCTCCCATGACTGATGACCAAATTGCAATTATAGGTGGTAAATCAGTTTGAAAAAAATGACCTCTCAATATACTAAATGCAAAGACAAAAATGAACTAAGAATAAGACGATAATTAAAGATAATCTCGAAAATTGGGCTAAAGCCAATTGCCTGCTCTAGAAGCATACCCCTGACTTTTGCTTCAATGACTCATGAATTAACCCACAGAAGATGGTTCTCTCATATTTCTAGTTTAAACTTTAAAGCAGATAATATCAAGATGACATATGGATATTCCAAGTAAGGAAGTATAACTAAAAGGATAAGATCAAATAGTGAAATATCCAGATTTGCAAAACCAAGAGATGTTGCATAAGCAAAAGCACCTGACAAACCTGGTATTCAGCCATGATATCAACAAACACTAGAATCTAGGTCCAAAATCATTGGATATAGAATAAATGTAATACTTTAAGTTCTATCTTTTCCCAAGAGTGGCAAAGAAAGAACAATTTAACCTCGGGCTGACAGTTAAAGTTCCGCCAATCATACAAACTTCTTTTCTCTGTCTAACTATTTTACACAGATAGATTTAAAAGCCAGTTGGGTATAAAATACTGCAGACAAATAAATCTACCCATTTAGAAGTTACCTGGGAAAGTGTAGATGAATCAACCTCCAAAGAGGAAATATTTCTCTGTTTTTCTAAGATTTTAGAGCATATCTCACCCTTTGCCTTGCTGATCGTTTCAATATCTTCTCTAACTTGTCTCATTTCAGATTTTTCTACACAAAAAGTAAGAAGCTCAGATAATTTAGAGTATGACATTCACCATCCAAACTTTAGAGGAAATTCAAGTCTAAATTTAAAACGAATGGTTTTAGTTGTACAGTAGAATTGCATGGCCCTTTCACACAGAGGGTGAATTATAGGAACAAAGACACATGGCCAAAAGACACAAAGAAATATAAATGTCTAGCTAGCAGCAATATTCACTCTTGAAACATGTTCTTAGCATTTTACCAGAAAAGACTAGGTCTCAGTCAGTTAGAAAACAACAGAATAAAGATAGCACGAGCTTAATCATCCAAGAATTTGATTATTTTGGTTTAGTTTTCATACAAGGACTCTGAATGTGAACTCAAAATTTTCAACAACATAAGCTTGCGAGTAATTTTACAAACAATTTGGCAATGGCCACTTCTTCAATTGTTCTGGCCAAGGCACGTGTTTAGGCGTGAAATGGATAATATATAGATTCCAGTAAGTCTCAGTAAAATGTTCATGTGCTCTTCGTTCTTTTGAAATTACTAAAACAAGAAAAGTTCAGATGCTCATTGGATTGGGAAAGGAACTTTAACGCAGGAATATATTGGTAGATGCTAATCTTGCGCAGAATCGAAGCATTGTAGTCCATATTTTACCATTCTAAGCAAATTTAAACGAACAAAGACAAAGAAAAGTACAATTACAACGAAGAAACGGGGAGAGACGGAGACCTGACTCGATGTCTTTTTCCAAAGTGCGGACGTTCGTCAACTGCATTTCCTCCTCCGCAGAAATCTTCGCCGCTTGATCCTCAACATCTGCACATAATTCAACGAATTCACTTTCAGATCACGAAACTAAATCGGAAAACGATGATATGGTCCGAATCGGCACCGTTCATTTGAAAGCGCAAGGCCTTCATATACTGCAAGTAATCCTCCATAATGTTCAGAATAAAAACAAGAGACAAGAACCGATTCAGAATTTCTTGCGATTTCACAGAGATGAATCGCGAGTAGCAAAGTGAGGTTTTCTCAGTAGAAGGAATCTTGAAGAAGAGAGCAAAAGTGATTTGTTTGTTGCTGAAGGGGCGATTTTGGAGGGAAAAATGAGTGAGAGAAACGGGTGGGGAAGCTGGTGACGTGTATTTATCCCCGAATCCTACGCGGAGTCTGTGGCGGCATATTGTGATTTCCGCATATGCTGTATCAAGAGTTAAACCCAATTCGGTCAATTACCATTGAAGTGATTGAACCCATTTCCTTTCTTTCTTTCTTTAATAAAAATCATTTATATAAAAATGAGAAAGATTTGTACACAAAGTCGATGGATTTGGTTAGCGTCCACTGCAAGGCAGTCCGCTGCCATCTGACACATAAAACTTCACCGGTTTGGCGTAGTTTTAGGGTATGTTTGGTTTGGGGGAGGAGGGAAGGGAAGGGGGAGGAAAATGGAGGGAAAATATTAAAAGAGGAGAAAATTTTTGTGGGCCCCACCACAAATCACTTTTTCTCTCTCTCCATTTTCCCTCCCCTCCCCTCCCCTCCCTTCCCCCCAACCAAACATACCCTTAAGGAACCTTTGCCTTTTTAAAGAAAAAACAAAAATAAGGGTGCTGACGTGTACTAAAAAGATATTCTAGGATACTAATCGGTACTAAAAAATAAATCATAATTTTAAAAAATTATTTTAGGATCTTGAAAAAATATCCTGAAGTATATTTGTTATGAACTCATATAATGGACCTAGCATATATGCGGCCTAGTGGGAGTGCTTATGACAAAATCCCTCTGTAATCAGGTAAATTGCTAATCGTCCTTTAATCATGCCTATAATCCAAGAACGTACAAGTAGTGGAGAAGACATTTGTAGAACGTGAGAGGTGCACATTGCTTGAGGGATGGATTCACGGTCATTAGAGCGAAACCCTAAGTAATCCCTATAAATAGGAGATTACCCATCAGGTGCACGTTGCACTACGCTCTAGTGATCCGAGAGCGCTCTTTGATATCTTCCTCATAGGTATCACTGAGTAATCACCTTCTCTTTGGTGTTTAATCCTTAGGCATCTCACAGGAGTCGTTTGATCCTACATTAACATCCCCTAGTCCATTGAGGCTAGACATTTGTGTTCTACACCATAACAATATTTTTAATATCAGTCAGTACTGTAAAATATTTTTTAGTACTAGTCGATATCCTGAAATATTTTTTCAAAATCATAAAATAATTTTTCGGCCTAAATAAGATATCCGAAATATATTTTTAGTACCAGTCAAGATCCTAAAATAATTTTTCAAGTATTTTTTTCGCATTTGAGTCAAGTATTCTCAAGTAGATTTTTAATACCAATCAAGTATCCGAAATATTTTTTCAAAGATCCTAAAATAATTTTTCAAAATCATGAAATATTTTTTTAGTACTTGTCAATAACTGAAGTATCTTTTTTACCGTCGGTACCTTGATTTTTTTAAAGGAAAAAGTTCCTTAAAATTGAGTCAAAACGACGCAATTTTATGCATAGGATGACAACAGACTGTCACGCCCTTAAAGGAAGGTGGATAATTCGCGTGCACGGATACTCTGCACTTAACTAGGAGGTTTGGACTTCAAGTATGGACAAGTCTAGAAGCTCCTAGAATGTGGTAGACATGTGTAGATATTGGTAGAGTTTTGTAGAGAATTCTAGAGACTTGTGAAATTATGTAAATATCTAGATATTTCTAGGAAAGGTTCTGGAGAACCATTGTACACCGTAGGATCTTTTCAATCTCGACCGTTCATTGAGGAGGTGGTAGGCTATAAATAGGAGATGCCTCCTTCATTTGTAATCATCCAAGAGTCTTCAAGCAATACAAGTCATTTACATTTCAGAGCTTCTCTCTCTAAGAGTTCTCTTGTTCTTTGCCTTTCCTTGCCTACTCGAGGGGATTCGGCTAACTTAGCAAGATCGAGAGGGGTGATCAAGCTAAGGCCGACACGGTATTTGAGAGATCAAATCCAAGGCCGTGACAAGACGCTAGCCAAATCCAAAGTCGATGCCATGTAGCTCACAGAGTGAGAATGCAATAAAACCTCATTTCTTAATATTTTTTTTTGGTTGCCCACCGGTTCACGGGGCTTCGCCCGACTAATGCGAATCGACTCGGGTCGCGCACCTAGTCTGTGGTGGGTGAGTCTCCCCGGGGATTTTTTGCATTCACAAGGCTCGAACCCGAGACCTTGCTTAAGCGACACAAGCCGCTTACCACTTGTACCAACCCCCGTTGGTAACTCATTTCTTAATTTAATTATGAAAGATACAAATATCTAATTATTTAATTTGAGTAGATGAAATATGTTAGTTAAATAGTTAGTTGATAAAAAAGTTAAGTTAATTAATAAGTTACTCTAATCCGATCCTACATATATTGCACTACAAACTTTGTCTTATATTTAGGACTATAAATATTATAATACTTATTTACCTAATTAGATTAGATTAAGGAAGTTAGTGAAATTAATTAATATCACATGTATTATCTTCCTTAAATCTCTTATTTCCTTTCTTTCTTGATTTTGTTGAGAGAACATCAATAGAACTAAATTAGGAAAATATTGATAAATTTAAAAACTATTTTTTATATTTAGGACTAAAATCAACTCTCTAAATATATCTTATATTAAGAATTGGATGGAGTATTTTTTTTTAAATATATATAAAACACCCCAAAACCTTTCTTAATTCCCTTACTCTCTCCTAACTTGATTATTGTTAGAGTGGGGAAATTGGACCGAGCCCGTCGGGCTGACCCATTTAAGTCCTGAGCTTTTAAGGGCTTAGCTTGAAAATAGAGAAGTTAAATGAAATTGGCCCCGTAGGTCCTCGAGCTTAAAAGAGCTAGCCCTTCGGGGTTCGGGTTGGCCTGTTAGGCCGGTTAAATCTTTTTTTGGAAAAAAAATTAATAAGGAGTTGGAAGAGATGTCCCCACATTTGAATATTCATTGAAAATGAAAGTTAGCTTGCTCCTTATATTAGCAACCTTTATTGTGTCAATCTTGCCATAGAAATATTGTATAATACTTAATAAAAACTTAAGTATGTCTCTTATGTTTTATGTAAGTTATTTGTAGACAATAGTTTTTTTTTATTTATTACTTAATTAGTGAATTTGTTTATTTGTTGGATGATTCGTATTATTTGGATATTAATGTTCATAATATTTATTTGATGAATTAGAACTTTAATTGTTGTAATTTACAAATTATATTTCCTTAGAAAAAAATGAGGGAAAATAGTTAAAATTAGGAATAGTAACTTCTAGGCTTATAAAGCAGGCCCTAAAGCACTTTTAGGCCGAGCTTTGAAAAATAGATATTTTTCTTACCTCGTGCCTTGTAGGACTAGCTCTGTTAAACCTGATTCCCAGCTCTAATTATTGTTGAGGGAATATTAATTAGATTAATTTAAAAAATTTAAAAATATGTAAGAACTCTAATTAAGTTCTACGTTGAGAATACGAGGAAGTATATTAGAATAAGTTGGTTGAATTTTATATTTTCTAATTGATCGTGACACAGTGTCTTTCCTGAGTCTAAAAATATAGCAATATCCATCAATGCAAATAGCAGTAATGAAGTAGAAAATGATCATACCATTTAAACAAGTGATTACTATTTTCAGAAACATCCATATATGTTCCACACTACTATAAAAAGTAAATTTAATTATACTAATTAACGCTGTTTTCAAAAACAGAAGTTAAAATGGAGGAAGTGATATTTTTAAGTTTTGACTTAACTTTCAATGAATATCTTTAAAATTTTGACTATTTAAAAAAAAAAAAACAGTTGTAGTTGTTAAAAGTAAAAAAAAAAAAAAAAAAAAAGTTACAATTACTATTTTTAAAGAAACAATTTTTGTAACTCAATATTCATTTGTTTTTTAAAATTTTTTGACTTAACTTTCAACTACTATTTAAAAAAAAAATCGTTGAAAATAGAAAAAATTCAAAATTTTCAATCTCATACTTTTCTGCCTGACATTTTGTTCAAATATTTAAAAATATTTTGTTTTTGCCATTTATCCAGTGGTTGCCGTCTTCTTCAGGCATCATTCTCATTGCCATTCGTTCAGTTTTTACCTTCAATTGTTTGCCTCACAGCTCTTTCAAAATCAAGGGGTTCCTCTTGTCCATTGCTTTAGTTTTCTTCTCCTCATCCTGATTCTTCGCTACTACTCAGAATCGGCAGTACACTTTGGTTCTAGCAGTCCAAATGGCTATTATCCCATTGAAGATGCTCCTCTAAATGAATCTCGAATGAGGAGGTATTAATTAATTGATTTTTACAGCAAAATATTCACCGAATAAATATTTTGAAGTAATACATTCTTCATAAATTTTGCTTCCCTTTTGAGTCTCTATTCTCTTAATTCTGTCCATCATCTCACTAACCAAGACGCTTGCACTGGAATCATAGCTTTATCATAATTTTTTTGGGTTTTTCTGGTTTTGATAACTTTGCCGGTGTTTCCTTTCTGATTCTGTTCAATATCCGGTAACTATTTCCCGTTTCCCGGTTACATATTCTGTTTTCCAGGTGAAGTAATTGCAGTGTTATTATTCATTATTGTTTTAATAACAGTTTCATTGCTTCTTATAAAATCACTCACCCCTCAATCATTTACAAACAATTCAACATTGATTTCTGTAAACATTTGCCATTGTTTCCTCAGAAATCCTCGCTAGTCATTTTCCCACCTTCCTTTAGCATTCAAATCCAAACCGATAAACCTTTTCGATCATCTTTTATTTCTCCGAAGGAATATTAGGGTTCTTAAACTCAAATTAAAACCACCCTAGAAGCAACTTTGGCCCTAGGCCTGTAATAGTCAAAAGTCATTTTTCAACCACGTTTAGGTGAACCAAAATACAACAATAACAAGCCTTATTCAATAGATATTCATAGAGTTTTTTCTGTTATCGAAGGTCTAACATAACCCTCAAAACCCTCGTCCTTTATCTGGACTTAGGAACTGTAACACAGGAAGAGTTGTTTACATGAATTGCAATGGTAAAGGATATGAACGACATTCTTGGGGAGAATTTGATGGTTGAGATATTGTCAAGGCTGGTGATAGAAGACATGGCGATGTGTTCATGCGTGTGCAAGTCATGGAACAATCTGGTAAACGAACCGTCGTTTATGAAGAGAGTGTGTGATAGGGTTTTCAAAGCAGAGAGAATATTCAAGAAGGATCTGAAACTGTTCTGTGAGATTTACCACAACGACAACAACAGAATGAGGTTGATCAATTTGAACGCATCAAATATTGCCAAAGGAATGAAACGAAAAGCTTCGATTATAAGACAACGAAACTATGATCTTCGATATTCTCAGGGTTTGGACATTGCTTATTTTGGAGCTGTTAATTGCTATTCTCCTACTGCTTTTATTGCTCTAATGATGAACTCAGCATTAGATTATCATTAATTATATGCTAATTTCTATATTTATTCATGCATGTATTCACGAGAATGTGATTATGTATGTGGTTAATATATATTATTATAAATATTTATCCACTATATTCGTTTTATATTTCTTTATGAATCCACGGATATATTTACTGTTGTGAATATATATTTACTTTAGTTCACATTAGTATTAGTACAATTAGCTAAATGATTGTTAAAATAGGTTAAAAGCAATAAATATATATGTTAAAAAAATGCAACTTTGCTTTTTGATGAGGGGTGGACGATTAATGCAACAAGATTAACCAATAGGTGATGAGGCAAAAATACACAATGATGCTAAATTTCAGACAAGTCTCCTATACATAGGGACTTGTTATCCCTGCAAAATTTCTTATATCGCTCTTATATATCCTTATTATTAGCTTTTTTGTAGAATAAATTTTTTAACGTAAATATAAGTTCATTTGTAAGATTATTAATGACGATTTTTCAATTTACTCTTATTTAATTATTATTTGAAGGAGAGAAAGAGGAAAGAGAGAGAAGAGAGAATAATTTATAAATGTAGAGAAAATTTTAATAAGAGAAACTTGAAAAATGTTATTAATTCAAGGGATTAATGACTTAACTGTCATCTCGTTAATGTATGAGAATTAATTAGAGAAACTTAATTCAGGTCAAAAGAAAGTTAAAAAAACTTAATAAAATGAGTTAAATGCCATTTTTTCATTACATTTAATAGAGGTAAACTAGTAACAATATTATTAATTACTCTATAGGTGGACGTATAATAAGAACAAAGAATTTTTATTATACAAAACTTATAAAAATGATCAGATTGATAAGTCACTTGTAGGATGTTTAATTATCGTTTCAATTTTCTTATTTAATTTTGTAAAAAAAGGAAGAAGAAGAAGAAGAAAGAGAAATAGGAATGTAGGGTTCGTTCAGAAGTAAACGCTGAACAGATATTTAAGAAACAATTGTATTATAAAGAAAATGAAAAGAAAAAAAAATTCAAATTGCAAAATCTTAATCCAAGTTTGTTACCAAAAATTGATAAAGTAATGACAAAAATTGATAAGCAATTTACAAGTCATTTTATGGGAAATATTTGATTTGGGATTTTTCAATTTCAAAATTCTTTTTCTTTCTTTCTCCCGATATTATATTTATAACAAGAAACCGAAAAGATACATAAAGTATAGGGTTAAGTAGTAATTTTGGCCCTGAAGTACATACCCAAGAGTAATTTTGCCCTAGAAGTTTTTCTTGAGCAATGTTACCTCTCCGTTAACACCCTAACGGTCAAATGTTAGTTGACCGCATTATGTTGATGTAGATTGTCTACGTGGCATCTTTCTTACCTTTTTTTGGGGTTAAGCATAATATTGCCCTCGAAGTACATGCCCGGAGTAATTTTGCCCCGAAAGTTTTTTTTTGCCTCAATGTTGTCCCGGAAGTCTAAAAATGAACCAATGTCGGCTCTCCATTAACAGCCCTAATTAATTGTATTTGACACTTTTTGTAAGCTTTATTCTTTTGGTCATCTTTGCTTACAATGTACCGTGAGGTTTGTTAATCGTTCGCGTAGATAATTCCATAGGTGAGTGATTATTGTTTGAAAAAATTTGTTTGAATTGCCCGCGACGTACACGTTTGATCTTCTCGTTCGGAAAAATTCATTCTTATTTTTTGTTTGATTTGTTCGAAACATTTTTTCTGGACAAATTCTGCTGGCAAGTGATTATTATTTGATTGAGGAATGCCTACAATGGAGGACGTTATGGGGGAAGAAGGAGTAGGCTATGTTTACTTTTTTTTTTTTTTTAAAAAAAAATGAATTGCCACCCCTATTGCCTCTTGTCATGATTATAATTATAAGATCGGGTTGACTTTTTTTTAAGAAATTAAGAAAACAAAATAAGTTACTTAATCATACTACCTCCGGTCCTAAGTATAAGACTAGATTGATGTTTTTTGGAGAGATTAGAGAAGCTAAATAAATTATTTAATCATATCATAAGTTTTTAGACTTTCGAGGCAACATTGAGACAAAAAAAAATTTCCACGGCAAAATTGCTCCTAGGCATGTACTTCTGGGGCAAAATTGCTACTTAAAAAAATGACAAAGATGCCACGTAGACAATCCACATCAAAGATAGTGCAATCAACTAATGTTTGATTATTAGGACCGTTAACGGAGAGGTAACATTGCTACGTTTTTAGACTCTCGAAGCAACATTGCTCCAAAAAACTTCCAGGGCAAAATTGCTCTTGGGTGTGTACTTCAGGGACAAAATTGCTACTTAACCCTAAAGTATACAGTATATGTGTCAGATATTTTTAGTGGGGAATAAATGGTTGTCTTTATATTTTAATCATTTTTGTGTGTGTGAAGTTAATCAAATTAATTTTGTAGCCACTAAATTATTTTTTCTCCATCCTTATTATAAGATCTACTTAATCAATTTGTGTAAATTAAAGAAATGACATAAATGATAGTAAATATATAAGAAAAAATGGATTAAGATCTTATATTTAATTATGATGAAATCCAACTTGGCAACTAACTTTTTATATTAAGGATATTTGTTTAGTTGTATTAAATTTTGTAATAACATTCATTTTATTACACTATTATTATTGACATCATATGAGTATATGACTAAGCATATATAAGGGGGTTGCTTTCTAGTCTCGATCACCCCATTTTAATTCTCCTCTATTCCTATATCTCCTGTGTAGTTCTGCTTTCTTGATTTTTTTTTTTAAAAAAATTTATTTAATTTTGAGGAATGTCTGTGTGTAAGCAGAATACTAGTGTCCTTAAGCATGACTCAGGTCATTAAGGGTGTGTATGGAAACCATTTTGTTCCCCAGCACTGTTTCTGAGATGAAACCGTTTTTCTGATTTTGTGCTTTGAAAGAGTTCTGAGAATAAAAATTACGTTTGTTAACTCATTTTATTTTTACTTCGAGAATTAGAATTACGTTTGTCAACTCATTTTTTTTTTTCATTCCGAGAATCAGAATTACGTCTATTTGAACCACCAAAACCCAATTCCTCAGCAATCTACTGAGCAAGCTCACTACCATGAACAACCTTACAGTACAGATATAGCACAATTTTGGACGCAGTTTTGTGAAGCTGAATCAGCATGAGGAGGAGAGTGAAGACTGCAACTATTTGAACAACCAAACTCCACCCTTTGAATCCAATATCGGTATACAATCAACAAGCCTTTTGAGATTGAAAACCAGAGGTGATGCATGAGGTTCACAAACTAGTACAGTTATGCCATCGATTCAATGATAAGAATTCATACATGAATATGAAGAATGTGCAACCCAGGCACTGAATGTTTCTTTCACCTTATGATTGATGAGCACAGAAACTTGAAAAAAAAAAAATTTATTGCCTTGTTGGTTGGCCAATCACTCTGATTATATGTATAATTAACATGCTAAGGTGTAACATCCCAATTTTCTAAAGTGTTTTCAAAATAGTTTGATCAGAGTAGAGCATCGGAATAATTTAAAAAAACGAGTATATGATAAACCTTCACTGCTGGTGTGTCCGGGTTGCTATTAGTGGTACAATTATCCGAATATTTAATAATACGGTGATACAATAATTCATAACAGTCTTCTCCACCTGTGTCCTCATGCGTGCTGTTTACCCTTGTCCTCGGTCCTGGTTCCTCCGGACCCTGAAGCTATAGTGAGGGCTGAGGTTCAATTACCATTGAACCTCAGGTAACGGTTAACCTCATGGTTATGTAACAGTTATGTATGACAGATATTTATGACATTACAACAATAATCAACATAAAAAATCATAACAGATTTGTCCGGATAACGGTATACAGCCACTGCATATGTCCGTTATCTCTAGTCTGCACTATTCACCAGTGCCACGATGTACGGTCGTGTCCTCGCTAGGAAAACTCAACGGCATTATCAAAACCATAACCCGTGTATAAAGCTGAATGTATAAGTAGTGATCTAAGCCCCATAAACTTAGTCACGGTGCATGATCCGAGACAGTCCCGTCCATGTCTTTATGAAAGTATCTTTCACATATAAGCATACAATAAGTATCGAGTTAGTGTTACAAAGATGCGTCCGTACCTTCGTTTGGTGATATCGGTACGTTCGTCGGTCGGTGTATGATCACGTATATCCTATAATGGTAATATCGCATTTATTAATTCACAAATAATATTCTAGTAGATATCTTAGTCCCTAATGACCTTTTTACTCTTGGTGGGATTATTTTTCAACTTATTTCCAAAATTTCGTAGAAAAACGCTGGTACAGTATTTCTGGGCAGATTTTTGTCTAACTTTGAAAAATCATAATTAATTCTAGAAAAATCAAAACGAGGATCCGTAAAATTTTCTGGAAACCTCAGAATGTATATGTTTGAGAAAAAATATTTCTTTACACCCAGAGTTTGTGATTCATTCCCAGTTTGATGATGTTCATCCTCTGCCCAGAATTTTCCAGAAAAACGTAGCTTTATCTCCAGAATTTTTATCTCCCTCTACAGACCTCTAATTGATGCATGTTTTATATCAATGGAAATCTATACATGTCTATTACACACATGAATTATTTCATAATTTATGAAGATGATATTGCATTTAAAATATCACTATCTAACTGCCTGACTCCCATTGCCCAGCAACACCCCACAATTCTCACCTTACTCTAACTTGTTTTATTAATCCTAGAAGTTACTACCCAACATGTTTCCATCTTGTCAGACATCTTTCGATACAATAAGGCTTGAAAACAATTTTGGGAAATTACTTTACCTATTTCCTAGATTAAAACTAACAATTCTACTAAAAGCTACTAAGAACTACTAAGAACTAAAAACTAGAAACTAAAAACTAAAGACAAGCTTACCTCTTGAAGCCTCTTGCTTGCTACCTCCTTCTTGCTTCTACTCTATTAGAAATCAACTCTTGAAGTTTGATTTGGTGTGAAGAATTATGAAGGGCAAGGCCCCTATTTATAGTAAAAGCTTATGAATTTTATCCCTTGGATCAACTTTTCTTATCAAGGGCTAATATTAATTTGTGCTTCTATGGTGATACAATTTGTGAGCAAATGCTTCCCATTGGTTAAAAACAATTACATTGGATTTAGCTAATTATCTTAATTTTCAAAATTAAATCCCACATGTGCTCTAATAAGAATCATATTTTAATCACTCTCTCTCTCTCTCTTCCATCATCATTTTCCTTGCTTTAACGAAATTTATTTTTGGTTGCCTAATCAATCACTAATACATTTAAATTCCGAGTATGCTTTTTGATTAGTAGTTGGATATCCAGATTTATGGTCTAATTAGATTCCCCTGGTTGTACTAAGCTTATTCTTCAACGTTTGCAAAAATAGCCTTTACTAGGCTTACTTTCGAGATTAAATTATGTGGGTTCAAGATAAGTCCTTATATTTTCTCCAAGGGTTCCTACTTCTTCACAACTATTTAAATTTCTATAAATTCTCACTTTATTTGTTCTTTTGAGTTTTTCTGTGTACATCGATATTTATCGGATTTCAAACCATTATCCAATTTACTCTAGGATTTCAAACTTTATCAAATTTGCTTTAATTTTTTTTTTCTCTCTTGATTAATTGATTTAACTAATCATGAAAATTAGTGCTTAATTAGGAAAGTATTATTTCACCCTCATTTTATACTTTTATTTTGCCTCTTGATTATTTTGCAACTAATCCCAATTAGTGCAAGCTAACTTGTTCATTTGTTTCATATGAGAACTATAGTTTAATATGGTATTTATATCATATTTTATGATCCTTAAATATAATTTCAAAATTGACCCTTGATTCTTCATTAAGTTAAAATATCCCTAATTGATGACTTTTAATTGCCACTAAATTTATTATGGACATTTATAAAATTATTTTAATTAACGTAAATTTAATTGTCATTTATTTATTGGTAATTTCCTTTAATTGATTTAGGTATTTTCATAACATTCTATGACTTTCTATAATTAAATAAAACTATATTGTAATATAATAATCTTAGGGTATTTTATGATATCTAAACCAAATTAGAAAATTTGGGTCTTTGGTTTATTTACTTCTAGAACAAAATTCCCTAAATTAAGCTACTAAATTTTGAGACCACATATTCACCTATTTCGATAGGTATTATTTGCCCAAAAATAGTATTTATGAGAATTATAAATTCTTGGGTATTACATAAGGTGTTCAAAAAACTACAACTGAAATCAACTGAAAATCTCACATCAAATTCATAGAATGCCCATATAAAGGTCAGTAGTACCTCCCCATAAGGCAACATTAACATCTTATAAGGCTTCCGTGTATCATGGGGCATATTTGTATCAGGACAATAAAGTGAACTTGTTGCAATTAACTTTCCCCAAGCATTGAGTAAAGCACCTAGAGCTAGATGCTTAGAAGACAAACTAAACTACAAAAAAAAATCAATTTTTGCTACGGAAAAATTCCGTAGTAAAACAGCCTTTTTATGTAGAAAAATATATTTGCGACGGAATTTTCAACGGATTTTGTCCGTAGCAAAAAACCGTGTCGCAATTGCGACGGAAAACGAAAATCCGTCACAAATTTGTTAATTTGCGACGGAAATTCCTATCCATCGCAATTTGCGATGGAAATAATTTCGTCGCAGTTTGCTAAGGAATTATTTTTCATAGCAAGTTCTCCAGTTTGCTACGGATTGGATTCCGTGGCAAATTCAAAAATTTGCGATGGATACCATTCCGTCGCAAATTAAAAATTTGCTACGGAATTATTTACCGTAGCAAATTGTGACGGAAACCATTCCGAGCAAATTCGCAAATTTGCGACGGAAATATTTTCCGTAGCAAAACTAATAAATTAAAAAATATATATATTTTTGATTTTTTTAATTTTTAATTTTAGAAAATTGAATACAAAAAGTAGTGTACCATGGATATAATAACAATTATAAAGAGTTTACATAGAGAATGCTCTCTCAACATGCCACAAATATATAAAAGTGGTCAATGCACACACATCTTCTTTCTACATCACTTCTTAAAGATAGGTTCAAATAAAAAATGTAAATGAGATATTTTAAAAGAAAAAAATTAATAGTGATTTTTATAAGACATTAACTCAACTAGTTAATTTTTGTAATAAATAAAAATTTCATTATTCCCTAAATTCACATCTTCTTTAATTTCTACTTTACGTTAAAAATAGGTTAAAAAAAATGTAAATGAGATATTTTAAAAGAAAAAAATTAATAGTGATTTTTATAACTCAACTAGCTAATTTTTGTCATAAATACAAATTTCATTATTCCCTAAACTCACATCGTCTTTCTACTTTACGTTAAAGATAGGTTCAAATAAAAAATGTAAATGAGATATTTTTTTAAAAAAATTAATAGTAATTTTTATAACTCAACTAGCTAATTTTTATAATAAATAGAATTTTTATTATTTCCTAAACTCACATCTTCTATCTACTGTACGTTAAAGATAGGTTCAAATAAAAAATGTAAATGAGATATTTTTTTAAAAAAAATTAATAGTAATTTTTATAAGACATTAACTCAACTAGATAATTTAACTAATTTTTGTAATAAATGCAAATTTCATTATTCACTAAACTCAAATCTTCTTTGAACTTTACATTAATTAATTCATTCTCTTATCCCTCAATATCACTTTATAATTTGTTTGTTTTTTAAATTATCCATTTTTATTTTATAACTTGATAAGGATAATTTTTAAATCAAAAATTTAAATAGATAATTTTTTAAAAAAATTTAACAGCAATTTTTAAAATAGTTTTCATGAACTAGTTAAGTTCATTAATCTTTCTAATACATAAAAATTTCATTATTCCTTAAAGTTACACCTTCCTCCTAATCGCTAAACATCACTTCTTAACACTTCACTTTTCTCATTTCAACACCATCCTATTTATAAACTTCTATATCATTAAACACTAATACAAAATCATAATTTTTACACTCAATTTTTCCACTATACAAAATAGACTATAAAAAAATAAAGCAACATTAATATTCTCACTACTATTCACAAATCAAATTAAAGAACAAAAAATGAATAATTTAATCAACATAAAGAAATAACACAAAATAGTATCACAAACTAACTTTAATATCAAATAAAGATATGTTAGATAGAAATTTCACTCAGAACAATCAATAATACTTTTGTTATCATTTTATCACAAATCAAAATAATACTCAAGAAAATAATAATAATAAAAATCATATCTTTCCACACCGGTGGTGCAAGAAAAAGAGAGAAGAGAGGTAGCTTACTTGGATTAGAAGCGCAGAAGGTAACCGGTACGGGAAGAGGAGGAGGAGACGACGCAGGAAATATAACAATAACATGAAAATCAATACATTTCAATACAATAGAAATCCACTAAAATGGTGTCATCGCCGTTGCATTTTACCCTAACCTTCTTAACCAATCGATCGTTCAACACAACCTCAATCATCTTCGACTCAGTCACAAAGCCCGAAGGAAATACTGCAAAAATGTGATTGCCGTGTTGGTGTCTCTAGGCGCCTCCACGCAACTTACCCAAATTTTATATATATAAGAAGAAAAAACATAAACAAGGTCTGAAAACTAGAACCAAGGAAATCGAAATTGAAGGAAAAATATCAAAAGGAAGCTTAAATAGTGAACAATCTCTAATCGACCCAACTGAGTAGTCGCCGGTGAAAACCATCCTCGCTGCTGCCAAAGACCAAGGACCACAGATCCAAATTGACCAAACCAAAGACCTAAATCGTTTCACCAGCTGAGTAGTAATCACCGTCGTTGTTGCTAGTGGAAGCAAGACGTCATTGCCGTCGCCGTCACTAGTGGAGAAGGGTCAATGAGCAATCCAAACGAGAAGAAGTTGAAGACGAAAGGAGAGGAAGAAGAAGGCTCATACGTCATTGTCGCCTCATCTTATCCACCCGAGAGGGTTCGTCGTCGCCCGCTATTGGTCGAGGATTGTCACCTCGTCATGGTGGAAGGCCACCGTCCCTATTGCCGAGGAGTCCCATTGTTGCTGGTGGAGGAAGGAGGAAGAGAAGAAGGGTAAGGAGGAAGACTCATGGATGATGGATCAAGCGGAACAATATATACATGGAAAAATGATTCTGATTTGTGTCTTGAAATAGAGAAGTAGAAATTGTTTTTTTTTGTTTTTATTTACCAGCACAAAAAATAAACCGGTTCATCTTGTGGAAAAAAATCGAATTTACCAAACAATTCCTATCCATTTTTATTCCTGGGAATAGGAGTTAAAAAAAAAAAAAACTAATTCTGGGAGCGTTATCATGCACACCTTAAATCTCCTGTATTCCGCTAACAATACATTACTACATTAATGCTATTGAATAAATTTATGTGCATGTGATCGGAAAAAAACATATGTATGGATCAATAAATAAGATTTTTTTAAAGGTTTAAGGTGGATCCATATCCCTAATATTTTCTCAAGTACATTCAACATTTTAAAGTATTTTCTCATTTGCATTAGAAACTTCATTTTTTTTTTTTTTTTTTTTTTTTTTTACATTTAACACTTTGAAATATTTTTCAGGTGCATCCAATATCAAAGCACAAAAAATACTTAAAGGTACTACATACCTAAAAGATAGTTCAAAATATTGGACATGCCACAAAATATTTTGGGTGCTTTGGATGCACATGAGAAAATATTTTAGAGTATTGCATGCACCTTAACCCTTTTCTAAATATTGATGCAATATAAACAACATTGTGATATGAATTTTTTTTAATAATTAAGATTATTTTGATAATACCGCCAAATGTTGTGTTGTCTAATATATATAGCATAAAACATTTTTTTTACCAATATTCCTTGTACAAATATGTAAATATAGTGGAATTAATTAATGAAGTTTGACCGTGTGTACAATTTTTTTATGAAGTGTTCAATTTTCCCAAACTCGAAAATTTGGAGACACATGTTAGCACAGAGTGAGACATTTGTGACTAACATCCAATTAATTTAATTGGGCTATTATTTTTGGCCGAAGGAAATAAAAAGGAGATCCAATGAAATTTTATTGCACAAAGATCAAAGAATAATTAAATATCTCATTTTGCTTGGTTATGTGCCACATGTCATAATAAGTTAGTATATTGGTAAAATTAAATATTATATGGACATGTGGAAATTGGACAAAATAGGAGCTCATTAAACCTCCAATTGGGCCTTAAATTTCAGCCAAACATCTTCACTATGTAATAGTAGAGTAGTAAGTATCTCTTTGGCTAACACATCAAGAAATGGTAGGCTCCAAATACTAAAATAAAAGAAAATAAAATAAAAAGTAAGGCGGCTATGAAAGATGGATAATGGAGAAGGTAGTTCCACATATTTTGCAAAATTAATAATGGTATAGGTACTAAATATTAAGTAAATATTTAATTTAATATTTTGATTATTCCCTCGAGATCTAAATAAAATATAAAAAACAAGGCGGTTATGAAAGATGGATAATGAGGAAGGTATTACATAATGTTTTAAAAATTAATAATGGGTGTGATAGGTACAAAATATTTAGTAAATATTTAATTTAATATTTTTATTATTACATTAAAAAAATTAAATAATTTTATATATAACAACACATTAATAAATATTTCATTCCTCACCACGCAGGGGGTTGGCTAGTTAAGGGAAACAGAAGAAAGAAAAAGGTCCAACAACTCTAACTAAATGGTCATACTGTAACCAAGTGGCATACGTGTAAATAAGCATGCAGTAGGAGCCCAAAAGTCTTCCTCTTCTTCAGCCGAATTGCACCCTTAATTAGACAATAAAACACTCTTCTCCTTCCCTCTCCACATTCGGACAGCAGCAGCAGCACACAAGGAACCAAGAGAAGTGACGAAAATTTTAAAAGGAAGAGGATGAAGAAGAAGAACTCAAGGAATCAGTAGCTAACACCTCTTCCATCTCTTCTAAGCTTCCTCTTGCAACCCATCTTGGTATTAAAAGCTCTCTTTGGTATTAAGAGGTGTTGGCTGAAACCCTTGGTGCCAAAAAGAAGAAGAAAAATTTCAAGACACACAAAATTAACTCAAGTTAAGAGACAATCTTAGCTCCTTGTTGTGTATTGGGTATTTGTTGTGATTTGTAATACCCTAAAATCCCTATTTATCATAAATACTATATTTTGATAAATAATACATATTAAATAAAGGTGAATATGTGTCTCAAAAATTTGAAATTTGTTATTATAATTTTTGGGCAATTTTTCCCTTGAAATTAAATTAATCAAGGGCTAATTTTAAGAGTATAATTAGGGGTCATAAAATACAACAAGATTATCATATTAGAACCTAATTCTTGTTTAATCAAAATAAGCAAGAAAATGCTATGAAAACACTTAAACAAATTAAAGGAAATTATCAACAACTGATGAGCAATTAAACTTACACTAATTAAAGTGTTTAAGTAAATCTTCAAAATTCATCAAGAGGCAAATTAAAAAGCATAAATTGAGGGATGTCTTGATTTAAAAATCAAGGGCCTGAGGTGATGAAATTAAGTTTGCTAAAAATGCTCTAATAGCCTTGATTAAAAAGCAAATCACTTAACCTATGACATTTGTAATAAAAGGGACAATTAAGCACATGATTAAGGGAATAATTAGGCTTAATTAAATCAGCCCCTAAATTCATGAGAGAGATTAACAAATAGAAGGCCAAGATTTAATCTAATAAAGCTAAATCTAAAGGTTCTAATTAATTACACAATCAAGCTAAATCCATGTGATAATAGGAGAACCAATGAGAAACTTGAGTCTTTAATTATTAGAGCACAAAGGAAACACAATTCTTGAGCCAAAGCAAAGGAGGAGCAGGGTTAGCTTGGGTGAAAAGAAGGAGAGTAATTGTATTTTAATATTGTCTAAACAAAGCACATGAGTTAAGAGCACATGGAAGCATTAAGTGAGGGGACAAAATGGAAGAAGCAATTAAAGGAATCACATGGGCTCACATGGGGTCTTAAAAGCAAAATTGATGGAGGAGAGAGGGAGAGTTGTGAGTGTGTGTGTGTGCAAGTGTGTGGGTGTGTAAGAGTTGTGAGTGTTGTGAGCCTAGTGTAGGAAAGAGAAAAGTGTGTATTTCTTTGATTGGAGAATTAAAAACCATTGGGATTAATTCAAGACACAAGTAAATGAGAATCTATAGAAAATAAGTTGTATCCTGAGATACGTTAACCATAGATCAAATATAAGGATTTATTATGAACAAGCATATTTTAAGCTTGGGATAGATTGTCTTCAAAATCTTTTTCCAAACTTTTGTGATTAATCTTAAAATAATTAAAGGGCTAGTAAAGACTTCTAATGAAGTCATGATTTTTGAGATTAGAGTATTAAAGAGGAAAACTTGAATAAACTACAAGAAATAAGTAAGTTTAAATCAATCTTAATTTGAAATCCACCAATAGGAAAAATCAAGAGAAATGCTTTTTTAAATTAAATTGAAACTTCTTCATTAAGTATGGATCCAATGGTTAAGATTAAAACTTCTTAACTAAGTTTAGATCCCATGGCTCCAATTGAAGAAGAGGTAGGTTTGAAAGAATTACCAAAGTGCCATGACCTTTTACTATAAATAGGCACATTGGGTCTTCATAAAATTCACACCAAACTCAACCAAAGTAGATGAGTTTAAGAGAAGCAAGAGTAGAGAGAAAATCATAGTGGGAAGCAAGAAGGAGGAGGAAGTTCTTCAAGAGGTAAGCAAGCTTTTAGTTTCTAGTCTTTAGCTTTTGTAGTTCTTGAAGTTCTAGTTTAAGTTCATAGTCTAAATGTTGTTTTGATCTTTAACCTTCCAATATATTTTTGTTATCATGTTTTTATGGTTAAATATGGTTTTATTTCGAAAAATGGATGGAGAAAGTAATATAACAAAATTATTGGAAGATTAGGATCAAAGTAGCGAAGCTCTGACGAAATTTTGTCGGTTAGCAATTCCTGAAGTCAAGGGTAAGAACGCCATAATTTTATGTTGAAAATGAAGTTATAAAATTCTGGGAACATTCATGGTTAAAGTAGACATATAGGGCTTTTCAAATATGCCTAGAATGTATTAATTTGAGCTCTGTACAGTGAGACAAAAATTCTCAAAGTTGGGCTACGAATGTCTAGAAAATTCTGGGCAGAGGCTCAAAAATTTAAAACTGGGAATGACTCAAGGAATCTGGGCAATAACGAGTATTTTTACTTAAAAATATAAATCCTAAGGATTCCAAATAATTTTACGGATCCTCGTTTTGATTTTTGTAGATTTAATTATGATTTTGTGAAGTTAACCAAAAATTCTGCCCAGAAATTCAGCATAGCGTTTTTTAGAAAATGTGAGGGCAAAGTTGTAATAATAAATCCACCAATGGTAGAAAGGTAAATCAAACCCTTAGGATATTATTCTAAGCAATATGATATTTATCAAATATCATATAATAATTCGATGATAACGTATAGGATATCCGGGAAGTCCGGAGTCGGATCAAAAGGCCGGACTTTTGGCCATTACATGGTGAAAGGTACGTTCGCGTACAGTAACTTTAACTCTCATCTGTCTTGTATGGCTTTGATATGATTGGTTGATTCCTGATTGATTGTTTTCCAAAACTGTGAATATCTCATGTCATATATACTATTTATACTTTTCATATGAGGTTAAGCGTTACACGAGATTCAATTCGATTGAATCTCAGCATTGACTAAAGGTTCAGGGAAAGGGACCTGGAACAGAGAAGGCACCGGTAGATAGAGCCATGAAGAAGCACCGGTCAAAGCAAATGCCGGAAGAAGTTTAACGGAGCCTACCTTCTGGTATGAACCTAATAAGGTTACTTCAAACCATTTGGTGTCTAGAAAGGGTTTGTCTATGTGGTTTAGTCAGTGAGTCACCGTGAATTCGGGGAGACTTCCACTAGACATCGGCTGGCCAAATTGTTTGATTAACTGAGTTAGGTTCATAGCCCCAAGTCTAGCTACGACTTGGTTGAAGACTGTATAGTTACCATGTAAAAATGTAATTATACAAAGCTCTGTAATATTGTATCACACGAATATTCATTCGGGAAATTTTTAATAGATATCAGCATATGTCAGGGCATCAGCATATGCTCTAGCCATTTTGTATCAGTTACTCGTTGTCCAAATATTAGTGCATGCTCTCCGTTTCCTCATTACTCTGAGTGGTAGCACCTCAAACTCTGTCAATTTTTCTAAAACCAAGTGTCAACTGACACAATTTGAAGTATGAAATTTAGAGTATTACATAATTTGTGGTGGTTTTTTCTTTGTTTCTTGTCATTGTTGAAAACCCTAAATGTATGAGGAGGTGCTATCCAAATTTTTAAGATGGGGTTAAAGTATGATTAAGGGTTTAAACAACAAGCTATAAATGATTAGAGCCATGATTATGGTGTTTAAGTTGAGAATCAAATTCTTGTCTTCCTATGCTAATTTCGGTGAAGCTTGGGGGACCTAGGAGAAATATGATTTTGCTCATTTGATGCTTCCAAAGTGTTTAAAATGAAAAATTTTGTAGGGTAAATGTTAGGATGTGAATTTGGAAGCTTGTAAGTAAATTGTGTAAACCATAAATCTGCCATGTGTTGGTTCCTGCAAAACAGTCAAGATTGTTTTGTGTTTTTGACTAGGTAAATGGTATCCAACTGATATGAAAGTTTTCAGAATTAAAGTAGACATCAAGAGATTTAATTTCATAGGTCATATGCCTAATTTAGATTTGTATTCAAGGAGATATGAATTTTTGAATTTGACCTATGAATCTGAAATGAAAATCTCAGCAGAGTGTGATCATTGTTGATTCTGGATTTGTACTCATGTATAAGGCTAGTGGTAGTATATTTCCTTGAAAACAAGCCCATCAATGATCACTTAGGTTTTGGAACCATCCCATTTGGATATTCGTACAATTAGCTATGAGTTTTCAAAGTTTCTATATCAAATCTATCAGAATGGGCCAAGGGGCGAAAATAAAAGGTTAAGGCCCAAAGTAAATAATTTGGTGTTCAAAGGTTAATGTGGCTCTTGAGGATTAATATAGACCAATTAACCTTATGTTGAGCAGAGTGAGATGTCCATCCTAATGGCCTTGGATTAAGTAGTAATCCATTGTCTGTAATTGTATTATTATAGGATCCTGTGTTGGCCAAGGTGATTAAAAGGATTTGGTGTCAGTCAAAACTTATTAAGCAATCAGGTAGTAACTATAATTCTTGCATACTTTGTATGATTGTGATCCGTGTTGCGAAAACGCGTTGGATATGCATGTTTGTATCCTGATTGTGATCTGTGTTGCAAACACTCGTTGTATATGCATGTTTGTACCTTGATTGTGAACCGTGTTGTGAACACGCGTTGTATATGCATGACTTTGATTATGATATGTGTTGTGAACACGTGTTGTATATGCATGATTGTACCCTAATTGTAATCCGTGTTGTGAACAACATTAGGCTATAGACCTTGAGGATTTGGTAGTCCTGGGGCCTCAAAACTCGAAATGTACTTGGTCATTTTGGGATTTTACCTAGTAGTTTGCCTAGCATTAAGGGCCAGGACATGTCGAGTCCTGTAATAGCCTGAAATATATTTGATTGTTATGGGTTTTTACTTAGTTGTTGCCCTGCGCTGAGGCCCAGGATATCTCAAGTTCTACGATTCGCAGTTAATATTGCCCACAACATATTATAAGTCCTGCGAACATCAGTTAATACTTTTTGGGACATATTAAATCTTGCAAACATAAGATAATACTGTCCGGCATATATTAAGTCTTGCGAACATCAGTTTAATACTGCCTAAGATATGTTAATTCCTGCGAATATTGTTAACATTGCATGTAACCATGCTTGGGACATGCTGAGTCGTGCGTACACTGTCAACTTTGCTTGAAACCATGCCAAGGACCCGTTGAGTCATGCGTTTACAAACAACATTGCGTGTAGTCTCGTGTTGTGTATTGTTGCTGCATATGATTTAAGATGATTAATTGATTTTTTAATGCTGAGTTGTTATAATTGTGGTTAACTATCATATGATGTCAATATTGTATATCATGTATATGAGATTAACTATTACTCTGGGAACCTTCGAGATCCCAACCCTATTTACTACCTCTGATTTGTATAGCGTATTGGACATGGCTCCCAGGGCAAGTTGACAAGTACCGGCAATTGGAGATTTCGAATCAAGGTAAGGGCAACTGTTGGCCATCTTTGGTCGTACTTGGTAACTTTGTAATAGTTACTTTTAGAATTTGTAGATAATATGTATAACCCTACAAAATTTCCTGTTGTAATTATCAGGATGCTATGCTATTTCTGGTTGCCTTTAATTATTGCCCACTAAGCTCTGTACTCTAATAATTATCATATTATTAGTAGGGTAATACATAGATTGTAGTCGATAAATTAAAGGACTCAAATCACGAAAACCTCTTGATGATATTAATTTTTTTTTTAAAAAAAACACTAATATCAAGAAAATAAAGAGATAAATTTTTCTCAATAGTGGCAAACCCAAAAGAGGATCTTTGAAAATTATCGCGGAGACTTCAGTATTATTATTATTATTATTATTATTATTATAATAAATGACATAAGATTTATTCAGTATACTACATAGACACAAAGATCTGCATGTGATATATATATATATATATATTTGGCGATCGGTTCACAACAAAGGGGAATTTGTTGCGAGGCTTGGCTTGAGCGGTGGTTCGCAAACACATGCGCCATTGACGCTTGACGGCTTTTCCCCAATAGGACATGTGCGGACAAGCTCTCTATCTACGTCGCAATTCACTTGTACCATCATTCTTGGCACGATATCCCTACATATATATATTTAAAGAAATTAGGCCTAAAAAATTAGGTCGTGGCGTGGTTATCATTGGTCACGTGGTATCAATAGTGGATAGGTGACGGTCTCAAAAATTGAAAGAAGAAAAACAAAGACAAGAAAATAACTAAAAACTGTTTTTATTTTTTAGTTTTAAAAACAATTTTTTTTTCCAAACCAACTTATTGAAAACAGTTTTCCAAAAAAGTTTTTTCGTTTTTTTTTTTTTTTTTTTTTTTTTTAAAGAAGTTTTTCAAAACACAATCAAACAAGCCCTTAATTACCTAGTATGTAAATTATGGGTTAACTAGGGTAGGTTATGAAGATCTTATATATTCATTATATAGAATATAGAATAAATGTGTTGATGATTATTGGAAACTGGATGCCTGTCATTAAATTGGCCAGAGAGGTGGTTATTTAAGCACAAGTATTGTCTAATTGTGACTGGATTGCGGGGTGATCAACCTAACCATGATAATAACATAATCGAATTAAAATATACAATTTTTTTTATCATCCTGAAAAGAGTGATATTTTAAATAAAAAAATGTATTAACACTCAAGTAAATAAACCGAGTTTTATGTAAAACTACACATAATCCAATAAAGAAAAGTTATCAAAGCACAAATAATATGTGTTGCTATTTTCTTAAACTCAAAAGAATATTATTTTAGGCTTAGCAAGAGGGGAAAAAAATAAAATAAAATAAAACCCAGTTTATCCATTCAAAACTACCGTGTTGACCTATACAATGTAACTTACAGGTGTTTAATTATTATTATTTTTTTGGTAATCATTATGAGCCATTTACATATTTTTGAATTATTTTTTACACTACACAAACTCAAATTTAGACACGCAAATTATCCAAACATCTTGTATTTTAAAATTATGCTCATGCCTCCTAGGAAAAACAGAAAAAAGGAGGTCTGCAAATTTTGATAGAATTTATTTTAACAGTTTTTAGGAGTAGAATTCAAACTATATGATTCTTAAAAAAAAAAAAAAAAAAGTGAAAGTATGTGATGTTAAAGGAAATAGTTCACCATGCCGCAAACAAGATTTTTTAACCTATTCTATATCATTGATTAAAAAAAAAAAAAAAAAAAAAAAAAATTAAAGCGACGTAGAAAGTAAAGCTTGTATGTCAATATTCTAATAGATAGGAAATAGAAGAATTAAACTATAAGACAGTAACACAATTATCTTCCATTAGAAAGAGACACACATATATATAGGATCAAAGATTAGAAAATACCGTAACAAGTTGAAACAGTAAGAAGAAGAAATATGAAAGCGAAGTTGAAGGAAGCCTTTTCCATGATCGAGATAGTTTGTCCTAGACTGAAGTCTGAAGAAAGTTTATTTATGTTGGATGCAAGTGAGGGCATCTTCTACCACTATTTATACAGCAGAGTGTGTAGGAAAAATAGATTAAAATGGAAGGTTCTTTCTTTGTGACGGAACATACAAAAAGAGTATTATCGTTTCATTTCACATCATCAACTCCATTGGAAGTATTCCATATACCTTGTGGATCATATATTCCTCTGCAGATATATATGATAATATAACATTGATATCTCTCCAGGCAATCAATATTTTACCATTATTTTCAAGTAAAGCTCATGTTCTTCTTACTTTTATCGCGTCTCTTATTACTGGTATTGGAAAGACAGCTATTTCCCACTGCATAGAGCATGTGCATGCATCAATATGTGATATCCATATTCATTCCTAACAAAGAAGTGCACCAAATTCAAACGTAACAACAGCCATTATTCTTGTCATTATTGTCATTTGTTGTCCGAACCACTATTTGAGTTATTTGCAGCTAGAGAGGTGGGGTCGATTTGAGTTATTTCACAGTTGAAAGAAAGGGACCATTCATATAAAGAAACAAAGTGGAACCAAAATTAGCATCCAAATATGCAATGATGGATATGCGATGGAGTTTTGCTTGGCCAGAAGTCGGAAAATGGACTGAATCTGAAAGAGACTACAAGTCTGAAAATGAACCTAACTGAAAAAAAAAAAAGAAAAACGCGATTTCATATTCCTTTGGGTTATGGCTTACAACCAATGAAGTATAGACACGTAGCATGCTGACAATGATGCAGAGTTGAATGTGCCATTATTTTCCATATCACAGTACTATATATGATAAACTATTACTTTGTATGCTTGAACAAATGTGGAAGCATTTATTGTCAAAATTCTTGATAACAAATATCAAATCAGGTATTTTTCAAGTTGTGATTGCTTATCAAATCTCATCAGTACTTTATTAATTCTTAATAACAACCATAATTTGAAATTTTGCAATTTCAAAATTCTTTTTTTTTTTTTTTCATTTTTCCATTTCCCAAATCCAATTTTTTAAAGAGTAGCATGGGATATTGAAATTGGAAGAAAAATTGTTCTTTAATTAATTCCACATAGAGAATAATGGATAATAGTATTATAATTTTATCCCTTTTAAATGTAGAGAAAAGAAAGAAGTGAAGCACAATGTATAAATTTTTTTACAACCATTTATAAATGAGGGTAAAATAGAAATAAATAAATAAATTTAGGATATATTTAAAAAGTTTTTATTCAAATGGAAATGTGATTTCAGATTTCTTTGCAAAGATGGCCTTATCCTTTGGCTTATGGCTTACATATTATCCCCAGCAAAATGTTGACTTTTTTTTTTAATATTAAGGAAACTAATTAAATTATTTTAAAATATTTATGTTATTTATTTTTTCATGAAACTAATTTATTTGGCTTATAAACTGATATATGATTAAATAATTTATTTGGTTTCTTTAATCTCTCTCCCAAAAAAAAAAAACAAAAGTAAATTAGGTCTTATATTTAAGATTGGTGATCTAGTATAAAAAAGAACAACCAAGCCCAGGTGAAGGAGGAGGGTTGTATTAGGCTCTTAACAACCAACCTAAAACTCGTCGAATCTCTTATAAATATGGATTAACGAAAAACTTGTGCTAATTTTGGAGCCCAATTAAGAGGGGCAAATGAATAGTGAAGAAAACACTTGATGAGGTTATTGAATGAGATTTCTTAGTTAACAATTTATCTTGAGATTTGTTTTTTATCAAGCTCAATAATATCGTTTAATCCATGTAGCTAACCTCACAGAGGGATAAAGCTTTATTGTTATTGTTTTAAAATTTTAAAAATATTTACACTGTTCAAAATATGTACAGACCGACTTGTATTGTGTAATAGAATGGAATACGAAATAAAAGCAGAAAATTGCAGGGTCAGCATTGATCAGGATTGCAATATATGAATTGAACATAAATTAAAGAAAGTGGGAAATGAACTAAAAAGAACACAAATTAAAATAGAAATATGGCGATTGGGACAAGGCGTATGTGTGTGTGTATATAGTATATATTGACATTTTGCCCCAAAAATCCATCTTGTCCTACAATTATAGCTTTTTCATAATGGAAAAAGCAATCCAAATTTTCAATTATAAGACCTCACTTGCATACAGGTTACTCATATGGGCAAATTTGTAGCTTCACGGAACCAAAAGTAGTTTCACATATTTTAATATATGCTATCTCCCCCATAAGATGTGGGGCTACAATTGTTAATTAATGAGAGGCTGTGTTAAACTCTAACATGTATTGTAGTGTAATAATAATTAATTAATTAATTAACTAACTCAACTTTTGATCTTGATGTTTTTAATTGTGTGAAATTTTTTATGAATAACTTACACATATAAAATTTGGAAAATATCAGCTATATATATTATATTAAGAGTGAAACAAAAATAAGTGATATTTCCTAGATATTTTTTCATTCATTAGATTTTACATTAAATGAGTGACATTTTAATATCTGATGATATACAAATTTTAGGCTTTTACTAAATCAGGACTTTTTTATTAAAATGAGTGGTGAATTACTAATTAAATGTAGACAATACCTAATATATGTAGAAAACAAAAATGATTTGGGATTTTTAATATTTTAAAATTATTTTTTACAATTTCCTAAAAAAAATGTGAATTTATACCTCAGTTGATTTTTTACTAAAATAAGTTGTGAATTGTTAATTAAATGTAGAAAATATCTAATAGGTGGGAAATAAAAATGATTTGGGATTTTAATATTATAAAAGTAATTTTTAGAATTTACAAAAATAAAATATGTAAATTTATCCTCACGTCGTATAACATGGGAATAATCGAACTACGTAGACTAAACTGGGTAGGGTTCGCTAAGATATGCTAAGGACAATAAATATTAAAAAATATTTTGTTTAATACTCTTTTTTTTTTTTTTTTTTTAGGTCAAAGTTTAATACTCTTATTTAAGGAGGGAGGAAGAGTGAATGAGCGAGAATAAAAATAAGATAAACAAGTGTGTGAAGGACAATTAATACAGTGATGTCACACATAAATACTAATGACAAAAATGGAAAAAGTCTATTAAAATTTCATACATATCCTTTAAGTACATCATATAAATTGAATAATGTCGATTAAAAAATTATAGTATGATCTTATACGTACGATATTAGAGGGAGTAATCATACAGTGAAAGAAAGGAGCATCGTGATGTGAAACAAGAATGGGAACAAGGAAGTACACAAGTTGGACAGTAATTAATGTAGAGAGACATACGTAACAATAATGTCCATTTTTGCTTTATTTCTGTACAATGCAACTTGTTTAACTTCTAAGTGAACTCATCTTCTAAAATTAAACATTAGTAACAGCTGACATAATACTTTATTTATTTTTTTAATTCTTTTTTTTAACGATTTTTTAATTCTTATTTGATTTTTATATGCTTCCTTCTATTGATCTTTAATATAAAATCTTGTTCATAATGTAATTCACATAATAAACGAGATCTTATATTATGGATGTTTAATTTATTAAGATACAACAAAAAAATTTCTTCTCCATATGAAATGTGTCAATAAGACAGCAAGAATCAAAAGAACTTAAGAGATTACTATCAATCAAAATCAAAAGAATTAATTTAATTATAAATGGTTAAGATTAATACAAAATGCAATACAAAACTTTTTCTAGAAGGTGGTTTTGAGTTCACACTCCACATTCAAACTCGCCTCATTTGGGTGAGCAAGCAATTTGTACTTCGTTGCTAAGATTTGCATTTAAAGACAAACTAAAATAAATAAATAAAGAAATAAAAATAAAAGTAAGAGTGGACTGAGTGAGAGAGTAGAAGTGGTCCGTGAAGAAAGGGCACGTCGACTAGTTGCGTGTTGAATGGGTCGTATTTTTAATTTTTAAAACTCAAGATAAATACGTTAAAAAAATCTTTAAAATAAATAGGGACAGGACTAAAAGTCACTAAAGATTTGGATGTTTTCCTCAAGAGGCCAAATAAAGAAAGCATGACTTTATATTGTGTTGGTCCTTGAAATGGAAAATGACAGCAAACCTACACCTGCAATTATGTTGTGAGGGATTTAAAGAGTTTTTCCTCATGCGTATTGGCCTAGTCAAGAATAATATCTAATGTTTAAAATTAAATGAGGTGTTGTGGTAGAAATCCAGCTTGCTTTTTCGTGGACGTGCAAAACTTGATGATAATGGCCCACTAAGCAGTGCATGTGGACCCCTCGTTGAGTTGTCAACATATATTCTTAAAACGCATCCATTCCTTCCTCATTCACCCATGCATTCTCTAACATACAACCCACCAGACGTACTCTTCATTTGTTGTCTTCATGCATTCTTAGGACGAATCATAGATTTTGGCGCGTACAATTCATTTTTGCCAAAATAGGTAACCTTACTTTTCAATGTCACATCTTGGCCGTCCAATTTCCATTTCCATCCTTGCCCTTGGGATTAATTTTTTCCTCCCACTATTACCCTTGCATGTCATGCTATTTACCAAACTTGCCATTTTAAAAGTTAATATTTTAATTAAAATATTAGTAACATAATACTCAGTTTTAAAATCTTTTTTCCCTTCTTCATAGTGTAAATAAAACGATGGGCGGTTTCTTTTTAGTAAGAAAGATAAAAGATCTCCCCTTTGCAATTTAATTTGTTCTTTTTCGATGCGGAAAAGAGAGAGAGAGAGAGAGAGAGAGAGAGAGAGAGAAATTCAATCAATAATGAAATTAAAACTTCCATCTTCCATCAAGCAAATATTTGACATTTGCGATTAGAAGGAACAAAGAAGATTACGGGTGGACCTTAGCTTTTTGACTCTTCTACGTATTTTTTCTTCCTTATTTATTTACATAGAAGAAAAAATGAAAAAAAAAAAAAGAAGAAGAAAGAAGTTTACAAAAATTGGAGTCCAACACCATATTTTAAACATTATTACCACTTTTCTTTTTTTGCCATAACATTATACTACTGCACGATTTAATAAAGTTTGGCTTGTACAAATCATGTTTTGCCAAAATAGGTATTTGTGATAATGAATCTGACTCTTCACAGTTCAATCTTGGCCTTGTATCATGTGAGGCTATTTACTAACCTTGCCATTGGTCTTCTTTAAATAGGTTACTTTTTTCTAAGCTTAGTTACTTTTCTTTAATCATATTCACTTTTACTAATTATAACTATTTTTAAACCCCACCACAAGAATCATGCTTCATATCTAAACCTAAACTCTAGCCATATTCAGATGCCTTTGTCATCTATCAGTTTCCCTAGTTTTGTTTTGTAATTTTTTTAGGCCAATTAAGCTCCTATAAGCTATGGGCAATATTAATAAATAACCACACTAAAGTTCTAATTAAAAATAATAATATTCAAAAATTCTCATAATTTAGTCAATGATGTCATTTTCATTTACTATTGAAAAGCTTTGGGACTTTCTAGGTATTATTTTCTTTAGCATTTTCCCTAAAAAAACTCGATTGACAATTTATATTATTAAGTCCAATACACATTACAATAAGTGGGCTGAATCTCTTTTTTCTTTTCTTCTTATTATTATTATTTTTTTAATTTAGAGGGGCATGTACTAATGGTTTCATATGATAAGCAAGATTGAATTTATAATCTCTTACTTAAAAAAAAAATTAATAATATTCAATACGTACAACAAAAATAAAGAGAGTTAAAGTTTAAGGGTTTTTTTATTCCAATAAAACATATTAAAAATTTCTTTAAAATATGACCATATGAGTGCAAATTAATATAAAATTTACTAGATTATTATTGTAAGTTAATAAAGTTGTTGTTTCATTTAATGATTTTTTTGAATGTTTAATAAAATATATAAAAATTACAAAGTTTTAGTTATTCAAATGTTATGAAAAATGTGTTTATTCTTGATGATGTTAATTAGTACAAAACTGGGGAAAATGTGTCTCATCTTGACAAAAACAATATATATTGCATGAAAATATGCTATAAAGGAAACTTCTTTTAAAAACAACCCATTTCATGAATGATGATAATCCCATGGCCGGTCTGAATGTTTTTGCTTCCGAGTCTATAATAATCAAGCCGGTAAATTGTGGCACGCCGCACATTCTATTAAATTAAATTAAAACATAAATATTTTAAAATTGACAATGATAATTGAAATATAAAAAAGTAAGAAAAAGAACAACTTTAAGTCCTACGTTAAATATTTTTGGGAGAATTCAGAGTATTGGAGAATGATCACTTAAAAATAAAATTGTTGATGTACCGGCGTTGGTAAATTATTTGAGACTCAGATAGACTATCGTCATTCACATGCCTTACTTCGATTTTTTATTAACTTGTTTTATTTTATTTTACTTTACTTTTTTTTTTTGGTCAAAATATATTATTCTCAACTAGGCCAAGAAGCAACGAACAAATTGGAGACGTTATCTTCAACATCGCAATACATTATCAAACATTCTTGCTAAACGTATGGGAATGATCCTTGCTTTGTATTATTCAAAAGCCTCAATAATCATTTAACGATAAGTAGAAGCAACAAGATACAAAATACTTGTAAGGCCATAAGTACAATCACACAATTGAATTTTTTCCCCTTAACACCAACAAGATTGAAGTTTATCCCACATGCAATCTAGAAACAAAAAATAAGTATATCTCCCGGACCTACTATAGAGCACAGGACCAACAACTGCCCAAAATCCTAAAATAAATCCCAATGACTTGCTCACATAAAAGCTATCGATCCCATTTCCCTTACCTTGTTTGTCATCATGATCATGGTTTGGGACATTGCACGTATCATTGCAATTCTTCAGTAGTGGAGGACCAAAGAGATCATTGCCCACAAAACTTGATGCATTCAAGGTTTGCAATTGAGTGCTTGTTGGAATTTCCCCCCTCAAATTATTGTAAGACAAGTCCAGCTCACTCAAGAAATTCAAATTGGACATGCTTAGTGGGATTTCACCACAAAGCTGATTCTTTGACAAGTCCATTGTTTGCAGCGATTCCATGTTTCCAATATTTTGAGGAATTTTACCACTCAAAAGATTGTTTAACAAGTTCAAAAAATTCAGCCCCTTGAGGGAGGTAATTTCACATGGTACCTCACCAGATTATAGGCCTGTGACGAGGCCCAGAAAAGTATATACATCAGCTCTTCCTTTCAACTCTAGAAGCACATCATTTATAGGTCTAGAACTTTTGTTTCCTCGTCTATAGATGTCTGATTCTAGAGTGTTATTCTTTACTAGCATAACACTCAAGTGATTGATGCATTTTGGAATTTGTCCCGTCAAGTTGTTCTGTGCAAGATCCAAGACATTAAATAAGTTTTCCGACATCACCCATTCCCAGATAGTGCTTTGGATCTTTATTGAAAGATTTGTCTCCAGTTGATCGGAGAGAGAGAGAGAGAGAGAGAGAGAGAGAGACATGGTTGAGCTTTCTATTTTCATGAAATCTCGAACCTTTCATGAGGCGATTAAGATCTGCACAGAAGCAGAGGGAAGATCGTGTAGAAAGAAGAGGAGAAGGGAAATAGTAGAGAAGGAGATGGTGAAGTAGGAAGAAAGAAAGAAAAACTGATTCAAGAGAGGGAGGAGTGTTAGATATATAGGCGATCTTATCATGCTTTGAACAACTAAATAGCATAAGATCAATGCGGAAAAATGAAGTAGAGATCACAAATACCTCCCGCCATTGATTTGTCTCCAGAAGCAAGCAGGGACGAACTCCGAGTCTCCAAACAGGAACGAATCCAAGCCAGCAAGCAGGAACGAACTCCGAGTCTTTGTCCTTCTGATCCTTCTCCGAATCTGCAGATGGTGTGCTTTCCTCAAGGTCGAGCGGGTTCGGGGGACCAAACGGAGAATTACACCGTGCGTCTCCCCTCGACCATCACAGAGCTAAAAAAGGAAACGCATTCAACACGCACTTATTGCGTATTAATTGGGCCGTTACGGTATTAATGGACAGTCACAAAACCAGCAATAATGTGGGCCATAAATAGAAATAACGGAATATTGATTACTAAATTAAATATTCCAACAAGGAGTCCATGGTGGTTGTTCTGCACTTCTTGCTGAAGCAAGACGGACTATATATATGCAGGTCTTTGCTGTCATTTTCCATAAGGACCAACACGAGACGATAAGATGGGTTTAGGGTCTTTCCACTTGAAGGAATTTAATTAATATAAAGCAGAGTATTGGGTGGCAGTGTGGAATAGGTTTCTATTCAAGGGATGGACGTACTATTTTTTAAATGAAAACGGTGATATATAGTGGAGTTTCCCACATTTAGAAAATGCCATTTTCTTTTTCTTTCTTTTTTATATTGCTCTGCATCATTCAAATGTGCTCACATGACTTAAATTCCTTCAAGTTGAAAGACCCTAAACCCTTCTTATCGTCTCGTATTGGTCCTCAAAATGGAAAATGACAGCAACACCCAAGTAAAAGAACAACCAAGCCCAGGTGAAGGAGGAGGATTGTATTAGGCTCTTAACAATCAACGTAAAACTCTGTCGAATCTTTTATGCATATAGATTAACGAAAAACTTGTGCTAATTTTAGAGCCCAATTAAGAGGGGCAAATGAATAATGAAGAAAACAATTGATGAGGTCATTGAACAAGATCTCTCAGTTAACAATTTATCTTGAGATTTGTTTTTATTATCAAGCTCAATAATATTGTTTGATCAATGTAGCCAATCTTACAGAGTGAGATAAAGCTTTATTGTTGTTGTTTTAAATTTTAAAAATATTTAAACTGTTCAAAATATGTAAAGACCGACTTATATTGCGTAATAGAATGGAACATGAAATAAAAGCAGAAAATTGCAGGGTCAGCATTGATCAGGATTGCAGTATATGGAGTGAACATAAATTAAAGAAAGTGGGAAATGAATTAAAATGAACGCAAATTAAAATAGAAATATGGCGATTGGCGACAACGACAACGACACTGCGTATTTGTGTGTGCGTGTGTAGTATATATTGACATTGTGCCCCAAAAATCCATCTTGTCCTACAATCATAGCTTTTTCATAATGGAAAAAGCTAGCCAAATTTTCAATTGTAAGACCCCACTTGCATACAAGTTACTCAGATGGGCAAATTTGTAGCTTCACGGAACCAAAAGTAGTTTCACATATTTTGATATATGTTATCTCCCCCATATGATGTGGGGCTATAGTTGTTAATTAATGAGAGGCTGCGTTAAACTCTAACATGTATTGTGGTGTAATAATTAATTAATTAACTAACTCAACCTTTGTTCTTGATGTTTTTAATTATGTGAAAATTTTTATGAATAACTTACACATATAAACTGTGGAAAATATCAGCTATATATGTTATATTAAGAGTGAAACAAAAATGAGTGACATTTCCCAGATATTTTTTTATTCATTAGATTTTACATTAAATGAGTGATATTTTAATATCTTATGATATAAAAATTTTAGGCTTTTACTAAATCATTGCTTTTTTATTAAAATGAGTTGTGAATTACTAATTAAATGTAGACAATACCTAATATATGTAGAAAACAAAAATGATTTGGGATTTTTAATATTTTAAAATTATTTTTTACAATTTCCTAAAAAAATGTGAATATATACCTCAGTTGATTTTTACTAAAATGAGTTGTGAATTGCTAATTAAATGTAGAAAATATCTAATATATGTGGGAAATAAAAATGATTTGGGATTTTAATATTATAAAAGTAATTTTTAGAATTTCCAAAAATAAAATATGTGAATTTATCCTCACGTGGTATAACATGGGAATAATCGAACTACGTACGTAGATTAAACTGGGGGTTAAGATTGATTTTTTATTTGGTTTGGGTAGGGTTCATTAAGATATGTTAAGGACAATAAATATTAAAAAACATTTTGTATAATACTTTTTTGGGTAAAGTATACATTTAGTCCTTTATGTTTGCCTCTGGTATCATTTTAGTCCTTTAAATTTGTAAAGTGCACGTTTGGTCCCTTAATGCTAACACCGTTAGTCTGACTTAACGGAAAATACTGACTCAACAATTTTAAGCGATGACTGTGCAATTAAATGCTGACTAAGCATGCTTATATGTTAGTATTTTAATAAATTAATATTTTAAATCCTATTAATTGAAAAATATTTAATTTTCTTCGACAAAAAAATATATTTAATCTTCACAAATTGTGAAAAACCACAAAACAGTTTGTAAATATTCATTTTTATTTCAATTAATAGGATTTAAAATATTACTTTATTTAAATACTAACATATAAGCATGTTTAGTCAGCATTTAATTGCATAGTCATCGTTTAAAACTGTTGAGTCAGTATTTTCCGTTAAGTCAGACTAACGGTGTTAACATTAAAGGACCAAACGTGTGCAATTTACAAACATAGGGACTAAATTGATACGAGAGACAAACATAAAGAACCAAATGTATACTTTAGTCTTTTTTTTTTTTTTTGGTCAAAGTTTAATGCTCTTATTTAAGGAGGGAGGAGGAGTGAATGAGAGAGAATAAAAATAAGATAAACAAGTGTGTGAAGGACAATTAGTACAGTGATGTCACACATAAATACTGATGACAAAAATGGAAAAAGTCTATTAAAATTTCATATATATCCTTTAAGTACATCTTATAAATTGAATAATGTCTAATAAAAAACTATAGTATGATCTTATACATAGGATATTAGAGGGAGTAATCATACAGTGAAAGAAAGGAGCATCGTGATGTGAAACAAGAATGGACACAAGTTAGGGTAACAATAATGTCCATTTTTGTTTAATTTTTAATTGGACTCATGCTTCTAAAATTACACATTAGTAACAGGTGACATAATAATTTATTTATTTTGAAGTATTTTTTTCCAACGATTTTTAATTCTTATTTTATTTTTATATGTTTTCATCTATTGGTCTTTAATATAAAATATTGTTCATAGTGTAATTCACATAACAAACAAGATCTTATATTAAGGATGCTTAATTTATTAAGATACAGCAAAAAAATTTCTTCTCCATAGGAAATGTGTCAATAAGACAGCAAGAATCAAAAGAAATTATGAGATTAGTATCAATCAAAATCAAAAGAATTGTTTATTTAATTTCATTATAAATTATTAAGATTAATACAAAATACAGTTTAACTATTTGCTTTTCTAGGGGAGTCAGCTTTTACGTGGACTGTGGACACAGCCCATTAATAGGAACAACATCAACATCAATATTTGACATTTTCGTTTAGAAGGAACAAAGAAGATTATGGGTGGATCTTTAGCGTTTTGAGTATTCCATGTCTTTTTTCTTCCTTGTTTATTAAAAAAAAAAAAATACAACAAAAAAGAAAGAAAGAAAAAAGATTACAGATATTGGAGTCCAAGGTGGCGGACCCGGGAATTTAAATGACGGGGGGCGAAAACAAAAAAACTACTCCCTCTAGTACTAATTACATAACAAAGTTTGTAATACAAATTGCACTATAAACTGTCTTATAATTATAACTGGAGGTAGTATATTATAAATTGTTTTCATATTTATTACTTTTTAAAAATTAATTGACCTAACTTTAAACTGATATATATAATGGATATGTGTTTTAGAAAAATTATGTCACATCTATTCAGATAAACTAATTTATTTTATTTTCTAAACCTTATTTCTTACGTGGGACTATTTCATTGGAGAGGCATGAAATGAAAGACGATGGATTAATCTAATGTTAAATAAGATCTAGACCCTCTTAATAATAAAGTATCCTAATGATTGTGACAAATTTCCCCCAATGGATTGCAGTACTTTTGAATTATGACGAGTTAAAAAAGAAAAAACCGTACAAAATATTCCAAGAAGTAATTAAAAGGTTGACTTTGACCAGCACCTTTTATATATACTTGCTACACGAAGAACCAGAGTTCCATTATTCATGGCACTCCCCAATTTCTCATATTTCTTTTTGAAAAAAAGAGGGGGGAGGGGGGGCACCCTAACCCCCCACGTGGGTCCGTCCTTGTCCAACACCATATTTTAAACATTCTTTTTATTATCTAGAAACGTTACGGTGAAGTGAAGTTTAAATTGAAGCGCATAAAATAACGTTTATGATCCTTTAATTATAAAAGAGATTTGACATTTACCTTATCTTCTTTGTGGCAAAATAAAGACTTTGATTTGATGAAGAACACTTTTTAATCTGATAGAAATTTGGTAGCATTTTAATTATGCTCTTGAACATTCCATTTCTAAAACTTCTCTTAAACCTCCATGAATCATTGAATGGAGAACTTCTCTCTTCTCAGATTTTATACGAAATGATGGAGGAAAAATGGGGAAAAGATGAGCTTAATCTAAAAAAGGACACTATACCTCTTTGCCATAACATTATACTACTCCACTATTTAATAAAGTTTGGCTTGTACAAATCATGTTTTGCCAAAATAGGTACTTGTGATAATGAATCTGACTCTTCACAGTTCAATCTTGACCATCCAATTTGCACTCTCATCCTTGCCCTTGGGATTAATTTTATTCACTCACTCTTGGCCTTGCAAGTGAGGCTATTTACTAACCTTGCCATTTGTCTTCTTTTAACAAGTTACTTTTTTCTAAGCTTAGTTACTTTACTTTAATCATATTTACTTTTACTTATTATAATTATTTGTAAAACCCGCCAGAATCATGCTTCATATCTAAATCTAAACCCTAGCCATATTCAGATGCCATTATGATCTATCAGTTTTCCTAGTTTTATTTTGTAATTTTTGGGCCAAGTCCTAATTAGCTATATGGGCAATATTAATAAATAATCACACTAAGGTTCTAATTAAAAATAAAAATATCTAAAAAGTCTCATAATTTCTCATTTTCATTTACTATTGAAAAGCTTTTGGACTTTTTAGGTATTGTCTTTTTGGTTGGGACATTGATGTCATTTTCCCTAAAAAACTCGTTTGACCATTTATATTATTAAATTCAAGACATTACAATAAGTGGGCTGAATCTCTCTCTCTTATTATTATTATTATTATTATTTAATTTAGAGGGGCATGTACATTGATATTATGCGAGATTGAACTTATAATCTCTTACTTAAAAAAATAATAATAATAAGATTCAATACGTACGACAAAAATAAAGAGAGTTAAGTTTAAGGGTTTCTTAAAATTTCTTTAAAATATAACCATATGAGTGCAAATTAATATAAAAATTTACTAGATTATTATTGTAAGTTAATAAAGTTTTTGTTTTATTTAATGATTTTTTTGAAGGTTTAATAAAATATATAAAATTTATAATTTATAAAAATTAAGTTTTAGTTATTCAAATGTTAGGAAAAATGTGTTTATTCTTGATGATGTTAATTAATACCAAACAGGGGAAAATGTGTCTCATCTTGACAAAAACAATATATATTGCATCAAAATATGCTATAAAGGAAACTTCTTTTGAAAAGAACCCATTTCATGAATGATGATAATCCCATGGCCGGTGTGAATGATATTGCTTCCGAGTGTATAATAATCAAGCGGGTAAATTGTGGCACACCGCACATTCTATTAAATTAAATTAAATTAAATTAAAACATAAATATTTTAAAATTGACTATGATAATTGAAATATAAAAAAGTAAGAAAAAGAACAACTTTAAGTCGATGAAATATACTTGTTTGTTTAAATTATAAAAAGAATAGACTGAAAGTTAAAGGATTGACCACCTATGTCCTACATTAGATATTTTTGGGAGGATTCACAGTAGTGGAGAATGATCAATTAAAAATAAAATTGTTGATATACCAGTATTTGGTAAATTATTTGAGACTCAGACTATCCTCATTAACATGCCTTACTTTGATTTTTTATTAACTTGTTTTGTTTTATTTTACTTTACTTTTTTTGGGGTCAAAATATATTATTCTCAACTAGGCCAAGAAGCAACGATCAAATTGGAGACGTTATCTTCAACATCACAATACATTATCAAACATTATTGCTAAAAGTATGGGTATGATCCTTACATGCTGTGTATTATTCAAAAGCCTCAATAATCATTTAACCATAAGTAGAAGCAACAAGATACAGAATACTTGTAAGGCCATAAGTACAACCACACAACTGAATTTTTTCCCCTTAACACCAAACAAGATTGAAGTTTATCCCACATGCAATCTAGAAACCGAAAATAAGTATCATTGCAATGACATGCTCATATAAAAACCAATTGATCCCATTTCCCTTACCATATTTGTCATCATGATCATGGTTTGGGACATTGCACGTATCATTGCAATTCTTCAAAAAATGCAACCCTTTGAGGGATGCAATTTCACTTGGTATCTCCCTGGGAAAAAAAATTAAAATTATTCCTATTTCTTGCAACAAAATCGCTCATAAAACATGGAACTTATATACAACAAAAGGCAGGCATGGGGAAACTTAAGTATAAGTAACATGGATCCAGAAGGGTATGAAAGTATTTTCAAATAAAATGATGACGCGTACGCCTTTAGCTTTTAACTTACTCTTTCATGAATAAGCGTTAGTAAAGCATCTATTACACGATTTCGGCCATTCTCTAGCAAACCAGTGGGAAATTATTCTATGAACAAGAGTTGCTTGCACAAAACAGCTGACAGCTGATAAATGACTCAGATGTTATATGTAAAGAGATCAAAAACACGATAAAAAATGGTAAAAATAAATAAATCCTAACTTAATCTTGTGATTAGGATGTAAAGAAAAGAAGCAAAAAACCAAAAGGAAAAAGCATAACTGAATCGGACACCAGGCTCAAAGCATAAAACATTCATATAAAGAAGCAACGTGGAACCAAAATTAGCATGCAATCATGCCTATGCGATGGAGTTTTGCTTGGGCAAAAGTAGGAATATGGACTGAATCTGAAAGAGACTCCAAGTCTGAAAATGAACCGAACGGAAAAAATGGAAAATGCGATTTCATATTTCTTTGCAAAGAGGGCCTTGTCTTTTGGTTTATGGCTTACAAATTATGCCCAGCAAAACCTCCAGCTAGATGTTGCTCGAAGATGGCATCACATCTTACTTGACTTTTTCTTTTTCTTTTTTCAAACTTTCAGGAATCGTCCCAACATGGGTAGGACACATGAATTATGTTAAAGGTAGCAAAAATGATAACAAGCAAAATATTCGGTTACCTACTTTTCCGATGCCACCCATTCCCAGATAGTGCTTTTGATCTATTGAAAAGATTTGTCTCCAGCTGATCCGAGGCAGAGAGAGAGAGACATTGATGAGCTTTCTATTTGGTTGATACAGGAGGGGCTTGTTGGCGTTATATAGATAATGAACAGAAGATAGTTACGCATTTGCTTCGTCTGTAAGTAAACAGAGTTTAATGACGTGGGGATATGTTGGACACGGCCTCCTATAGGATGCAACTACCTTTCAAAACTTAGGAATCAAACACACACACATCAATAAATTATAATTGAAATTTGTAGGCTGATTAGTCGTAGTGTGAAGAGAGCAAGGCTGACAAATGCATTGACCGTTGACGCAGCAGCCAGGAAATCCTTGGCACACCGAACTACAGTTTATCATTCTTGGGCATTCAACATGTCCTCTTCCTTCTACTCTTTCTCCTCCTCCTGAAAACGGCATCGTTTTGTCACATCATAAAGTTACTTCAACTCAGGGTTAAATTATACTATAACCCCTTTAACTTTAGATCATATACAGATGATTTCCCTAAATTTTAATACTTTACAATAACTCCTAAACTCTTATGTTTTGTAGATAAATCCTATATGATTAATCAAAAGTTTTAGAGGGTTTATAATTTAGGAAGTATATAACTGACAGTTGGGGTTATCCGCACGCATAGGCTTGAAAGGTCATAAAGATTTATTATTAAGTTTTAAAAGTTAAAGATATTGTGATTTGTACATGATCTAAAGTGTAAGGGAGTATTATGTAATTTAGGCTTAACTTAGTGTCTATAATGACTACCACTCTGATCCTATTTATACCAATGAGAGATAGTTAGCTAAATGATTATGAGGTAAATTTTCAACTTTGCCCCTCATATATGAATGGACATCTTTAACTCTTTGTTCTCTCTATTTTCATTAGTACAATTAATATGAGCAAAATTGTCACAATCTAATTTATTACCCGAAAGAGGACTTATAAATGGACCAAATTTTTTTGATAAAAAAGGATGTATAAATAGAACCGAGTGGTATAGTCTAGTGTACCTCTTATTTTTCATGTTTAATTTGATATGGTTTGTTTAAATCTTACTATTTTATTATTTTTTTAATTGATATAATTCTTTTTAAAAAATAATAATAGTGGAAATATTGATATTATTTTGCACCGTATTTCTTAAAAATAAAAATAATATTAAAATTTACTCAGTAAAAAGTAATACGATGCAATTTATTCATAATTAAGATCTTTACATAGTCCAAATCATATGTGATATATGGATTATATCCAAATTATTGATTACATTAATCATAATAGTAACTATGATTTAGTTACCTCAATCAGGGGGAAAAAAAAAGGTTACCTCAAAAATACCAATAATTTACTACCTCTCTACATCCTCTCACAAAAAAACAGTTTACAATATATAATTTTTTTAAAATTAAAATTATGATCTACGTAGTACTGTTGTTTGAGGATTTAGAGAATATGCACCAAAAATTGATGAATTAGACATATAGAAACTGGATTTACTTTGTTAATATGCACCAAAATTTTATTTTATTCCACAAACCAAGTTTGTACATTTATTTGGCGCTTACCCTTTGTTTATTTATTTTTTAGTGAGACAAGATTTATTATTGTTGTATATTTATTATATATTCCCACAAAAGACCAAAAGTGTGTTAGGGGTGTTCATAAAGCTCGAATGACAGTAATGCCCACCCGAGCTTGCTAAAAAACGGCTAGCTTGACCTTAAGGAAACAGCCCAGGAGTCATTTGGGCATTTTCGGACTAGGCCGGGCAAAGTATGTTGCCTTGCCTAATATTTAATATATAGATATAATATATACGCATATTCATTATTTGATAAAATTTAACAAGTATTTGCTTACCATTCAATTAGAATATTCTCCATCGGTCCTAAATATAAAATATAATTAACCTTTTTTAGAGATTAAATAAGCTATTTAATCATATCATATGTTGTGTCCTTAGATAAAACTTTACAATAACTCCTAAACTCTTATGTTTATATAGATAAATCCTGCATGATTAATCAAAAATTTTAGAGGGTTTATATTTTAGGAAGTATATAACTTGATAGTTGGGGTTATCCGCACGGATAGGCTTGTAAGGTCATAAAGATTTATTATTAAGTTTTAAAATTTAAAGATATTGTTATTTGTACATGATCTAAAGTGTAAGGGAGTTTTATGTAATTGAGGCTTAACTCACTGTCTATAATGACTATAGTCTAGTGCACCTCTTATTTTTCATGTTTAATTTGATATGGTTTGTTCAAATCTTACTATTTTATTATTCTTAATTGATATAATTATTTTTTAAGAAAAATAATTGTGGAAATATTGATATTATTTTGCATCATGTTTCTTAAAAATAAAAATAATATTAAAACTTAGTCAGTAAAAAGTAATACGATGCAATTTATTCATAATTAAGATCTTAATAGAGTCCAAATCATACGTGATGGACCATATCCAAATTATTAATTAGATTAATCATAATAGTAACTATGATTTAGTTACCTCAATCAGGAAAAAAAAAAAAAAAAAAAAGGTTACCACAAAAATACCAATTGTCTCACGAATTTACTACGTACCTCTCTACATCCTCTCACAAACAACAGTTTACAATATAAAATTTTTTTGATTAAAATTATAATTTACTTACACAGTTACACTGTTGTTAGAGGATATAGAGAATATGCACCAAAAATTGAATCAGACATATAGAAACTGGATTCACTTTGTTAATAACCAAAAGATAATTATAGTAAACTTATGCCGTAATTTTTTTTCTAATTACCTGTGGTAGATTTCAAAAAAATTTGCAATGATAAAAAAGCTGTTAGTCATCAGAGCTTAATTTTCACATTATATTGTACAAACGAACACTCAATTTTTTATGTAAAGAATCAAGAGTTTGAGATCCCTCTCATCGTCATATATTTTGCGTATATTCTTCGTTGTTCTCTATGCCTCTTTCAACCCAAAAAAGAAAAAAGAAAAAAATCAGTAAAATAAGAAATCCACACGACATATATATGTTAGAGAGAGGGAGAGAGATTGAAACTAACCAGAGATAAGAATGAAGAAGATGAGGGAGCAAAAGAAGTTGAGAGAGGTTTTTGTCATTGTGGTGTTGCTCTTCGATAAATAGCTATATTATATTTGTGTGGTGCAACGTCCAAGTCTTGTGAGTTATTTACAAAGTTAAAAAACAGTTTTTCAAATGTGATTTAGATATATGAAGTAAGTGTAACACCCCAAATTTTCATACTTCAAAATGTGTCGGTTGACACTTAGTTTTAAGAAAATCAACAAAGTTTGAGGTGCTACCACTCATAGTATTGCGGAAATGGAGAGCATGAACTAACAATTAGGCAATGAGTATCTGATATAAAATGTCCAGACATATGATGATGTCCTGACATAGACTGATATATAAAAAAATCCCGAAGGAATATTCATGTGATACAACATTACAGAGCTTGTATAATTACAAATCTTTTGAATAGTAACTATACAACTTTAAACCAAGCCTTAACTAGACTTGGGGCAATGAACCTAACTCAGTTAATCAACCAATTTGGCCAGGCCGGTGTCTAGTGGAAGTCTCCCCGAATTCACGGCGACTCACTGACTGAACCACATAGACGAACCCTTTCTAGACACCAAATGGTTTGAAATAACTTTATTAGATTCATGCCGAACTAGTCCTTTTGTTAAGTTTTTTCTAACTTTTGTCTTGGCGATGCCTCTTCACGGCCCCGTTCATCGTGTCTCTCTTTGGCTCCATCCTTCGGTGCCTCTTCTCAGCTCGGATCCTTTCATGAACCTTTAGTCGTAGTGAGATTCAATCGAATTGAATCTCGGGTAATGGTTAACCTCATATGAAAAGTATAAACGGTATATATGATGAGATATTCATAGTTTTGGAAAAACAATCAATGAGGAATCAACCAATCATATCAAAGCCATACAAGACATATGAGAGTTAAAGTTACTGTACATGAACGTACCTTTCACCGTGTAATGGCCAAACGTCCGGCCTTTTGATCCGACTAGGACTTTAGGATATCCTATACGTTATCGTCGGATTATTATATGATATTTGATAAATATCCTATTTCTTAGAATAATATCCTAAGGGTTTAATTTACCTTTCTACCCTTGGAGGATTTATTATTACAACTTTGCCCTCACATTTTCTAAAAAACGCTATGCTGAATTTCTGGGCAGAATTTTCGGTTCATTTCGCAAAATCATAATTAAATCTACAAAAATTGAAACGAGGATCCGTAAAATTCCTCGGAATCCTTAGGATTTCTATTTTCAAGAAAAAAAATACTTGTATATACCTAGAATTTATGAACAATTCCCAGTTTTTATTCTTCACAACGTTGCCCAGAATTTCGTTGGGAAAAATAGCCTAACTTCAACCAGTTGTATCTCTTTGTACAAGAATCAAAACGCTACATATTATATATATTTTGAAATCCCTACATATCTACTTTATTTATGGAAATTTTCGTGATTTATGGGCCTCATTTTCAACATAAAATATTAGCATTTATTTCGCTGTTTGCCCAGAATTTTCATCGAAAATTTCGCTAGAATTTCGCTACTTTGATCTTCAACTTCCAAGAATTTTGCTCCATAATATTTTTCATCATATTTTTGAAATAAAGACATATTTAACCATAAAAACATGAAGACAAAATTATATTGGAAGATTAAAAGATCAAACTAACATTTATTCTAAAAACTATAAGAACTCAAAGCTAAAACTCAAGAGCAAGAGAACTTATCCTTGAAGAACTTCCTCCTTCTACTTCCTCTATGATTTTTGCCCCTTTATCTCTACTCAATCCATTTGATTTGAGTTGGTTTTGGTGTGAAGAATTGAAGAGAGTATTGCTCTCTATTTATAGAGAAAATCCAAAGTCTCTTCTTTCCTTACAACCCTTGGATCTAAACTTAGTTAAGAAGTTTTAATCTCAACTATTGGATCTCAACTTCTTCAACAAGTTGCTTCTTCTCTCTTTCTCTCTCATCTTTTTCCAACTTGCTTCCTAAGTTATCTCCTACTTCTTCAACAAGTTCCTTACCTTAGCCAACAAGTTATCTTCTTTTTGACTTTAATTACCACATGTGTGTTTATGTTTATATTAATCAATTCCCTCTCCTTCTCCTACAACCAAAACCGTGGCCCCCTTATGAATTGGCTCAAATGTGTGTTTCCTTTTATCTCTAATAAATAACAATACAAGCTTCTTATTTGTTCTTTTATTATCTCATGGATCAAGACTTAATTGGGTATTTAATTAAAACCATTAGATTTAACTTTATTGGATTCAATCTTGGCCTTCTATTTTGAATCCTAATTAGTATTCCTAATATAGTGGTTCTTCTATTTTTAATCTTTGGCAATCTCTTTTTTGCTAATTTTTAAACTCTTATTGGCCTTTGATTATTGATTAAGGTAAAATACTCTTAATTAACCTTTTTAATTGCTACTAGATTAATTATGAATGTTCATGTAATTAATCCAATTAATACCAATTTAATTGCCCTATAATTGTTTTTAATGTTCTTTAATTACCTTAGTCATTTTCACAACCCTTTATGGTTTATTCTTGATCGTATAAGAACTAAATGTTAATATTTTAATTAATGTAAACTTAATTGCCCATTAGTTGTTGGTAATTTTCTCTAATGTCACTTTATTGTCTATTATGATTAAATTAAGACTATGATTAATTATGATATTTTATGATCCCTAAAAGATATTAAAATATTTGAGTCTTTTTGGTTTATTTAATTCTAGGAGAAAATTCCCTAATTTAAATTAGATAAGCTATAATATCTTTGAGACCACATATTTACCTATTTTTAATAGGTATTTTCTATCAAAATATATTGGTTATGCTAAATAGGATTTTTAGGGTATTACGGTAAGTATTTAAGAGGAATTTTATCTCGATTTTATGTGAATAAACATTTTAGGGATCCAAACAACGATGATCCCCGAATAAGCACAATATCACATAGAAGGCACATCTAATAATTAAATATTTTGTTTGTGTATTTAGGATTCAGCATAAGGAAATAAAGCCGAATCTGCTTTTGTAACACACCATTTTCAAAAGCGGAATAATATAATTTAATCAGAGTGGCGCATCGAAGCAATTCGAAAGAGTGAGTACTGATGAGTATGTTTACAAAATATTAACCCTAGTTTGGTTATAGTAGTGGTACATTCATCCTGATAATTAAAAGTGATATACAGTCCAAAAACAAAAACAACTCCGACCGGATCTTCACGCGGGCTGCTTACCCTTATCGTCGGCCCTTGGTCCTCCAGACCCTGAAGCTATGTTAAGAGCTGAGGTCCAATGCCAATCGGACCTCAGGTAACGATTAACCTCATGCTTATGTAAAACAATATATGTATGACAAATATTCATTACAACATTAATCGACACACAAGCACACCGTAGATGTGAGATTCATAGTACACATCACATGTAAAGTTATCTATATCAACAGTACAAATCACATGTAAAGTTGTCTACGTTAACAGTACACATCACATGTAAAGTTGTCTATGTTAACAGTACACATCACATGTAAAGTTGTCTATGTTAAAAGTACACATCACATGTAAAGTTATCATCTATCACATATATAAGCATACAATAAGCATCAGAGTTAGTGTTACAGTACACGTCCGTACCGTAGTCGATGATCATGGTAATTACGTCGGTCGGTATGCACTCACGGATTGCCTATAATAGTAATATCGCATTACTAATCCATAAATAATATCCTAAGATATATTTTAACCACTAATGACCTTCTTACCCCTGGTGGATTTATTTCTCTATTTATTTCTTAATTTTTGTAGAAAAACACTGATTTCAGCATTTCGGGCAGATTTTCACTTAACTTTGAAAAATCATAATTAATTCTATGAAAATCAAAAGGGGGACCCGTAAAATTCCTCGGAATCCTTAGGATGTCTATTTTTAAGTAAAAATACTCATTTTTTCCCAGATTCATTGAGTCATTCCCAGTTTTAAAGTTTTGAGCCTCTGCCCAGAATTTTCCAGAAATTCGTAGCCCAACTTTGAGAATTTTTATCTCACTGTACAGAGCTCAAAGTAATACATTCTAGGTATATTTGGAAATCCCTATATGTCTAATTTAACCATGAATTTTCCCAGAATTTTATAACTTCATTTTCTTCATAAAATACTGGTGTTTTAACACTGACTCCAGAAATCGCTAACCGACAAAATTTCGCCAGAACTTCGCTACTTTGATCTTTAACTTCCAAAAAAATTTTCTCCAACACTTGCTTCATCATTTTTTCAAAATAAATCCAATTTTGACCATAAAAACACGAAAATAAAATTACTCTAGCATATTTAAGATCAAAGCAACTTCTATCTTTGAATTTAAGAACTAGAACTTGAAGAACTTACTTACCAATGCTTTAACTCATTCAAGAAGCTCCTCACTCTCACTTTCCACTCTATATCAGATTTTCTATGCTTGTTTTAGTGTGAAAATTGATGAAGCATAGGTTGCTATTTATAGCAAAATGTTATGGCATTTTGGTAGTTCTTTCAAACCTACTCTTCTTGAATTTGGACCCTTAGATCTAGGTTAATTTGAAGCATAAATTCTCATCTTCCATCTTGCTTTATTCAATTTTCCCATGTTCTTGTTAAAATAATATCTGGATTAAACAATTATAAACTCAAACTTCTTCTTTAAGTTTTCTTTTCCCTTTCTCTTTCCCATGTGATTCTTTAGTGACATTAGTTAGCTTCCAAATGTTCTTTAAAACTAGATGTCAATTGGTGGTTAGTTACTAACTAAACAAGAATGCACTTAGGTGCAAATCATATTAGGTGCAAATCATAAGATTTATCCAAGTCTCATTTAATTCAAAATTTCCAAAAATCATGGCTCCTATTAGATGTCTCTAATTGCCTTCTTTTTTTTTTTTTAATTATCATTTTTAGGATTAATCCCAAAAGTTGAGGAAAAGATTTTGGAGATAACCTATCTTAAGCTTAAAATATGTTTGTTCATAATAAATCCTTATATTTGATCAATTGTTAACGTATCTCAGGATACAATTTATTTTCTATAGATTCTCATTTACTTGTGTCTTGAATTAATCCCAATGGTTTTTAACTCTCCAATCAAAGAAATACACACTTTTCTCTCTCCTATACTAGGCTCACAACACTCACAACCCTTACACACCTACACACTTGCACACACACACTCACAACTCTCCCTCTCTCCTTCATCAATGTTTTAGCCAAAGTACCAAAGCTGTCACATCCCAATTTCGGAAGCGATTTTTTTTTTAAAACGGTATCATGTTCGTAGTAGCACCGGAAGTAAAAATAGTATTTCAAAAGATATGTATCGATAACATCAAGTTTGTATGTTTTGCTACTAACAGCGGTACAATAGTTCAAATGGTTCTAAATTCAAAATACATTTCAAAAGGGGCCCGACCGATCCGTCCTAAAACTGCTTTGCTTACCCTTGTCTCCGCTCCTGTTCACTCCGGAACCTCGAAGCTATGGTAAGAGCGAGGTTCAAAGTACATTGAACCCGGTAACGGTTAACCTCATGTTCAAGTACAATTATGTATGACAGATATTCATGATGCCACAGTAAAATTCACATATACCAAGTAATAACACACCATATACACCTGCATATGAATGTTATTACGATCGCACTATTCACCGGTGCCACGATGTACGGTCGTGTCCTCAGCGCTAGGAAAACTCAACGGCGTTATCATGACTATAACCCGTATAAAGCTGTATGTGCACAGTCAATAACTTTTGAAAACAGAATCTCAGTTCAAAAACACATCTCATCACATATAGGTATACAATGAACATCAGAGTTAGTGTTACAAGACGCGTCCGTACCTTCGTCGGCGTTGTCGGACGCGTTTGACGTCCGAACGTGATCGCGTTGATCCTATAATGGTAATACCGTATTTATTAATTTTTAAGTAATATCCTAAGAGATATTTTGGCCCCTAATGACCATTTTGCCCTTACAACTTTTATTTTTCACTTTATTCCCTCAAAATTCGTACAACAACGCTGGTATAAATCTGGGCAGCATTTTGTCTAACTTTGAAAAATCATAATTAATTCTACAAAAATCGAAACGAGGATCCGTAAAATTCCTTGGAATCCTTAGGATGTCTATTTTCAAGTAAAAATAGTTACCTTTTCCCAGATTTCACGAATCACTCCCAGGTTTTATGTTTTGAACCTCTGCCCAGAATTTTTCCAGAATTTCGTAGCCTAACTTTGAGGAATTTTAACTCTCTGTACAAAAATCATTTTGACATGTTCTTGACATATTTAAAAATCCCTATATATCTACTTTAACCATGAATTTTCTCAGAATTTTTTGATCATGATTTCAATATGAACTCCTGGCGTTTTCATGGCTGACTTCAGAATTTCCGAAACCGATGAAATTTCGCCAGAACTTCGTTACTTTGATGAATTTCTTCCAGAAATTTTGCTATAACTTCTTCTTTATCAATTTTTCGAAATAAAGCCAATTTTAACCATAAAAACATCTAAATAAAATTATCCTAGCATATTTAAGATCTAAGCTACTTCTATCTAAGAACTTAAGAACTAAAACTTAAAGAACTTAAAGCTAGAACTAGAAAACTTACCAAGAACTTTGCTCATTCTTTCTTCAAGGCTCTCACTCTCACTTTCTCTCTATGTTTCAGCTTGTAAGCTTTGTGAATTGGTGAGAAAATATGAAGAGCAAAGCCCCCTATTTATAGCAAAAGGCTATGGCATTTGTGTAATTGTCTTGCTAGCTTTCATTGGTGGATTCCAAATGAAGTTTAAATTGTGACAACTTCTTGACTTCCTTGTTAAGTTAGAATTTCCTACCTCTTCCATTCCACTAGATAAAATATCTAGATAAAAATTCATTTGAGTGTCTTAATGAAGTTGGATTCAAATTTTCTTTTTGGTTTTGGACTCTTGGGATTTTTAGCTTTAATTAGAAACCATTCTCACTATTTTTCTCAATTGGCAAATTCTTAAAAGTTGAGAAAATAGCTTTGGTTACCATCATCTTGAAGCTTGAATTTTGCTTGTTCATAATCACTTTGTATCTTTGATTTATGATTAGTAGATTTCAAGATACAATTTATTTTGTATAGATTTCCCTTTGATTAACTCTTGAATTAATCCTCTTGATTATCCTAATTATCCTATGTGTAAACACCTCATTGGCTAATGGTTGGATATTTCCCTTGATTTTTCCTCTCACCACCTTTTCCTCTATATGCAAGTGGACAACTTGCTTTTTCACAACACTCTTCCTCTCTCCAAAAGCCACAACCGTGCCCCCTTTTGCTCCATCTTTTGAGTTTTCTTGCATTTAATTAGATGCATGTGGGGGCTTTTCCATTGGTTGATTGCTTGGTCACATGGATTAGGCTTTGCAAGAATTAATTAGGACCCTTAGATAAGCTTTATGGAATTAATTCTTGACCTTTAGATCATTGTTGAAATTGTTGACTTTTTTCAACTCTTGATTAATATTTTGATTAACAACTTAATTACATGTTTAATAATCTCTTGTTGTTGTATGATTGGTCCATGAAGTGGTTTATGATTGTTAACAATCCATTTAGTGCTAATCTTAATCCCTTATTAGCTCTTGACATTTAATTAGGCTAATACACCTTTAATCAATGGCTATTTTAATATAAATAGCTGAATAATTATCTAAATATTTCATTAGGGTAGTTTTAATTGCTCATTAATTATTAAAAATTGCCCTTAATTATTTCAAGTGTTTTGGTAATTTTTTTATGGTCTTTTATAAATTAGACATGAGCTATTTATTAATTATAAGGTGTTAGAAAATTTAATCTCTTAATAAATTATGAGAATAGGTATTTAAGGCTCTTTAATCAATTATGAAACCAAGGACAATTTACTTAATTTAGTGAAGGTTTAGTTGTTAATTTAATGGACATTGTTTTCTCTAAATTTGTCTAAGTATTTTCATTTCCATATGAATCATAGTTTTAATACGGTATTTGTGGTATTTCATGGTATTTTATGATGACTAATATAATTTCTTACTTATTGGCTATTCAAATTCTAGGGGAAAATTGCCTAGAACATAAAATAAACATGTCTCAAAATTTGAGACCACATATTCACCTATTAAATAGACTCTATTTATCAAAATATTGTATTTAAGACCAACAAGAAATTTTGGGTATTACATTTCTCCCCCCATTAAATAAAATTTCGTCCCCGAAATTTATTCTATACTAGCTAAGTATCGTGCCATAAACTCTGGATATTTCTCTTTCATCTCCTCTTTCGTTTCCCATGTTGCCCCTTAGGAGATAAACCTCTCCAGGCCACCTTCACGATTGGAATACTTCTACGTCGAAGCCGCTTCTCTCGGCATTCGAGAATTTGCTCCGCTCGACCTCGAAAGTGTTATCATGCCGTAACACGACATTCTCATACTTGGATGATATGATCGTGATCGGGTTGGTATTTCTTCAATTGAGAAACATGGAAAACGTCGTGGAGTTTACTCAAGTTCGGGGTAAGGCTAAGCGGTATGCGGCCGGACCACGTTTTGCCAAGGTTTCGAATGGCCCTATGTAACGAGGACTTAGTTTTAGCCTTTTAAGGGTTCTACCGACACCGGTTCTTGGAGATACTTTCGAAACACATGGTCTCCGACTTCGAATTCTAACGGCCTCCTCCTTTTATCGGCGTAGCTCTTAAATCTACTACTGCTTGTTAAGAGTCTCTGTTTGATCAGAGCGATTTGTTCGGAGGTCCTATCAACTATATTTGTCCCAATGAATTCTCGCTCAGACAATTCCGTCCAGCATATAGGCGATCGACACTTTCGCCCGTACAATGCTTCAAACGGAGCCATCTGTATGCTCGAATGGTAGTTGTTGTTAAGCGAACTCGGCTAGGGTCAAATGTTGGTCCCAATGTCCCTTGAAGTCCAATACACACGCTCTAAGCATATCTTCTAGCGTACGTATTGTCCTTTCGATTGGCCATTGGTGCGAGGGTGATAAGCGTCTTGGGTCTTAGCTTTGTCCCCATCTCTTTGTGCAATGTCTCCCGAATCGGGATGTGAATCGCGGGTCCGGTCGAGAGACAATGCTCTTAGGTACGCCATGAAGTCTCACGATCTCTTTGATGTAAATCTCGCTAATTGTTCCGGCGAGTAGTTAATGCGATGGGAAGAAAATGTGCCGACTTAGTCAATCGGTCAACAATTACCCAGATCACGTCGTGATTCCTAATCTTAGGTAACCCTACTACTAGATCCATGGTAATGTTCTCCCATTTCCATTCCGGAATTTCTAGTCCTTGAAGAAGACCGGGGTCGTTGATGTTCGATCTTAACCATTTGACAAGTTAAGCATGCGGCCACATACTCGGTTACATCCTTCTTCAACCGGGGCCACCAAAACTCGATTTTAAGTTGGTACATCTTGACCATTCCGGGATGTAGAGTGTATCTACTCTTATGGGCCTCATCTAGTATTTTACGTCGCAAACCTTCATCTTTCGGTACGTAGATCCGCTTCTTGTACCTAACCAAACCACTAGGTGATAGGTCAAGGTCTTGAGTCTCGCCACGGGAGAGCGTTTCTCGTGCTTTGCAATCGCCCATTCGTCGTGTTTTCGAGCCTCCTCGACTTTATCTCTCAAATCGTACTCTCCTTGACTAACAAGAAGGTTTGCAAGATAGGCGTCATCGGCGCATTATAGTTCATGCAAATCGATTTGACGAGGTTCAGTCTCGGAAATCTTCAAGTAGCCTCCGTTCTTGGATCATCATGTATTTGTGTGCATCGTCTTTCTGCGAGGGCATGCAACGACGTTCGCTTTACCTCGGATGATACTTGATCTCCGGATCGTAATCTTTCGGCAGTTCCATCCGGCGACGCTGCCTCATGTTGAGTTCTCGCGATCAAAAAGATATTTCGAGCTCTTGTGGCGCGGTACAATTCTACGGTTGCACCGTAAAGATAGTGCCTCCATATCTTCAACGCAAATACGATAGTTTGCTAACTCTAAATCATGCGTGGGATAGTTTGCTTCGTGAGTCTTCAACTGACGAGAGGCATAAGCTACTACTATGCCCTGTTGCATCAGGACACATCCCATCCCATGCCCACTGGCGTCACTATAGACTATGTAAGTCTCGCTCGGTTCTGGGATGATCAACACCGGTGCGTAGTTAGCCTTTCCCTCGTCTTTGAAAACTCGTTTCACAATCCTCGTCCCAAACGAATGGTTGGTTCTTCCTCGTAAGTTTCGTCAATGGTAAGGCAAGACGCGAGAAATTTTGTATGAATCTGCGGTAGTATCCCGCTAGGCCTAGAAAGCTACGTATCTATGTCACTGATTCCGGCCTTTTCCAGTCCAGAACTACTTCCACCTTCTTTGGGATCAACGAGCAACGCCGTCGCGTGATATGACATGGCCCAGAAATTTCACTTCGGAAGCCAAAATTCGCACTTACTCGCCTTCGTGAAAAGTCGTTTATCACGTAGTATGCCTAATACGAGTCGCGAGATGTTCCTTGTGCTCCTCTTTGCTTTTAGAATAGATTAGGATATCGTCGATGAATACGACTACAAATTTGTCAAGGTGTTGACGAAAGATTCGATTCATGTAATCCATGAATACGCAGTGCATTTGTCAATCCGAAGGGCATCACAAGGAATTCGTAATGCCGTGCACCAGTTCTAAAGGCTGTTTTAGGAACATCAGCGGCTTTTACTACGAATTTGGTGGTAGCCTCGAGCGTAAATCGATTTTGGAGAATACACAAGAACCAGATAGTTGATCGAGTAGGTCATCGATTCGAGGAAGTGGATATTTGTTTTTGACAGTTACTTTGTTCAACTCGCGGTAGTCGATACAAAGTCGTAAGCTTCCGTCTTTCTTCTTTACGAACAACACCTGGGGCTCCCCACGGTGACATTTGGGTCGGATGAACCCCTTCCCTAGTAGCTCTTCAAGCTGCTTTTTCAGTTCTTGCATCTCGTTCGGTGCCATACGATATGGTGCTTTTGATATTGATCCGGTGCCGGCATCGAGGTCAATGGCGAACTCAACCTCTCTTTCGGGGTAACTCGGTAAGATCGTCGGGAAATACGTCGGGAAATTCTTTCACAACGGGAATGTCTTCGAGTGAGGGTTCGCATCGCCTTGACGGAGAAGAACACCATATAAGCTTGGCATCCACGCTTCATGCATCTTTCGGCTTCCGAGTAGAGAGAAGGTTCAAATGGCATCAACCTTGTTCTTACCATGCGAAGGTGAGAACAACATGTTTATTACCACAATCGAGGATCGCGTTGTTTGCGGTTAGCTTGTCAAGACCGAGAATGACGTCGATGCCATGAAGCGGTAGTCGGATAAGGTCTATGTTGGAATTTCGCCCATTTACTCCCGCAATGCAATTTAGACATGCATCGAAGCTAAAGATTTTGCGCCAAGTGGCGTAGCTACTATCGATCGTAAGGTAATCTATAGGCATGCATCCCTAACCGTTTTGCACGGTCATAAGAAATAAACGAGTGACTAGCACCCGAGTCATACAATGCACGAAGTAGATTCCCATTGAGAGAGATAGTACCTTGGATCATTTCGGGAGATTTTCCGGCCTCTTCGTTCGTCGGGGCAAAAACCCGACTGGGTTTTGCGGCCTCGCCTCTAAGGCTTTTTGAGGGCAGTTCACACTAATGTGCCGGGCCTCTGGCACTTGTAGCATACGATTTTTCCCTCGCAGTTGGTCCCCTGATGGTACCTCTTGCATTTGGGACACACTTGGGGCATCTGCGTTTGCATCCTTGGGAAGTTTTGCTGCCACGGCTGAAACGGCTTCTTGTTCCATCCTTGGTTGTTTCCCCAGGGTGCCTTCCTCTTCGCGACGAGTTGTTACGTTTGAAGCCGCTACGATTTGGGCCACTTTGCTATTAAAGGGCAGTCCTTCGCGGCTCTTTCGGATTACGCTCGATTCGTCGGCAAGCCTCTACCGCTTGGATTAAGTCGAGAAGCGGTGAGACACCGGTCTCTCTTTTATATCGTATTTCGGGCCATAGATTAGTATGTTCACCATACTACTTTCGTTATCATCACGTCTCAGGTGCGATGAGTATCGGGATAGATTTGTGAAACGTGCGAAGTAGTCATCGAAAGACTCCTCTTGGCCTTGTTGGATGTGAAGGAACTTGGACTCCTTGGTCATACGTACGGAAGCGGGAAGTATTGTTCGTTGAACTTCGCTTGAAAGCTCTCCCACGTAACGGGACGATAAGCGGGCTCGTAAGGTCATTGCGGTATTCCTCCACCATCGGTCGGCATCTCCCTCTAGCTTGTATATTGCTAGTTGAGCTTTTCGGTCTTGGACATTCCAAGACCTCGAAGATCTTGTCCGTACGCATCAGCCAATCTTCGGCGGAATCGAACTTACCTCGGAAAGATGGTGGTTTGTGCTTACGGGGTGGGTCACCCAATTGAGTGTCCCTAACCTCTCTAACAGGTTGAGGTAGTCTTACCATCGCTCTCCCCCATTGGGGAGGTGACTGAGATCGGTCAGATCTCTCGGACGCATTACTTTGTTCGTCTTCTTGCTCGGTGTCGTCTCCTTCTTCCTCGTTACTCTGTTGTTCTTCCTCATCCTGCTGTTCCTCATTAAATGCATTTGTTCCCTCCCCTTGTTGGTTAGCGAGGAGAGTATCAATAAGTACTCGTTGCTCTTGCATGATTCTTCTCATTTCTTGTAATTCATTCGGAGGTGGTGGTGGTGGTGGTTCATGCGATCGAGCTCGTGTATCGGTACTATTCGAGGCTCTCTAATTCTACCTCTCCCTCGCCTCGGCCTCGGCCTGCAGGAGCACCGGCACCTCTTAAAGTTGCCATATTCTAATTTCGGAGGTTAGTAGATGAAAACATCGGGGAAACACAGATTCACACATTGCACACACATGTACACAACATATATATATTGATCACAAATATTTTACATAAGTCTCATAATTCAACAACAAGTCATACATCATAACCCTTTTATCTAACAAGTATTTCATATCTCCTCCAGGTATTTAGAGGAGTGATCACACACATTACATTTAGTACTACTAACTACTACTACTCCTTCCACGGCATTCTTGGACTGGTACGGGATTGCCCTCGTTAAACTACATGTTCCAGTATACGAGGTGTTTGAGGTAAAAGAGACATGAGCATACATCCTCGAGGTTGCCCTCGTCTAACATCTCATTGGTTTTAGCTATCCAAAAACGAGTGCGGGAAAATGGTGGAGAGTGGATCTAACCCAATCTCCGGGTCGAGGGTTATAAAAAGAGGAATTCATCCGGTAGTAGTCTTTCACTCGTCTTAGGTAAATCGGGTATTTTTCTTGTTCGGTATATGCAACTTGCTCAGCATGAGCGTAGTCTAATCCTAATGCTTGGGTCAAAATGGTGTTGTCATTTAGGACATAGTCTAAGTCATCGGAGTTGGCATCGAATTGTTTTCAAGAGTTTGGATATCGGGAAATCAAAGTTGTCTCCCTGCGAGGAGTGGTGTGGACTATCGGGATTTGCGGGTACGGGAGGATATACTATATTTATGGGTTTGCGTATATGGGGTCATATAGATTGTCGGGGTATTCAGTCTTTGGGTGGTACTACTGGCTCTTCAGTCTTTGGGACAAAGATAGGATTAGGGCGGGATAATAGGGTTCATTCATAGGTAAGGGATCAAAAGGTAAGTACTGCGGTCGGGGTGGTATTCGGTTCGGTTCATCATCGGGATAGTTAGGCATATAATCGGGGTCTAGATGATGTTCCGGAAAATTTGGCTCGGGTATAAACATTGGAGGTGAATTACTTGGTTCGGGATTCGTTTGACTCTAAGGTTTCCGGGAGCGGTGTCCTATGCGTTACGCGCCTCGCATCCCATAGTAATCTACGTAGGGTTCGTTGTCCATCACTACAACACTATCGGGATTTATCGTACTTGTTTTCAAAATTTTCTTTGAGATAATGGCTTAGAGCCTAACTTAGCTAATCAACCAATTGGCCGGGTAAGTGTCTATCATGGGAGCCTCACCTAGGTGCCGGGTGGTGATTAGGCGATCCACATAGACTAGCCTTGCCTTCGGCACCAATGGTTTGTTATAAGCTGAGTCGGGTTCATACCGAGATAAAATGCTTTTGATTGAAAACCCCGAACTTAACTCCGTTACTTAAACAATGCCCGAGCGGTCGTAATTATGGAAGGCTCGCCGAGTTCACGAGGACCGATTGCCAACCACAATACTTCTTTCTAGACACCCGGTGTTTAGAGTAGCATAGTTAAATTCGTGCGGGATGTACGCTCGATACCAAAAATGTCACATCCCAATTTCGGAGCGATTTTTTTTTTAAAACGGTATCATGTTCAGAGTAAGAGCACCTAGGAAGTAAAAATAGTATTTCAAAAGATATGTATCGATAACATCAACTTGTATGTTTTGCTACTAACAGCGGTACAATAGTTCAAATGGTTCTAAATTCAAAATACATTTCAAAAGGGGGCCCGACCGGTCCGTCCTAAGCCCTTTGCTTACCCTTGTCTCCGCTCTCGTTCACTCCGAACCCGAAGCTATGGTAAGAGCGAGGTTCAAAGTACATTGAACCCGGGTAACGGTTAACCTCATGTTCAAGTACAATTATGTATGACAGATATTCATGATGCCACGGTAAAATTCACATATACCAAGTAATAACACACCATATACACCTGCATATGAATGTTATTACATCACTATTCACCGGTGCCACGATGTACGGTCGTGTCCTCAGCGCTAGGAAAACTCAACGGCGTTATCATGACTATAACCCGTATAAAGCTGTATGTGCACAGTCAATAACTTTTGAAAACAGAATCTCAGTTCAAAAACACATCTCATCACATATAGGTATACAATGAACATCGAGTTAGTGTTACGAAGACGCGTCCGTACCTTCGTCGGCGTTGTCGGTACGTTTGACGTCCGAACTGTGATCGCGTTGATCCTATAATGGTAATACCGTATTTATTAATTTTAAGTAATATCCTAAGAGATATTTTGGCCCCTAATGACCATTTTGCCCTTACAACTTTTATTTTTCACTTTATTCCCTCAAAATTCGTACAACAACGCTGGTATAAATCTGGGCAGCATTTTGTCTAACTTTGAAAAATCATAATTAATTCTACAAAAATCGAAACGAGGATCCGTAAAATTCCTTGGAATCCTTAGGATGTCTATTTTCAAGTAAAAATAGTTACCTTTTCCCAGATTTCACGAATCACTCCCAGGTTTTATGTTTTGAACCTCTGCCCAGAATTTTTCCAGAATTTCGTAGCCTAACTTTGAGGAATTTTAACTCTCTGTACAAAAATCATTTTGACATGTTCTTGACATATTTAAAAATCCCTATATATCTACTTTAACCATGAATTTTCTCAGAATTTTTTGATCATGATTTCAATATGAACTCCTGGCGTTTTCATGGCTGACTTCAGAATTTCCGAAACCGATGAAATTTCGCAGAACCGTTACTTTGATGAATTTCTTCCAGAAATTTTGCTATAACTTCTTCTTTATCAATTTTTCGAAATAAAGCCAATTTTAACCATAAAAACATCTAAATAAAATTATCCTAGCATATTTAAGATCTAAGCTACTTCTATCTAAGAACTTAAGAACTAAAACTTAAAGAACTTAAAGCTAGAACTAGAAAACTTACCAAGAACTTTGCTCATTCTTTCTTCAAGGCTCTCACTCTCACTTTCTCTCTATGTTTCAGCTTGTAAGCTTTGTGAATTGGTGAGAAAATATGAAGAGCAAAGCCCCTATTTATAGCAAAAGGCTATGGCATTTGTGTAATTGTCTTGCTAGCTTTCATTGGTGGATTCCAAATGAAGTTTAAATTGTGACAACTTCTTGACTTCCTTGTTAAGTTAGAATTTCCTACCTCTTCCATTCCACTAGATAAAATATCTAGATAAAAATTCATTTGAGTGTCTTAATGAAGTTGGATTCAAATTTTCTTTTTGGTTTTGGACTCTTGGGATTTTTAGCTTTAATTAGAAACCATTCTCACTATTTTTCTCAATTGGCAAATTCTTAAAAGTTGAGAAAATAGCTTTGGTTACCATCATCTTGAAGCTTGAATTTTGCTTGTTCATAATCACTTTGTATCTTTGATTTATGATTAGTAGATTTCAAGATACAATTTATTTTGTATAGATTTCCCTTTGATTAACTCTTGAATTAATCCTCTTGATTATCCTAATTATCCTATGTGTAAACACCTCATTGGCTAATGGTTGGATATTTCCTTGATTTTTCCTCTCACCACCTTTTTCCTCTATATGCAAGTGGACAACTTGCTTTTTCACAACACTCTTCCTCTCTCCAAAAGCCACAACCGTGCCCCCCCCCCCTTTTGCTCCATCTTTTGAGTTTTCTTGCATTTAATTAGATGCATGTGGGGGCTTTTCCATTGGTTGATTGCTTGGTCACATGGATTAGGCTTTGCAAGAATTAATTAGGACCCTTAGATAAGCTTTATGGAATTAATTCTTGACCTTTAGATCATTGTTGAAATTGTTGACTTTTCAACTCTTGATTAATATTTTGATTAACAACTTAATTACATGTTTAATAATCTCTTGTTGTTGTATGATTGGTCCATGAAGTGGTTTATGATTGTTAACAATCCATTTAGTGCTAATCTTAATCCCTTATTAGCTCTTGACATTTAATTAGGCTAATACACCTTTAATCAATGGCTATTTTAATATAAATAGCTGAATAATTATCTAAATATTTCATTAGGGTAGTTTTAATTGCTCATTAATTATTAAAAATTGCCCTTAATTATTTCAAGTGTTTTGGTAATTTTTTTATGGTCTTTTATAAATTAGACATGAGCTATTTATTAATTATAAGGTGTTAGAAAATTTAATCTCTTAATAAATTATGAGAATAGGTATTTAAGGCTCTTTAATCAATTATGAAACCAAGGACAATTTACTTAATTTAGTGAAGGTTTAGTTGTTAATTTAATGGACATTGTTTTCTCTAAATTTGTCTAAGTATTTTCATTTCCATATGAATCATAGTTTTAATACGGTATTTGTGGTATTTCATGGTATTTTATGATGACTAATATAATTTCTTACTTATTGGCTATTCAAATTCTAGGGAAAATTGCCTAGAACATAAAATAAACATGTCTCAAAATTTGAGACCACATATTCACCTATTAAATAGACTCTATTTATCAAAATATTGTATTTAAGACCAACAAGAAATTTTGGGTATTACAAAAGCCATTTAAGAAACTTAATGGCAAGTACTCTTACCTTCTTCCATAATTTATGACTTGCATGTGCTTTTTTTCATCATGTGTTGATTTTAATATATTATCACAATTTCTCCCCCATTTCTCAAGTCTCAAAACCGTGGCCCCTCATCCCAAATCAGCTCTTGGAATTGTGTTTCATTATGTCCAATAGATGATGCTTAAAGCTTCCTCATTGGTCAATCCAATTCCTCATGGACTAAGCTTAATTATGTCATTAATTAAGGCCCTTTTTGATTAAATAAAAAATATGTTTTAATATGATCATTATAGGGTATTTTATGATTCCTAAATGAAACTAGAGATTTTGGGTCTTTTGGTTTATTTAATTCTAAAGAGAAAGTGCCCTAGAAAATAAATTAAATACACTACAAAATTTGAGACCACATATTCACCTATTTTAAATAGGTATTTATTTGTCAAAATATGACACTTATAATAAATGAGAATTTTAGGGTATTGCAGCTTTCTCTTTCAAAGAATCTTCCAGCATTTCTTTTTGACCAAAATAATCTTCCAGCATTTATCCACCACCATCTTCTAACCTTTTTTATTTTTTTTTTTCAAAGTCAAATATTCTCATTCTAGGCCCCGTCTTATTTAGGGTACAGGACATATTATGTATCCAAAAAAATTTCCTTTTTTATTTCATTTTCTTTACTTTAAATTTTATTTTATCCCACAAACCAAGTTTGTACATTTATTTGGCGCTTACCCTTTGTTTATTTGTTTGTTTGTTTATTTTTTAATGAGACATGATTTATTATTGTAATACCTGAAAATTTCTATTTAATGTAAGTATTATATTTTGATGAGTAATTAGCAAAATTGAAGGTGAATATGTGTCTCAAATTATTGAAATTTGTTGACTATAATTTTAGGCAAATTTCCTTGGAATTGAATTATCTAAAGGCAAAATATGAGACTAAGATTAGGGATAATAATATATGACATAACTAACATCATAA